>JAIUCV010000009.1:26186724-26675346 GCA_026724425.1 Erythrophleum ivorense
TGATAAGGAGTTGGGCTTACACCTAAAATCATTGGGCCTCCATAAATCCTTATCCATGGCTTACTCAAATTAAATTTTGAGCCTAAATTAAGCTTTAATCTAATTGAAATCTCAAACCCATATTAATAACTTATTTCTCTGTAAATTTTCATTCATATAGCTTACCTAATTATTCCATAATAATTATTCTTAATTAGGCTAAATACATTATTAACACCTTAATTAATTTTAGGGTGTTACACTCTTCCTCTGCCATACACACACACAAAAGAAGGTGCGACTTGTTTCTCTTGGTGTAGACATATCATATGGAAGCCAATTATACTCTTGAACCAAATTCTAAAGCTACATATTCATTAAAAAAGCTAGGCAGTTCATATGGCTCATTTATGGTTCCATAATGCACTTAATGAAGTAACCTTAAGAAAACATAAGCTTGGCTCCACTCTTTCCATTCATTTATGATTCTTCTCCTTTTAAGCCTCTTTGAGTCATTACACAATTAATTCAAGGAGCCTAGCTAGGTATTGCCTTTTTAAGCCATAATATGGAACTTATGATGCCATCTTACTATCCATGGATTTTAAAATTTTTCCAAGACTTCCTCTTATCCTCTTCCATCATATATGACTCAAAAATAATCTTAGAGCAAATTAAAACTACCGCTTGGTGCTCCAACCTCTCTAGGTCGTGGCTATGGACCAAGGAAGCACCAAATGGATTTTTCTTGTTTTCTTGATGGAAGATGCATATGAGAAGCCTTCTAGGGATCTTAGGAGCTCATTTAAATACTCATTTAGGCCTAGGAATTCTTGTATCAAAACATAATTTTAAAGAAACATTTGAAACCCTAACTTTTCTATCTTGAAATCTAATGGTTATTTTGTTGTTTCATTTGCATATTCTTGTTCTTCTCCCTCATTTTCCTAAGATTCATCCTTGGTTTACTAGAAATCCAAGCCCTCTTGGCTGGTCTTACACAGGGCAAAACACACACAAGAGGAGGAACAAGGAAGATCAAGCATAAGGATGGCAAAATACCTAGTTTCCTTAGTTTTCTTTGCTTGTTTTTCACCTTGCTTGGCTTCTTCTCCTTGAATTCGAAATCTTTCCTCTATTCTACCCTTAAAATAGACCAAAACATCTCATTAAATGTATAGGAAAAGAGGGGAAAGGAGAGGAAGAAGTTTATTAAAGGAAGAACAAGAATTTTCATGAATTTCTTACCTTTTCTTAGCTTTTCTCCTCCTCTTTTCCTTTTGTTCTTGTACGCCTCCCTCTCTTGAGTCTTCTTTAATTTTTGGACAAAAATAAAGTGAGTGAAGAAAGGAGAAGAAGGGGCGTGACACTTCTAAAAGGTTCAAGAAACAATTTGCTTCAAAAATTTCATTTATATCCTTCATTCTTGGCATTTTCGTTGCTGGTTCATTTTAGCTCCTTTTTAGAATCATCTTTTCCATCATAAAATTTAGGTCCTCAATTTATAAAATACCTTTGGAATCACTCAAATTAGAGCTAAAACCTCCTTAAACAAAAGGGTCAAAGTTCAGGTCAACCGGTGTTAGAAAACTTACACTCGAGGGGTTTTAACTGTCCCAGGACTTCCCATGATTTTTAGGGCTTCTGAGAACCCTACAGAACTCAAATTTTCAATTTAAAAAGCCCTCTTGTAAGAATTCTAAAATTTGCTAAAATTTTGAAAATGTCATTACCTTTCATAACTATTTTGTAAATTTTCGTCTGGCCATTTTAGCCTCTGTTTTAGGGTACCTTTAGCTTCCTAAATTCATTATTTAATGTCTAGATTGTTATTCTAAATTTTTTGGACCTTAACCAACTCATTTTATAGGACCCATTTTGAAAACGTATCTATTTCTGTCATTTTAACAAAAACTAGACATTACAAAAAAGGAGAAGAAAAGCCTAGTGAAAAGGTAAGAAAACCATAGAATTTCATGCTCCTTCCTTCATTAATCTTGTTCTCCTCCTTCTCCTCTCTTTTCCTATGGTTTTAATATTTGATTTGGGACTGGTTCAGTAGGGGAGGATTAGAATTTGAAGGAGAAGCTTGAAGTAAGTGGAAGAAACTCTTGAAAAGCTTTGAAACCAAGATAAAAACCATGGCTTTCCTTGCATCCCTTTGCTTGTTCTCCTAGGGGTATGTTTCGACCAAGTATAGAACACCTAGGGGGGATTGAGTTTTGACCAAAACCAAGCAAGAAACAAAGGTTTTAGAGTGTGGGAATTAAGGATATGTAATTGGAATTAAAAAAGAAGCATTAGAAACCAAGTTACAAAACCTAGGGATTTAGTTGCGCCTTGGCAAATATGAGACTTTCTAGTAGTAATTTAAGTTGTCTAAAAGTGTATGAGTTCCTAAGACATCTAGCAAGTCTCACATGTGCCAATTCCCTAAAGGAAATTTCCAAAAGTCTAAGGGTATTCTTCCTTGCATATGTCTCGGGCAAGAGCTCTCTAAGCACCTAGAGAGAGTTGTAATTTCTTCTAAGGCTAGAAAAGGACTAAATATCATAGATGAACACCAAAGGAAGTATTGGAATAAATTTAAGAATCATGGTTTGTGAGATGGAGGTGTAGGCTCTATTTTAAGACATAAAGAGGCAACTTGCACTTAGCATCCTTGAAATGAATTTGTGATGACTCCAAGGAGTCTAAATGAAGTCAAGAGACTTAGATAAAAGGAGAAATTGGAGTCAAGATAATGAATTCCAATAGTCACTTTATTGTGTCTTGTATGGAACTATAGTTGTGTCTTAGAACAAAGTAGCCTTACATAGAGTTCGTGAGAAACTAGAGCTTGTTTCAATGATTAAAATATGTCTCATTTGATCTATTTAGGCCAAAAGAATAAAGTGCCACCTAGTTGCATGTGCTTGGCAAAAAGGGGAAGAAGAATTAAAAATAAAAGTTTGTGTTCTTACTTCAAGGTAGCTCTCTAACCTTTCTATCATGCATTGCTTGGGTGTTTACTTATCTTTAAGTTCTTGTGTATATGTTTGAACTATGAGAAATGTTTCTAGCTATTGCTTACATGTTATGCTACCATTATATTGTTGTGAAATGTGTTTATGAATGCAAAGTGGCTTGAATGGGTTTTGGTTATGCCAAAAGTCCCTTAGCATGGGTGAAGATGAGCCAAAGTCCTTAAGCATGGGTGAAACAAAGCTAAAAGTCTCAAGAAGAGTGAGACTACATTAAAAGTCCCTTGAAAGTGGATGAGGCAAATCCAAAAGTCCCAAGAAAGGTGGGTGAGGCTAAACCAATACCCTTGAGAGCCTATGTTTGATATGCATAAGTTCATATGGCAAGGAAAATGATTTATGTATGTTCACTAGTAGCTTAAATGTCATGCATGCCTTCTTTGACATGAATTTACATCTATTATGTATGTTTGAAAGGGTAAAGAGCTATTGGGATTCTTAAATCTCACTCTTCCCTCACATATGTCTAACCATGTCTAAGTGAGCCAAGTGGACCAAAAAATGAAGACCAATCATCTTAAAGAACAAGCTTTGACAATGAAGTAGAGAAATAGGTTTTTTAATAGCATTTTGATGTCAAGAATTGTAACTATATGATGTAAACCTTTGAACATGTTCAAATGTATGTAAATATGATGTACATATCCATTTTGGAACCAAATAAATGAATACATAAGTTTTTGCCACCAATATACTATTATATCCATGTGTATACATGCAAGTGGCAAGGTGAGAATGAGCTCCATGATAATGTGAAACATTTGACATGCTCATATATGTTGTAATTGTAGACCATATTAGCCTAGTTTTTCCCTTCTCATTTCTAGGTTCATTCCTATGGAATTATACACTTTCTTAAGAAAATCAATTAAAATATTGTATTATTTCTCGTTACGTCGGAGTTAAATATCTCATTTTGCATCACGTGGGCCCTATGAACTCATCCATATCATCAACTAATTAAAATACACTCATACAACTCAAAATCATCACAAAATGTTCTGAGAATCTTGAGTTTGAAGCATACATACATAAAATCATCAAATTAGTCTTGGGTTCTGTTGCCAAATTTCTGGTGCCAAATTTGGAAATTCATAACTAATTCTAGAAAAATTGAAATTAAGAAAACTATACTATTCTGGAAAGCTACAGATGTTAACTTTAGGTTAAAAATAAGTTTATACCAAAATAGAAATGTTTAGTTGCTGAAAATCAATGGAACAATACCTAAGGTACTACTGTATTACTAGTACTAACTTCAAATTTAAAAAATTCATAACTTTCTACTCAGACCTCCAAATGAGATGATCTTAGTGGCTATGGAAAGCTTATTATATCTAGTTTATGCATGTATAATTTCATGAGCATTGGATGTAACAAATGTAATTTTCATAAAACAACGAAATGAGCCATATAAAAACAAGTCTATTGAAATGAGTTAGATAATGTCCAAAAAATTTAAGTATAGTCTTAGGCTCATAAAAATGATAATTCTAGACTCAGACGGAAAGAAAAATAGAGCTAGGATGGTGAAACAATTTATGATGAAAATTGACGAAATGTAATGGTATTTTCGTAAATAAGTATAACTTTAGAAAAACACATAAGAGGGCTTTTTAAATGGGAAATTTGAGTTGCCCAAAGTTCTCAGAGGCTCTAAAAAGCATGGGAAGCCTAGGGATTGGTAAAAACCCATCTGGTGTACGTTTTTCAATAGCAGTGAGTCTGAACTTTGACGGATTCATTTAGAAAGGTTTTAACTCTAATTTGAGTGATTCCAAAGGCATTTTATTAAATTGGGAATCTAAATTTTATAATAGAAAAGACAGTTCTAAAAAAGAAGTTAAAATGAAGCCAAAACAAAATTTCCATTATGGAAGGATGAAATTGAAATTTTTGAAAAAAGCTAGCTTCTTGAATGTTCTATAAGTTTCATGCCTCTTCTTCCACCTTCTTTAGCATGACTTCCTCTGCCCAAAATACAAAAAAATAGTAGCTCCTTGAGGCACACCAAGAGAGAAAGAAAAGGAGGAGAAAAATCAAGGAAAAGGGAAGGAAATCTAAGGAATTTCATGCTCCATCTTCTTCCAATCTTGTTTCTCTCCTTCTTAGCTCTCTTCCTATGGTTTTCTTAAGATGATTGGTTCTATTTTTAGTCCAAAACACAAGGGGAGAGTTTAAATTAATTGAGAGGAGGCCAACTAAAGAGAAAAAGTCTTGAAATCAAGCTTGAAACTAAGGTAATTGCTTATTGTTATTGCTTCTTCTCCTTGCTCCATGGATGTGTATATTTCAGCCAAGAATAAAACCATATAGGGAGAGGATTTTTTGTCCAAAAACAAGAGAGAAACTAGGGTTTTAGACCATGAGGAAGATGAGTATGGCAAGAAATTCGAAGAAAAACCTATGGAAATCAAGATCGAAAAGTGTAGGCTTCTTTAGGGTTTTGGAAAATATGATTTTGTGTGAGTATTTCCTTGGCTATTTGAGTGTTTCCTTGAGCTCCTAAGACCTCTAGAAACCCTCCCAAGTGGCTCTCCCATCAAGGAAAAATCAAGAACTCCATAAACCTCCATTATAGTACTAGGTTTGGCTAAGCAAGATTCCATGGGTTAAGGGATGTTTTAAGTTGTTCTAGCCTTAGTTTGAGACTTTATATGATGTTAGAAGATGGGAGAAACCATTGAAAAAAATTTAGGAGCCATGGATTGGAAGATGGGACAATAGTGTCCATAATGGTACTTTATGAAGCAACTTGATTCTAAGCTTATGCAAATACTTGTGTGAGGGCTTCAAGGACTTTGAATGAGGCTAAAGGGCCTAGAAATAGAAAGAAATGGGAGCCTAAAGCTTGAATTGTGAAGGTTGCTTCAATAGGCCATTTATGGAACTATTATGTCACTTATGGAACTAAGTGTGTGTTCAAGAGTGAGTTTAATGGCTTGTGTAATACCATATTATTTCTAACATTAATCCCTCTCTTGTAAATGAGGATATGCACTTTATCAAGGAAATCTCAAGAAAATGCATTAAAATAATGAATTAAATTTTGTTGCGTAGTGGATAAATTTTTCATTTCACATCTCTGAGATCCCATGAACTCATCAACAACATTCTCTAATTATTTTTCATACATACAAATCATAACATTCTCAAAAAATGGCACAAACCACGGATCAAGGGTCAAAAACCACTGAAATTTTCATCATTTGCCATTGTTGTATAGTGGTAGATTTTAAGGGCGACTTTAAAAAATCATAACTAAATGTAGAAAAATTAAAATCATACAAACCATAGTTTTCTGGAAAGCTCTAGATGTTAACTTTACATAAAAATAATTTCAAGATATGAACATAGCCTTTGGACCACATTTGACAATGAAATAGCCATAGAGGTCTGGCTGTCCTTGGTACTAATATAATTTACTGTTATAAACTTCAAAAATGTCTAATTAATTCCACAAAAGTCCAATCCATACAAATGATACCAATATAGAAAGCTACAGATGTTAAGTAAAGGGAAAAAAATAACTCTAGACTAGTCCAGGCACGTCCAGGGCTCAAAAACTAATCAAATAGTAACACATGTTTGATTGAACGCCTAATACTAGATAGCAACTTCAAAAATTAATATCCCTCTCTCTAAACATCCAAATGAGGTGTTTCTAATTGGCACAAGTCACTGGGAAGGTCTTGTTTTTGTCTATAATATTTCATGGCAATTGGACATCATTTGCCCCATGAGTGACAGAGTTTCATTTTGGACCAGAATGAACAGTGCACTGAACCAAAACCAGAACAATTCTCAACTTTGAAAATTCACCAAATATTCCATAGACCTCCAAAAATTCTGCACTTTAGCTTCCGGAAAACACTCTTAACAAGCTCTAAATGCATGCCAAAAAGTGGTATAGCTCACTAAGAATGGCCATTATGGCTCCTTATGAAGTACTAACTTGCCCAAATGGCCTCCTTTAATGTTTGGCACCTCTTGGGCAAGTTTAAAAGCACAAATATAACTTGTATGAACTGCCCAAATGGTTCCAAACACCATACATCTCAATTTGGCTATTTCACATCCAAAAATGCATGCATTCAAGTGTGCACTCAAGTGTTCAAATTCCATATCTCCATTGTCTTGGCATCATACAAGATTCATACATCATTCTTATGTAATATTACATTTGTTCAATGATTTACAACTCAAAAATATCATGTACATATCCACTTTGACATTCCATTACAAGTAAGGTTGCATGATAACAAAATGCAACTTCTCATGATGCTTGGCTTGCTTTCCTTGCCTCTTGAATATCACCTAGGCATTTCAAGATAATGGAGGGAAGAGGAGTGAGATTTCTAGAATCTCAATAGCTCACACACCTATTCACACACCATTCAAGACATATACACATCAAAGCATATGTATGGAAGGTTTGGCAACCATGAAGTATGCAAAGTCACAATTTTCTTGCCACTTGTTCACATTCAAGCCAAGACCATGCTCTAGGGACTTTTAGTTTTGCCTTACCCTATTTTTAGGAATTTTGGATTTGCCTCACTCTTGGCCTAAGGACTTTTGACTTGGCCTCACCTTTCCAGGAGATTTTTGGCCTTGTCTCACCCATGCCATAAGACTTTTGGCATCTCCTCACCTTCATTAAGGAACTTTTGGCATAACTTCACCCTTATGAGCCATTTCCACAACCATAGTCATTCAAGAAGACACATTGGTACCAATATAAAGTCAAGGCATCAAGTGGCATATCATCAAGTCACAAGAATACACACAAGCATACAATTACGCACATATGCACACAAGAATGCAAGGAGAATGAGATGGAGAGCTACCTTTCAATGGATGCAAGCTTCCTTTGCTTTACTCCCTCCCTTTCTCGGTCCCACAAGCACACCTAAGTGGGTTGGTGTTCTCTTGGCCTAAACACCATAAACAACATACAATTACACACTTGAAGCAAGACACTAGACTTATTCTTGAACACATTTAGTTCCATAAGTGACAGAATGGTTCTATAAATGGCCTATTGAAGCAACTCTTAAATTTCAAGTTCTAGGCTCCATTCTCTCATTATTTTTAGATTTCTTGGACTCATTTAACGTCCTTGGAGCCTTCACACATTCACTTGCACAATTGGAAACCCAAGTTGCTTTATAAGGCACCATTATGGACACCATTGCTCCATCTCTCATTCCATAGCTCTTAAATTTTTTCCAATGGTTTCTTCCATATTCTAACATCCTATAAAGTCCCAAACCAAAGTTAGAACAAATTAAAACATCCCCTAGCCCAATGAACCTAGTGTTGGAGATTTTGCCCTAGGCCAATCATTTGTAAATGTTATGCTTCACTAAGAATAAAAGTTTTTCTGTTACAATTATTATATTTTCATGTTTCTATAATAATTATGTCCTTGGATAAATTATATTAGTTATCTTAAATATCCTTAGTCGATCATCATCGTGAAAAAGATGATGAATTAAGACGAGTATGATTTTGATTGATAGTTATGTGTTAATCATGTATGGAGATACAAATCAAAATCATAGGCGCCCATTGGGAATAGGGCACTGGATCGACCCGTCATGAGGTAGCTTCATGGATTAGGTCATAAGCATACCTCATATATAACCGTGTCACTAATCTCTCATACCTGAGATCATTATAGATTCCAACATAAAGAACACTGTGCTTTGGCATTGTCAAAAGTCACCTTTGACCGTGTGATCATAAAGCCTATGGTCGGGCATAGTGGACTCCATGTAGAGGATGATGAGTGGTCGAGATGGAATTTGCCCCTTTGGTTAACAAAGAGATATCTCTAGACCCCTCGATAAGTGAGATTGAGAAATGCATAGTCATACTTGGATGGAAGGGTTTTTTCATTCGTTTTGTTAGTTTGCATGTAAATTGAGAAACTAATGATAGAGTAAGATGAGGATGACATTTCCATGCCTCATGCTCGATCAAGATATCGTGTGATAAAAGGGATGTGACAGGGTTATACGATAGGTTGTATTAGATCACGAAACCCTATGTGATTTGGGTAGTCACTATGTCTTGCTAGAAGCCACTGGTGACTTATGGGTGCAATAACGTTGTTGGCCCACTGCCAATATCATATAGGCCTACAGGGTCGTACACAAGAACAAATCAACTTGAACAAGAATGTCCAAATTCATTGAACTTAGAATTGTGTCTAGATTCGATGAATGTTACGCTTAATTAGGGTGAGATAATTATATATATACATATATGATATATATATGTAATTAATTTGAAATATAAGTATATATATTATTTGATATGAATATATATTGTATTATATATTTCAATATATATATATATTTATAAATGAATTAGTTGAAATTGAATTTATGAGATAAATTTGAATTTCAACTAATTTGTTTAAGATTAATTTAGATTAATTTAAATAATGTATTTAAATTAACTAATTTAATCTAAATATACCTCTATAAAAAGAGAGGTAGGCTAGGATTTAGATACACAAAAGAATCAACTTTCTAAAACCCTAAGCCGTCACCCTAGAGAGAGAGAGCACGGTCGTACACCTAGAGAGAGAAAGTGTATAGAAGCCTAGAAAGAAAAGATCATCTTCTCGTCAATTCGTGTACGAACATGGTGGACGAAGGTGCTAGCATGCCTTTCAAGTTGCTAGATCATTCGTGTGGATACCGGTAGAGGGGGCTGTGCATAGACGGCAGTTCCAAAGATCCAAAAGGACAAAGCGTGCTGCAAAGGTAATATTTTATCTCATACTCGGTTTAATCAAGTTAACAGATCCATGGGAGGAAACGAATTAAAATTTTCGCTGCATGTACAGTACATTTCTTTCACCTAGCTTGGTCGAAATATACACCATAATAGAGGTTCATGGAGTTCTTAATTTTTCCTTGATGGGAGAGCCACTTGGGAGGTTTTCTAAGAGTCTTAGGAGCTCAAGGAAACATTCAACTAGCCAAGGAATTACTCACACAAAATCAAATTTTACAAAACCCTAGAAAATACCATACTTTCCTAACTTGATTTCTATTAGTTTTTCTTGGAATTTCTTGCTATATTCCTCTTCCTCATGGTCTAAAACCCTAGTTCCTCTCTTATTTTTGGATAGAAAACCCCCCTTATATGGTTTTGTATGAGGCTGAAACATACACCAAGAAGAAGCAAGAGAAGAAAGCAACCAAAGTAAGAAATTGCCTTAGATTCAAGTGTGTTTTCCAAGCTCTTTCTTCTTGGTTTGTTCCACCACAAGGAATTCAAACTCCTCCCTTAATTTCTGGACCAAAATAGAACCATTCATCTTAAATAAACCATGGAAAGAGAGGAGGAAAGGAGAGGAACAAGATTGAAGGAAGATGGAGCATGGAATTCCTTAGATTTCCTTACCTTTCTCTTGATTTGTCTCCTCTTTCTCTCCCTCTCCTTGTACACCTATAATTTCTGGACCAAAATAGAACCATTCATCTCAAATAAACCATGGAAAGAGAGGAGGAAAGGAGAGGAACAAGATTGAAAGAAGATGGAGCATGAAATTCCTTAGATTTCCTTACCTTTCTCTTGATTTGTCTCCTCTTTCTCTCCCTCTCCTTGTACACCTAGAAGAGCTACTATTTTTCTATAATTTGGGCAAAGAAAGTTGTGCTTAAGAAGGTGAGAGAAGAAGGGAGAAGTGTGTGGGAGTTTCTAGAAACACACATTTTCAAAAATTCCAATTTCATCCTTCCATAATGACAATTTTGTTTCAACTTCATTTTAGTTCCTTTTTGAGAATCGTCTTTTCCATTATAAAATTTAGGTTCCTAATTTAATAAAATGCCTTTAGAATCACTCAATTTGAAATTAAAACCTTATCGAATGAATCCATCAAAGTTCAGACTCACTGAGATTGGAAAACATACACTGGAGGGGCTTTACCAGTCCCAGGGCTTCCCATGATTTTTGGGGGCTCTGAGAACCTTGGGCAACTCAAATTTCCCATTTAGAAAGCCCTCCTATGTGTTTTTCCAAAAGTGCCACTTATTTACGAAAATGCCATTACATTTCGTCAGTTTTTGTCACAAATTGTTTCACCATACTAACTCCATTTTTCTTTCCATTTGAGCATAGAATTATCATTTTTAGGAGTTTAGGACTCTACCTAAATTTTTTTGGACATTATCTAGCTCATTTCAGAGGACTTGCTTTTATACGGCTCATTTCGTCATTTTACAAAAATTACGTTCGTTACAGCTTGGCTTCCTTCAAGTGTGTAATTGTGTGTTATTTATGGTGTTTAGGCCAAGAGAACACCAACCCACCTAGGTGTACTTGTGAGGTCGAAAAGAGGGAAGGATAAGACAAAAGAAACTTGCATAAATTCAAGGTAGCTCTCCATCTCATTCTCCTTGCATTCTTGTGTGCATATACATGTCATTATATGCTTGTGTGTGCTCTTGTGACTTGATGACATGCCACTTGATGCCTTGACATTACATTGGTACCAATGCATTTCCTTGAATGGCTTTGGTTGTGGAAATGGCTCATAAGGGTGAGGTGATGCCAAAAGTCCCTTAATGAAGGTGAGGAGATGCCAAAAGTCTTATAAGGCCAAAAGTCTCTTAGAAGGGTGAGGCCAAATCAAAAGTCTCTAAGCCAAGAGTGAGGCAAATCCAAAAGTCCTAAAAATGGGATGAGGCAAAACCAAAAGTCCCTAGAGCATGTTCTTGGCTTGGATGTGAATAAGTGGTATGGAAATTGTGATTTTGCATACTTTATGATTGGCGAACTTTCCATACATATGCTTTCATGTGTATATGTCATGAATGTGTTTGTGAATGAGTGTGTGAGCTATTGAGATTCTAGGAATCTCACCTCCTTCCCTCCATCATTTCAAAATGTCTAAGTGGCATACAAGAAGGGAGGAATGCAAGCCAAGGAACCTAACATGTTGTATTTGGTCCATTATGTGGTTCTAAGTGTAGTTGAACATCAAATTGTACTTATACATATTATTTTTGTGATGTAAGACCATGAGCTAATGTAAAATGATGTATGGATATTATATATACTTTATGTAACCCTAAATTAGTGAAATCATAAAAATTACCTCTTGTGTGGCTATGGTTAAATGTGTATTATTGGATGTGAAATGGCAAAACAAGATGCATGGGGCTTGGGACCACTTAGGCAGTTCTTACAAGTCATAATTATGCTTTTAAACTTGCACCTCCAAAGAGGTGCCAAACATTAAAGGAGGCCATTTGGACAGATTTGGTATCTCATATGGAGCAAAAATGGTCATTTTGGTGAGCTATCACTTTCTGTCTAAATGAACTCTTCTTAGTCTAAAATTTGACATGAATCTAGATATTTTTGAGATATTTTTAGGAAGATAAAGTGTATATTATTTGGAGGTCTATAGAATATTTGGAGAATTTTGAAATTGGCTGAAAATTTAGAATTTGCCATTGGTACTATTCATCTGGTCTGAAATTTGTTCTTTATCATTCATGGGGAAAATGATGTCCAATTGCCATGAAATTTTATAGATATAAATTAGACCTCCCAGTGACTTGTTCCACTTGAAAGCACCTCATTTGGATGTCTATAGAGGGAGATATTAATTTTTGAAGTTTCTACCTAGTATTAGGTGCACTGTCAGACCCATGTTACTATTTAATTAATTTTGGGGTTTGAATGATATTGGATTGGTCTGGAACTATTTTTACCCCCTAGTTAACATCTTTATCTTTCTAAATTGGTATAGATTACATGTATTTTATTTTTTTGGAATTAATTATGAATTTCCAAAGTTTATATCAACAAGTTGTATTAGATTTCTAGACAGCTTGACCTCTCTGTCTTTTCTATTATCAAACGTGATCCAGATGAGACTTTCGTGGCTGGTACTTATTTTTAATGTAAATTTTATATCCATAGATTTCTAGAAAGATATCGTTTGTGTGATTTTGATTTTTTTACATTTAGTTATGATTTTTCAAAATTACCTTAAATTCTACTATCCTGGAACCCGAGGCAAAATGTGATTATTTAGGGTTTTTAACCCTTGATCCATGGTTTGTGTTAATTTTTGAGAATGTTATGATTTGTATGAATGGAAAATAATTAGAGAATATTTTTGGTGAGTTCATGGGGTCCTAGAGACGCAGAATGAAAAATTTATCCACTGCGCAATATAATTTAATTCATTATTTTAATGTATTTTCTTGGGATTTCTTTGACAAATTGTATAATCCCACTTGCACATAAAAGGATTAATGTTAGAAATAATATGACATTACATTGGATGCCATTTAACCCTTGAATGACATAGGAGAAGAAACTAACCATATGAACAGTAACCATATCAATTTAGCAACTTTTTGGCAACTTTGAAAATTCATAATTAATTCTTTAGAGCTCCAAATAATATGGTCTTTCACTTTCTAAAAAGCTCTAGATGAGATCTATATGCATGCCAAATTTCATGAAAAAATTCATCCATGTGGTCAGTTTGTGACATAAGGTTGCATAATATCATTTTTAAGCCCCACTTTGGGTCATTTAGGTGCCAAATGCTCTTCTAACCTAACCATGGCCACTTGAGCATGTCAGAAAGCATAAAAATAGCCTACTAAGCATGTCCAAAAGGTCCACATATCCATGCATCATAAATTCACTCTCTCACTTGTTGTTATACACAAGAGTCTTACATGCTCATCTTTGCCATTCAATGTCAAAAACATGCAATATCATTCATTTGCTTCCAATTCTCATATATAAATCACATATCCTTATAATTACACATGTTTAAGGGGTTACACATCATATACATCATGGGGATACATCATTTGACAATGTTATGGTTACAAAATGAACAAATAACAAACTCCCTTCTCAATCTTCTTACTCTTAAGTATATGGTGGCTCCTATTTCTTAGTTCACTTGGTCCACCTAGACATTTTAGGGCAATGGAGAGGGAAGAGTGAGATTCTAGGAATCCCAATAACCCTTCTCCCTTTCAAGCACACATAATGGATGCAATTTCAAGTCAAAATGTATGCATGACTATCTTGAATTTCATAAACATATATAGAACATGTCCTTCATTCAAGAAGTCGTATACAACATACATAAGCTTGCCAAGACAATGGTTTAGCCTCACCCATTCTCTTTGAGACTTTTGGACTTACCTCACCTATTTTTAAGGGACTTTTGACTAAGCCTCACTCTTCTAAAGACTTTTAGCTTTGTCTCACCCAACCTTAGGGACTTTTGGCTTATCCTCACCCTTGTTAAATGACTTTTGGCTTCACCATACTCAAGTAAGCCAAACACATTCATCAAAACATCATTCAAACATATAAGCAATGCATCATGGTACCATGGTATATAAATACTTGCTAGAAACATCTTTTATGGCTTAAACATATACACAAACACATTCAAAGAAAAGAAAACACCTAAAGATGCATGAAAGAAAGGAGAGAGAGCTACCTTGCAGTCAATGTTCCATACTTTTCCTTTGGATTCTTCCTCCCTCTTCTCGGCCCAACCATGAGATTTTGAAGCACAAGGTTCTCTTGGCCTAAACATATCAAGTAAGACATTTTTAGATCATTGGATCAAACTCTAGCATTACCCACTCTATATGGAAGCCTACTTGGTTCTAAGGCTTCAATATGGTTCCATAAAAGCACCTAATGAAGCAACCTTAAGAATTCATGATCTTGGCTCCTTTCTCTCCTTTAATCTATAATTCTTGACTCCATTGAAACCCCTTGGAGCCATCACCCATTTATTTTAAAGAGTCTAGCTAGGAGTTACTTCATTATGCTACATTATAGAACCTACACTCCCATCTCACTATCCATGGCTTCTAAGATTTTTCTAAGGCTTCCTCTCATATTCTTCCATCATATGTAGTGCTACTCTAGCCTTGGAACAAATTAAAACACTCCTTAGGTCCATGAACCCCTATAGGCCGAGACATATGCATTATTTTGGACTCATGGACTTTGTTTTGTCTCTTTCATGGGAGGTGCAAGTGGGAGACTTCTTTGATATCTTAGATACTCATACAAACTCTTAGATACCCTAAATTATGGCTAAAAGGCTTCCTACAAGTCAAGGTGCAATTGAATCCCCAGAAATTCTATCTTACAATTCAATGGTTCTTCCTTAGATTCCTTTGCACGATCTTGTTTCCCACACTCTAAACATAAGTTTCACTCTTGGTTTGGTTCAAAAACAAATCCCTCTTGGCTGTCCAAATAGTGGCGAAAACTCACACACATGGGAGCAAGGGAGAAGAAGCATGAAAAGCAACAAACTCACCTTAATTTCTAGCTTTTCTCAAGTGCTCTTTCCTTTGCTTTAGTTCCTCCCTTGAATTTTGAACTTTGACCCTTTGGACAAAACCAAACCCATCAATAAAACCATAGAAAGAAAGGTGCAAAGGAGGAGAATCAAGATGCTAAAGGAAGGAGTATGAATTTTCACACTTTGCTTACATTTTTTCTTAGATTTTTCCTCTTCTTTTTCTCATCCCATGGTGTGCCCTTCTTAGTAGAATTCTCCCCTAGTCTTAGACAAAATTTAGGTTAGCTAAAATGAGGGAGAAGGGAGGATGCCACTTAAAAAGCATTTCATAAAAGAATTGTTCATTAAAAATGACATATATGTCCTCGTTTTGTAGCTTCTTCATCTTAGGTTCATTTCAACTCCTTTTTGAGAACCGTCTTTTCCATCATAAAATTTAGGTTCTCTAGCTTATAAAATACCCTTGGAATCATTCAAATTGGATCTAAAACCTTTCCGAATGAACTAGTCAAAGTTCAAGTTAACTGACATTATAAAATGTTAACTGGAAATGTTTTAACTATTCTGGGGGTTCCTATAATTTTTAGGGTTTCTAAGAACCCTAAGAAACTCATTTTTCCCATTCACAAATCTCTTATTTGAGTTTTCCAAAAAGTATCCAAAATTATGAAATGTCATTACATTTTATTGCATTTTTGTTAAATTTTGTCTGGTCATTTTGGCTCTAGTTCCAGGGCACTTTTGGCCTTAGATCATCATTATTTGAGGTCTCAAACATTGCTATAATTTTATTGGACCTCAAATCATTCTATTTGAGGGACTTCCTTTTGTATCTGTTGAGTTTTGTCTGTTTACAAATAAACTAAATGTTATGTTTCTCACATTCTATTGTGTTTTTGAAGAATTGAATATTATAGTAATCATACTTTTGGATGTGCCCAAGTAGTTATGGAATGTTAAGAAGTCATTTGGTGCCTTATGAACCCATTATGGACTTCAAAATTGACCAATTCTTGAGCTAAACCAAAGTCAAACCAAATAGATGAGCTTTTGCATGAACTTTGGACAACAAATACTCTCATCTAGATCTTTTCACAGAGCTAAAGAGCACTCAATTTGAAACTCTAAAGAATTTATTATAATTTTTCAAAGTTGGCCAAATTATGCAAAATTGGTATGGGTACTGTTCATATGGTCAGTTTGCTTCTCTGTGTCACTCATAGGTCAAATGAAGTCCAATGCTTACAAAATTTTATAGGCATAAACTAGACATTATACACTTTCCGTTGCCACTAAGAGCACCTTATTTGGAGCTTTGTAAAGGGAGAACCAAATTTTTGAAGGTTTAGGACTTGGAGCTATTTAAGAATAGACCTAATATACTATTCTATCGCTTTTTGGGGGTTAAATGCCATTGTCTTAGTTTAGAATTATTTTTAGTCATTAGTTAACATCTAGAAATTTTTAGAAATCTATATATGAATGATTTTGATTTTTTTAGAATTATTTATAAATTTTCAAAGTTTATATTAGAAATATATGACAACAAACCCAAGAGCAAATCTGGTTATTCTTGAAATTTGGTTCCAAATCCGCACGATTCTTAAGATAAATTGTGATATTTATGATTTGAATGAATATGTTATAGATGTTAAAGGATATTTGTAAGTCCACATGGTCCCTAAAGCCAATAGCGATGTATATGGCCTTCCAACTATGCAAATAACCATGGATAAAAGTGCCACTTTCTTGCAAATGTGCATCCATATGCTAAGTGTGTGTTAAGATAGCCTATGTGACATTTGTTTAAGAACTAGGAAGTTAAGGTATTACAATGGCCCTTTCAGTCACCTTACATTTCTCCACCAATTTATCAAAGTTATGGATCTATAGGGGTACAATCTTGTCCTCTAACTCAGGCTTGAAGACTCTCTCAAACTTGTCATCCTTCTATTGTTCATCATCGAACTGTTTCAGGTATGAGGAGAAATTGGATAATTAGATGAATTTTGCTACATACTGATCCATATTCATCTCTCCTTGCTCAAAGAAGTTGAACTCAGCTTCCTTGTTAGTCCTCACTAATAGTGGGAAATACTTGCTCCCAAAGATAGTCTAAAAACTCTCTTAGGTCAAGGGTATCCCTCTTGAAATTAGTAGCCTAAAGGCACTCTGCCACCAATGCTCTGCCTCACCTTCCAACTTATAGATGGCCAATTTTACCTTTTGCTTAATGGTGCAAGTCATAACTTCAAAGATCTTCTTTAGTTGCATTAGCTACCTCTCAGCCTTCTCAATGTCTAACTCCCCCATGAATGATGGAGGATCAGCCTTTTAGAACTTAGCCAACATAATTGAGATATCATCATTCTCCCCTTGATGCCTCGCACTAAGGTTTTGATAGGCACCAACCCAATTTCCCATCGACACCTCATGATTATGCTTATTCATGGTCTCATGCAGTTGCTACAGCACTTGAACAGTGGCTGCATGAGCCTCGACTTGCTCTTGAAGCCAATCAGTTATTGCCCTCACTGTAACCTCATAGGCCTTAGCTTGTTCTCTCATGCGGTTGGCCATTACAGCTATGACCTCTTGCATTTCTCTCAGCATCTCAACAGTCTTACGACATGTAGCCATTATACCCTGTAATGACATTAACACCACAAGAGACCTCCCTATAAGCTACTATCTCCAAGCAATTTTAGGCATAACTTTATCCATAGCATGTACATATAGATATAAGAAGTATCACTAGATTATAATGTTCCTATTCCTAGCATGAATGCATCGTGATTGCCAAGTTCTTTAACCATAAGGTTCTAAATCTAGCATAATCCCATGAACCATTGCTCGGATACTAAAAGTAACAACCCTAACTTCTAATTATAGTGATTAAGCTTAATTGCGTGATTAATGACCATAAATCAAGGTCTAATGTTAGTACAAATAACTATCTTGGCCAATTAGTGAGGAAAGTTAAACCTTAAAGAAATTCCAATTATCGTATAGAACCCTTGATTCATTTTTTTTATTACTAATTCCATAATCATAAAGTCCTCTCATTATAGTTCCTAAGTCATTATACAACATTCCCGCAGTGAAAACCAAGGTTTTTAAGCAAAAATAAAAGTTTACAGGACTTAGGCCATGACTTAAACCTTCTCTGCCACAACCAGGTTGGTTATGGGGACATAAAAACCAAGTTTAGGAACTTGCACCATGATTTGGTATGTTTGTGCTGCAGCATAAGTGGATACTAGAGCTTGAGACCAAAAATATACGTCTTGCACCATGACTCTGGCTTTCCACACCACAGCCAAACTACCCTATGGAACCTATTGTTTAATCTTTCTCGCTCTGCACTGCGACGAGATAGGCTATTGGAACTTTCCTCAATTCTTACTGTGGTGAGTTCCACTCACGCCGTGACAAAGCTACTCTGGAACTCAATCCACCTATTTTTCTCAAACCGTGTCGTGGCACTCCTAGCCTCTAGAACTCCCTTAACCATGACTCAAGTGGTTTTAGTTGTGGCTTCCATCCCCTCTTGTTCTATACTCTCATTTTTAGGCTCCTTAACCATAAACCCGTCACTCTAGGTGAGCTTTAGGGCCTCCCTAATTCATGATTTCTTTATGCCTCATGGCTCCCAAATGCCCTAAGTTCTACTCACACTAATCAAAGGTTCAAAGGGAATTCATGATAATTGATTACCAACATACATATTAGCACAAGATCATATTATAATAGCAATTTGTAACCAAGGTCTCTAGTACACCATTCATACATATACATATTCCAACTGAGCTATCATACAACGCTAATTGGGATAAACGTTCATATGGACATATACATATCTGCACAATCAAGATCCTAGGTGATTAAGTAATAATTTTACATTAATAACAATTCATATCAGATTGTCCTTAGATACAAATATCATATTCCAAATTGCATAAAGCCTAGCCCCTTATTAGTTACATCATAGTCTACAAAAACATAAAACAACTACACTTAGCAATATGATTACATGATGATGTTATACCAAATGAGGTATAAAAACTAGCATCTACTGTGAACCAAATCAGTCCAAGTGTAGAATTTCACACATGGTCTTAGCTCATGGATGTTCACCACTTGCTTTCCCTTATCCTTACTTGAGGATCCTTCACCTGAAATAGTTAGCCCATAAAACGGGGTGAGATGCAAATCTCAGTAACTAAAGGTAAATTTCATTCATATGAACCAATTTAACTATTATATGTGCACTCTAATTAAATAAGCATCAGAAACATCAATCATAATAGCAAATACAATTATTAAGCTACTAGTAACTACTATCTCATACTAGCAATTACATATAACATGTTAAAGGCCAATAACACTAGGAAAGGCCCGTCCATGCCACCACTTCCTTATTGTGTACAACCTGGGCTCAATGCATTCAGGGGTCTGATCACAACTCGGGGCTCGATCGAAGTACGATAAATGGGTGGTAGTTGCACCACAGCTACATTTTGGACTCACACAAGGTCCAAACATAACAGTTCATATAGTTAACCATTTATTTGGTGTTCAAAATCATACATGTGTAGCAGATATAAGATTAAATTGAATATATGCAAGGAATTAGAATTAACCCCGGTTACCTCACTTTGTGGACAATCTTTGAAGGCTAACAACAGTGCCAATTCACCCTATGATCACAAAATCAAACAATTACTACTCTCAATTATCATTTATAGCAACAAACTAGATACCCAAAGAACTAAACTACCAATGACTACCTAGAGGACACTTACCTAGCCACTAAGGAGTCCCAAATTCAGACTTGAGCTTTACCCACTCAGAAACCACAAAATACCACTCAAATTTTAGGTAAATTGGCATAACAAACAAACTCATATCATAAGTCAACTATAGGGGTCTCAAACTAGTAAAAAATACCTTAAAACAAGAAAGAAACACTCACCTAATAGTCATTCTAGTCTCAACCTCCAAAAATCCATTATAAAAGCACTAAACAACACATTTTAGATTTGGGTGCAAGGTGAAAGTACTCTAAACAAAAAACCAATTGGGCTAAATTTAAGAGGAAAAAGAAAGGATTAAGTTTCATAACGGTTACCTTAACTGAATTTTGCTCTAAAAGTTAGAGAAAATGAAATTATACAAAGAACCCTAGCCTCCTCCTAAGACCTCCAAATTTCCTCTTGAATTTCTTGTGTGTTCCACAGAGTAAGGGGAAAAGCTAAACTGAATTTAGGGTTTAAGATGGGTTTAGGCATACCCAAAGGCCCAAAATCCACTAGGGTTCTGATGTAAGCTTATTAGGCCATAAGTTAAAGAGTTTATTGAAGTTTTGGGCTGACTTAAGGGTCCATGACTTACTTAGACCCATTTTTCTGAGTCTGGATTTCTAAGAATTACATTGGGGCAATGTTAAGTGGGCTCCCTTAGGCTAAGCACTTCAAGATGAAGTTAAGTCTCTAGAAATCCTTATCCTTGACACGTCTAAATTAATTTGTGGGCCTAGATTAAATTTTTAACCCAATTGAATCTTGAATCCACATTAAGAATTTATTTCTCATAAATTTATATTCCCCATAGCTTGCCTAATTATCCTCTTAATAACTTTTTGTAATTATCCTAAATCCACAATTAATATCTTTAATTAATTTTGGGGTGTTACATCCTCCAAGCTTCTATAATTGACCATTAAGCTTTGAACTAGCACACATATGGTATCCAAAAAAAGGAGGAGAGAGAAGAGAAAGAAAGCCAAAATGGGTAAGTTTATGTGCCAAATTTCATGTTATCTATGATGACCCTAACTTCTAATCATTGTAATTAAGGTCAAATACGTGATTAATAACCATAAATCAAGGTTACAAGACATTATGACTAATTACATTTAAAAAATGCAAGGAAATTTGAACCTTAATGTTATTAGAGTCATCAACCAAATAATTACAAGTATTCATGTACACAAGGGAAACAAACACTCATTTATAAACCTTTGATCATATTACCCATTAATTCTAACTCACAAGAGGCTTCTATCAATGTTTCTTCTAAGTCATCCCTTGACGTACCATATGAAACACCAAGAATTTCTAGGTTGGAATGAGAGTTTGGGACCATTAGCTGAGGCTAAATGTCTTTGTGCCATGGCCAATTACTCTCAGGTTTACTCTTTATCTTCACAGGTTTCGCCGCGGTGATAGCCGCGATGAGTTAGAGCTTCACTATGGCTAACTTACATGGTGTCGCGGTGAGGAAACCTCCTGGAGCCTACCTCACTCGCCTCTCGCTATTGGCCACGGCCAATTCCCCTTTTTGCCATGCCTAATTCCTCTCTGGAACGCCTGACGCATTTTCACAAAAGTTAGCCGCGGCTAATTCTCATTTAGCCGCGGTGAATTACCCTCTAGATGACTCCCAGTTTGGCCTCTCACATTTCGTCGTGGCTAATTCCACTTCTTGCTGTGGCGAATTACTCTCTGGTACTCCCTTTGGGCAACTTCGCCTCTATTGGCAACGGTTAAATGCCTTCTGATCCTATAACTTCTAAAGTCTTATCTCATACTCTCCACTCTCCTTCCAATGACACCCTAGGGCCACTCTACCTTAATTTATGGGGTTCCAATAGCTTTTACTAGCCTAATTTATCCAGCTTATCTATCATTACTGGTTCAAGACTTAACTGTTAATTTCTACTCCTCCAACTACCCTATATCAGCAATTCCATAGAGTAATAACAATAAGAGTTCATGAACTATCAACCATTATCATTCAATACATATTCCATTAGAGATTCCATACATCACTAATTCAAATCAACAATATAATATATTCTATGATGACATTTCCAATAGTAGACCATATTATAAATTCAACAAAGTTCATACATAAGATACTATAAATTTATACATCCAATACCAAGCTATAATGAGACTTAACTCTTTAATAGATACATTCCAACTAATCAAAATATAAATGCCTACACTTGGCAACATGATTACATGATGATGCTATATAAACGAATAACAAAATTGTATCTATTCTACTCAAATCTGCCCAAGTGTAGCCTCCTCCACACATGGCTGGAGCATATGGATTTTCATCCACTTGCTTCCCCTTAGCCTTACCCGAAGGTCCTTCACCTGAAAGTATGATCCTATGAAATGGGGTGAGATGCAAATCTCAGTAACCAAGGCAAATTCCATTTATATATTCCAGTTTAATTCACATATATGCATGATTTCATATAAACATAAGAAAATGCACTAACAATATCAATAAATGAAATAATTAGGCTATCTATGATTATTATCCCATACTAGCAATCACAATTCCATATGTTAAAGGCCAACAACATTGGGAGAGGCCTGTCCATGGCACCTACTCCCTATTGAGTACAACCAAGGTTTAGTGCATCTGGGGTTTGATCATAACCCAATGCCCGATCGAAACACATGCACAGGTGGTAGCCGCACCACGGCTCTACCATGGACTCATAAGGTCTAATCATATATAACAGATAGCTAACCAATTCATTTAGTATCAAAATCATAATCATGTAGAAAATACAAAATTAATCAGGCATATGCATGGAATTAGCACGAACCTCGGTTACCTTACTTGTAACCAATCCTCTAAGAGCCAATTGAATGCTACTTTAACCTATGGACATAAAATCAAGCCATTACTATCCCTAATTACAATTTATATTAGTAAACTCATTACTCAAAGAGTTAAGCTATATAGAACTACGCAAAAACACTTACCCAATCACCAAGAGCCTCTAATTTTGGGTTTTGCCTTCCCTAGACCAGAAACATCAAAATATCATCCAAACTATAGGAAAATTCGCACAAAATTAAGGCCCATACTATAAGTCTACTATAAGGGTCTTAAACTAGTAGAAAATACATCAAAATGAAGAGTTTATACTTACCTATTAACACCCTCAGCCCCAACCTATGAAATTTCACCAAGAAAATCCCAAACAACCACATTTTAGATTTTAGGTATGTTGAAAATACTCTAAATAAAAAACTAATCAGGCCAAAATGAAGAGAAATAGAAGGGGATTAAGTTATACAACTATTACATTGGCTGAATCTTGCTCTAGAAGTGGGAAATGGTAGAAATATATCAAGAACCCTAGCCTCCCCTTTGAACCTCCAAATTTCCCTTTTGTTTCTTGTGTTTTTGTAGAATGGGGGTGGCCAAAAATGATTTTTAGGATTTTAAGTTGGGTTTTAAATGGGTTATAGGTCAAGCCATCAACCCAAGGACCTATTGGGCTCCTATTAATTATTGGATTGAAGTTATAAGTTGTTAGGCCAACTTCAACAATTCAGACTTTTAGTTGGGTTGAGTCAAGTTTTCAAGAGCCCACTTAGCTAAGGTATGCATAAGGCGTATTGGGCCAATTACAAGGGCTTGTAAAAGTTGGGTCTGCACCTAAGATTATTGGGCCTTCATTAGTTCCCAACCTTAGCCTACTTAATTTAATTTAGGGCCTTGATGGGGCTTATAACTTAATTAAATCTCAAACTTATATTAATAATTTATCTCTGTAAAATTTTTATTCACTTAACTTGCCCAATTATTCTTAATTAACCTAAATCTATGATTAATACCTTAATTAATTTTGGGGTGTTACACTATCCTAGTTAGGAACATTTCTTTTCTCTTTTTACTCTTTCTAATGGTGGTCTTATCTTCTTGAAAGAATTATTTTGGTGGCTGATCCCATGAAGAAAAGTGAAGCTTTGGAACAACCAACCATGCCAAAAGAATCTCCATTGGAAGAGATTTCAAACAAAGTATGTCACATGGAAAACATGCTTCTTCCTTGAATTTTCTTTCCTTCTTAGTTCGGCCTAACTATAGAGGTCTCAATAGAAATTGATTCTTGGCTGAAACATAATGGGATTAGAGGTTTTGAAGGCATGAGGAATTAGATTATGCCATTGGAACCAATTGAAAAGCATTAGAATTCAAGATAGTGAAATTTGGGTTTAAGTTGCACTTAAAGAACTATAGAACCCTTGGAGCCTAATTTAAGCTATATGAAAGTATAATTAGAATAAAGAGAAACCAAGGAATGTATCCATGTATCAAATTCCCAAAGAGAAGAAGCAAAACTCCAATAGGCTTCTATAAGGGTGTAGGTTCGACCAAGGTGGGAAGAGGGCACTCGTGGAATATTTTCTTGGATTCTAATGAATTTAGAAACTTAGATATAATGAATAAATAATTATGAAAGCATTAGATTGAATTTAGAAATCCCATATTGAAAGTTGAATTTTTAGGGCCTAAAGTGTGTTAAAGAAGCAAGTTTGTCTTAAACCCTTTTAACCAAGCAAATAATGATTCAAATGAGTTTCTTTGGAGTTATAAGACTTGTAGCAAGCAAGAGTTTGGGGTTTGGAAAGTGGAGGACCAAGTTTGCTTCTTGTTGGACCTAAAACAGTCATAAACTCCATGTTAGATTATAATGAGTTTAAATGAAGATAATGGGACCTAAAATAGCTCTAATGGATCATTTTGCCTTATGGATTGATGTTTGTAGGCCAAGCTAGTTCAAATCCACCAAATTGTAAGTGTTAAGACAAGAAGAACCAAGATAAGTCGACCAAGAAGTGGGTTAGTGACATTATGAGCTTTTACAAGCTTCACATCATACCTAGCTTTACTTAGCCTATTCACCCATTTAATAAAGATCAAGGTAATGTTCACATCCATTCATAAGCTTTTTAACACTGAAATTAGTCTATTTACAAGTCATTTTGAGTTATAGGGTTTATACTTGATTTTTTTCTTTTCCTTGATTCATTTTCATCATAAACAAGGTTACTCATACTCATTTTATGATACCTAGCTTGTGGGACACCCTAGAACTTGCTCCAACCAGAAATGACAGCTTGAACACAACATTTTGCATTAACTTTGAAAATTTATAACTCGTGTTATATAATTATAAATCATGAAAATTAGGTGTCTATGAAAAGTTTATATGTGAACTCCATGCTATAAAAACTTAGGTGAAATTAAGTTCATTTGCCCTGTTAAATGTAATGAAGCAGTAACTCTGGTCAAAATGGAAGGCATATAACAGACCCAAATTTTAAAAATGTATCTATTGAGCTACACAACTTCAAATTAGGTGATCTCAGTGGCCATGAAAAGCATATAATGTCAATTATATGCTTGCAAAATTTCACGAGCATTAGACTTCATTTGGCCCCTAAAAGACATGAAACATCATAGTTGTGCAGTGTAAAATAGTACCAGGACCATTTTGAAAATTCTGCACAATTTCAAAATTTTCTAAAATATTCTATATAGCTCCAAAAAATTATGTTTCTTAGCTTGTTAGAAACATCTAGGAAGGCTCTAAATGTGTGCCAAATCTCAGACTCAAATTAAGTCATCCAGGCCACTTTTGATATAAAAGTTGTTTATGATAAACTTAAGACTAATTGAAGTTCCAATTTGGATCATTTGGTGTCCAATTGGTTTTCTTCCTTTTTGAGAATATTTCTTTCATCCTAAATGGCTTTTCTAACCATTCCATAACATCTCAAAATGGGTGGATCAAAATTTGATCCCTTGACATGCAATTATACACATATTCATATTGGCACCTATATAGTTGTTTGTCATCATAATGCTTATACATTACCATAACTTGTTCTACATCCATATTCTCATACTTTTATACATGGTTCCATAATAAAACATGAAGTATCATCATCATATACATCATAAGTCCATCATGGCACATATAAAGTGTCATATACATACATATACCAAAATTTGGTACAACATAAAATCCTAATACATAATTTTCTAATGTTTATTGCTTCTCATGATCTTGTGACCTTAGCTTAGTGAACCTGAAATGGTTAGTGGGATTATAGGGATGAGATTTAGGAAAATATTAGTAGCTAATTTCAAGCAATTCAATACATAGAAGAATGTTATAAGTGTATGTCATGCATGTGGTGCAAAAGTGCTCTGCTCATGCCTCATATGAATCAAATGCATCATGAAACATGAAAACTCATTCATTTCTTAGCCATGGCATCATCATAAGTTTGTTAGGCTCAACTCTTCTCAACTCGGGGCCAATAAAGAGCTATTGCATTCAGTTACATGCCTTAAGGGAGCTAGGAACCAAAAAACATATCATATTTATACACAAAGCTCATTATGGAAATTATGCTAAACATATCTCATGAATGCATCAAGCAACAACACATATAAGTATTCAAACTCATTCAAGTACTTAAATGTATGCAAGAAAGGGAGATAAAACTACCTTGTGATTCTAGAAACTTGGATGTACCATAATCCAACTTATTGGCTTCCTTTTTTTTTATACTTTCTTTGGCTTGACACCCACAAATGAGTAAGTTTAGGTTAACTTGGTTGACATAGAATAATTATAAGGCAATTTAATCCCATAGAACTCATTTTAGTTTTCAAGATATTCACTTAATCTCATTAGGACTCAAGGGGCCAATTAAGACTAGTTTAAGCCTATTATAAAGCAACCTTTGGTTCTTGCTTTTCTAACCCCAAACTTTTGCTTTCTACAAGTCTCATAACTCTCAAGAAACTCATATGGATCATCATATGCTTGGTTAGAATGGTTTAGAACCAATTTGCTTCATTAACCTTATTTAGGTCCTTAAAAATTCAACTTTCATTTTGAGGCATCTAAATTTAATCCATGCTTCCATAATCATTTATTCATCATATCTAAGTCTCTAAATTCTTTAGAACTCAAAGAAATACTTCCTAGGTGCCTTATTCTCTTCTTAGCCGAGACACCACTTCAAGGGAGGCCATATGGTGTTTTTCTTCTTTTCTTTAGGAATTTGATACATACTCTTGTTCTTTGATTTCTTTAGAGTCTAGATATGATTAAATATGGCTTGAGTTATCCTCTTAAAGTTTCAAAACTCTTAATATACAATCAAAACCCTAACTTTTTCATCTTTTTTTCTAATGCTCTTTTCTTGATTATAATTGCATAATTCAATTCCTCTCACTCTAAAACCCCTGATTTTGCCTTGTTACCATCCAAAACATCATCATTCCTCATGTGCTCTCACTTGGTTGAACAAGAGAGGTAAGGGAGGAGCCAAGGAAACTCACTTTTCATATCATGTTTTATATATCATTTGAGAGCTTTCCATGAAGAGAATTTGGTGCAAAGTTTGGTTTCCTTAAATCCTCTCCTTCTTCCACAAGTTCAACCATGAAAATCCTCCTTTTAGAAAACTAAAACCATGAGGAGAGAGAGCTTGAAGAGGAGAATCAATTAGTAAAGGAAGAAGCATGAAAAAGTGCCAAAATCCATACCTTTTTAGCTTGAATTCTCTTTATTCTCCTTCTCTCTTGTGTGTAACACCCCAAAATTAATTAAGGTATTAACCATGGATTTGGGTTAATTAAGAATAATTAATATGGGATAATTAGGCAAGTTAAGTGAATGAAAATTTTAGAGAGATAAATTATTAATATGAGTTTGAAATTTAACTGAGTTATAAACCCCATCTAGGCAAATTAAATTAAGTAGAGGAAGGTTAGGGACTAATGGAGGCCCAATAATTTTAGGTGCAAACCCAACCTTTTATTGTGTGACTCGACCCAAGAGAGAGCACCTAGTGATGGCCCAATAACTCTTATGCAAACCTAAATCAATTGAGTTCTTCAAACTTGGTCTGACTCAATTAAATTTTTGCAGCCCAACACCTTGAAGTTGGCCCAACAAGGCTTAAATTAGAACCCACTTGCAATTGGATCCTTGGATCAGCCCATGACCCACCTTAGACCCAACTTAAGCCTAACTAAAACCCTAAACACTTCAGCCTCTCCACATTTTGTTGAAACACACGCACACAACTCATTTTCGGAGGTTTGAAGGGAGGCTAGGGTTTGGTGTAAGAAATCCATCATTTCCCACTTCTAGAGCAAGATTCAGCTAAGGTAATAGTTATATAACTTAATCCTCTTATCTTTCTCTTTAATTTGACCTAATTAATGTTCCAATTAGAGTACTTTTATCCACACCTAAAATCTAAACTTGCCATTTGATATTTTCATGGTGAAATTTTGTAGGTTGAGGCTAGGGCTGAATTAGGTAAGTATAAACTCTTCTTTTTGAGGTATTTCTGCTAGTTTGAGACCCCAATGATTGGATTATAATATGGGTATTAATTTTTCATGAATTTACTTAAGATTTAGGGTGATATATTGAAGTTTCGAGTAGAGGACACCTCCATTCTGAATTTTAGGAAATTGTAGTGGCTAGGGGAATTTTTGTACCACTGGTGGCTATTGCAAATTCTCTACAAGTGAGGTAACCAGGACTGTATTAATTCCATGCATATATCTACTTTAATTTCATATTTTTTGTACATGAATGATTTGAAATGCTAAATGAATTAGTTGCCTATCTAATGTATTGTGTTTGGACCTTGTGAGTCCATGGTGGAGTTGTGGTGCGACTACCACCCGTGCATGTACTTTGATCGGGCACCGGGTTATGATCAAACCCCAGATACACTGAGCCCTGGTTGTGCTCATTGGGGAGTGGGTGCTATGGACGGGCCTCTCCCAGTGTTATTGGCCTTTAACATGTAAAATTATGATTGCTAGTATGGGATGGTAATCATAGTAGCTTAACCATTTCCTTTGCTAATATGGATGATATGATTCTGATGTTGATTTTGATTCATGCATATATGTTAATTAAATTAGATATTATGAATGGAAATTTCCTTAGTTACTGAGATTTGCATCTCACCCCATTTCATGGGTCATACTTTCAGGTGAAGGCTCTCTGGGTAAGGATAAAAGGAAGCAAGTGGATGAAAATTTATGAGCTCCAACCATATGGGGAGAAGGCTACACTTAGACTAGTTTATTTAGACTAGATACTAAATTTTATATTCCTTTTTGTATAGCATCATCATATAATCATGTTGCCAAGTGTAGGCTCTTATATTTTGATTACTTAGGATGTAATCTATTAAAGAGTTGGCCTCATCTTAGCTTGGTACTGGATGTATGAACCTATAACACTTGATGTATGGATTTTACTGAATTTATGGTATGGTGTACTATTGAAAATATAATTATGTGATGCATTAGATGTTAATGATTGATAGTGCATGAATTCTTACTATCATTAATCCATGAATTTGTTGACATGTGGTAATTGGACGAGTAGGAATTAGTACTTAAGTTTTGAATTGGTAATGGTAGAGTAGTTGGGTAAATAAGCTAGATAAATACCATTAAAGTCATATAAAATCTATCCAACCACATCCCCCACTCCCTTAAATTGACTTTGGCTACTCCAAATCAGAAGCAAGAGGTGCACAATATGACAACCCTAACTTCTAATCATGGTAATTATGATTAAATACATGATTAATAATTAATAATTAAGGTTTGGAGTCGTTACAATTCATTACATTATGAAAATATAGGAAAATTTGAACCTTGATGTTAGGGTCATCTCTAAACAACCACAAATGTGAGAATGCATAAAAGAAATTATACTATCATGAGGGATTTGTGATTCATCCATCCATCAGTTTCAACACACAAAAACCTCTTACAAGTGTCCTTATATCATTTCCTAGCATTACAATTGAAGAAACAGGGTTTCTAGGCTAAAGTTAAGAGTTTGGGGACCTGTGTCGCAACTTGAAACCATCCCGCTGCAGCTAAGAAGGAAAGGGTGAGTTATAACAATTTTTCATAATTCCCATTTTGCCCTTCAACTTCATTTTCCCCGTTTTTGCTTATTTTAGTTTCTTTTCTAGAATTGTCTTGTCTATATGCAAATTTAGGTCTTCTAGTTTATTAAAAATATTTATTATCAATTTTATGAGTTTCGGAGCCATCTCAAATTATCTAGTCAAAGTTTGGGTCAACCAATAGTCTAAAATGTACACTGAAGGGGTTTTAGCCATTCTAAGGATTCCTATGATTTTTAGGGCCTCTGAGAATCTTAGAAAACTCAACCTTTTTATTTAAAGCTCCCTCCTTTGAGTTTCTAAAAGTTGCTTGAAATCAGGAAATTGTCACTGCATTTCGGATAATTTTATTTGGCTATCCTGGCTCTGATTTTAGTTCATCTTGAGTAAAAGTTTATATCATTATTCTAACCTTTTTTAACCTCTAATCATTTGATTCTAGGGTCTTCCTTTTAAATCTCAGCAGTTTCAATTCAATTTTAAGAAGACTGGGAATTACACTTCAAAGTAACCCTATCTCCCTCTCTTGAATACTTGTGAATGCTTAAATGAGTTAAAATACTTGTATGTATTGTTGTTTGATGTATTCATATGATATGTTTTAGTATGACTTCCATGATGAGCTTTATGTATGAGATTGACATGCTTTTTGGCTCCTAACTCCCTAAGACTTGAAATTGAGCATAATAGCTCTTCCTTAGTCCCAGGTTGAAATTGGTTAAGCCTACCTAGTTTATGTTGATGCCATGGCTTGAGAATGAATGAGTTTTATGTTAAACATTGCATTTGAATCATATGAGACATATGAATGACATTTTTGCACCACATACATGGCATTTCCTCATTGTAATTCATGTGTGCATTTATTGGTTAAGATTGTCTAGAGAGATTCTTCATAGAATCTCATCCATGTCTTCCCACTAACCATTTTAGGATCACCAAGTCAAAACAAGGAAGATGGAAAGGCTTAGATATTAGGAATGTTGTATTAGAAGCATTATATGTGCCAAATTGTAATGAATGTATTAGTATGATGTAACAACCAGAATTACTGAAAATTTTCTAAGTCTGCTAGCTACAGCTCAGCTATAATGAATGTACCTGTTCGCTATAGCGAAAATGCTTCTAGCTATAGTGAGTTTGGGCATCCTATACAACAACTAGGGAGTTCCTCGCAATAGCGTGCACCGTAGCGAGAACAGGGGCTTGGGACTGATACGTGCTCGCTGTAGTGAGGGTTATTTTTCGTTATAGCAAGGGTTAGTCTGTAAAAGCTTAAAAAAGGAGAATTTTGCTTCTTAAAGAGTCTAGATCCTCTCCTTTTCTTTTAATCGATTTATACTTCATCCAAAATAGAGAAAAGAGCTGGAGAGAGAGAGAAAAACTAAGAGAAACTAAGAGAGAAGGAAGGAAACCAAGGGAAAGATAAGCAAAACTTGAGATTTCCATAGCTCTCCTTCTTAAAATTTTATGCTTCTCTCTTTGCCCTCTCTTTCTATGGTTTTGGTTGTTGAATTAATTTTATTTTAAGCTTGGTTCAGAAGAGAGAGAGTAAAGAATAAAAAGGAAGGTGAAGGCAAAAGAGAACCACTCTTGAAAGAAGCTAGAACTTAAGGTAGATGCTTATGTATCTTGTTTCTTCTTCTTTGCTTCTTGTGTATGTTGGTTCTACCAACTTGAGAGCTTGAGAGAGGAAGGAAGTTTTGATCTAGAATGAGTAAGAAACCCTTGAATTAGAGTGTGGGGAGTTAAGAAATGCAAAGGAACTAGGAGAAGAACTAGTGAAAATTGAGAGAAACTAGGGATTTAATCTCCTAGCCTTGTGAGTAATTGTTTGAGTTCCAAGAGAGTAATTTCATGTTATTTGTTATGTCTAGGCTTAAGAGAATCGACTCTATTTAGTTGTGGTTTTGAGACAGAGAAAGACAAAGAGAAATCAAAAGGGAAGGCTTGTGTTGGCTTGTAAGGTAGCTTTCTCCACTCTTTCTTGTTATATTCTTAGATGTGTAATAGTCATTGTATGCTTGTGTATATGCTTGTATTGTAAGACATGCCATTTGATATTGCCTTAATGCATTGGTACCAATATGCTTATGTTTTGAGTTATGAAAATTGCTCGGGTGAGGTAGTGCCAAAAGTCCCTTATGATGGGTGAGGTAGAGCCAAAAGTCCTTAAGGATGGGTGAGATAAGGCCAAAAGTCTTATGAATGAGTGAGGCCAAGTCAAAAGTCCTTAGACCAAGGGTGAAGCCAATCCAAAAGTCCCCAAAATAAGGTGAGGCTAGACCAAAAGTCCCTAGAGCTTATTCTTGGCATTGATATGGTTTTCATGGCATGTAAATCATGTGTTGTATGATTTTAAATGGTTAGATGCCTACTTGCATGCTTTGACTTGTTTATATCCTTGATTGCTTCCTTGAATAAGTGCATGAGCTATTGAGATTCCATGAATCTCACCCCCTTCTCTCTCACATCTTAAAATGTTAGGTGGAACTCAGGGAGACCAAAGTGCAAATCAAGGAGCCTAATTGAACATGTTTAGTTAGTTGTATAGCTTATTTTAGTTCTTTTGATATAAAGAAATGTCAAAATGAATATTTACCTATTATTTTTTAGATGTAAATATTTGAGCAAGTGTAAATATATGTATAAATGATGTGTAAACCATGTATAGAGCCAAAGTAATAGAAATATGAGATTTGACCCCTTGGTGGCTTGTATGTAGTAGTGCATTTTTGCCCGTAGCATGGTGATTTTGAAATGTGTGATGGTTTAGAGCACTTGGGCAATTTATATATATTGTGTTTATACTTTAAAACTTGTCCAAGAGGTGCTAGAGCATGTAAGAGGCTATTGAGACCCATTTTGAACCATTTATGGTGTCAAATTTGCCAAATTTGTGAGCTCTGTCAATACATGACCAAATGATCTCTTCTTGATATAAAATTTGGCATGCATGTAGAGTTTGTTGAGAGATTGTTGAAAAACTAAAGTACAAAATATTTGGAAGTCTATGGAATATTTGGCAAATTGTTGAAGTTGGAGAATTTTCTAGTTTTGGTTAGTACATTTTACCACTAGTCTAAAATGAACTTGCCTCATTCATGGACCAAACAATGTCTGATTGCTATGAAATTTTATGGACATAAACTAGACATCCATAGTGACTTATACCAACTAGAAACACCTCAATTGAAACTCTGTAGAGGGAGAAATAACTTTCTAAAATTCTATGTCAGCATGAAGGGTGCCAGCCGACCTTCATTACTATTCCATCATTTTTAGGGGTCCAAAGGCTAATGAAATGATCTGAACTTATTTTTTTCCTCTTCTTAACATCTGTAGCTTTTCAAATTGGTATATTTTTCCTAGATTGGATTTTTTTGAAATTAGTTATGAATTTTTTAAGTTCATGACAGCAAGCTGTATTAGTACAAGAGACAACCAGACTTTGGTCTCTTTTTTTATGTTAAACGTGATCCAAACACTGAGATTGTGGTTTGGAATTATTTTTATTGTACATTTAACATCTAGATCTTTCCAGAAAGCTATGTTTTTCTTGATTCCCATTTTTCTAGAATTAGTTATGATTTTTCAAAGTTAAAGCCAAAAATCTAATTTTTGGGCCCATTTTGAGAAATTGCATTTTCTGGTTTTTGGCTTCATATCCATGGTTCATGGGTTGTTTTATGCTATGTATGAGTTTTATAAATGAATTTTGAGTAGAGAATGTGATTGATGGGTTCACGGGACCCACGGGGCGAAGTATGACTATTTAAACCTTGACTTAAAGTATTAAAATGCCACGGTTTTAGTCCTTTTCTTTAGAAATCATATGGAATCAAGCTTAAGTGATGGATAATCACGATTAACTCTTTATGGTGTTACATTTTTGGTATCAAAGCAAAGGTTTAGGCACTTTTGCTCGGTATTTGGCTCTTGAATGGTGTGAATAGCTTATGTTTGGTATGAATTGCCATAAAAGTGGTAGCAAACATATGCATATGTGCTTGAGATACAACTGTGAAATAAGGGTTGCTAATTTTTTTCAGCAATGGTTAAGACTATATGGGTTAGGGGTAGAGGCAGGCCACCTAGGGCTTAGAGAGCTGAGCCAAAAGTTTCTATTAGGCCTGAGGATCCTTTGCGGACCATCATGGAGAGACTTGATCGGTATGAGGCCATGATGGGTTAGCACCCGGAGATGCTGGAACAGCAGAGGTACATTGCCCAGCAATAGCATGACATGATCATGCAATTGCAAGATACCCTGGCCAGGTAAGAAGAAGCCAGGAGAGAAGCCTCTGTATCTCAGCCATCTACATCCGGTGTTCCACTTGCACCTTCCGAGGAGTCAGCTCAAACCCAGACGCCTATTCAGAAATTGTTGAATCAGTTTAGGAAGAACAATCTATCTTCATTTGATGGGGAGTTGGATGTGGATAAGGCAGAGGCCTGGGTCATGGAGTTGGAAAAGATATTCTCTGTAATAGATTATACCATAGAGCAGAAAGCTCAGCTCACCACTTTCATGCTACAAAAGGAAGTCGATAGGTGGTGGCGTAGCACAAAACCCCTGATGGAGACCAAGAACATACAGATCACTTCTTGGTCGAGTTTTATGAGAAATATTTCCCTAGTTCAGTGAGAAAGAAGAAAGAGATGGAATTTATGGGTTTGAGACAGACGAATGAGATAACTATTGATCAATATGTGGCCAAGTTTATTGAGCTATCTTGGTATTCCTCTTACCTCTAGAGGTATGATGATGAACCCTAGAGATGTGAGCAGTTTAAGACTGGGTTAAAGCCCTTGATTAGCGATAGAGTTACTCGACAGCGGATTAGAAAGCTTAATACCCTTATAGAGGTCAGCAGGGTAATTGAGAATAACCTGTGAGCTATCATACCAGCTATGACTACAGCTAGTCAGAAGGGGGCTTTTGAATTGAAAGGACCGAGACCGAAAGAGGGTTCTAGTGTGACACTTAGCACCAAGAGGAGAGGCAAGGTGTCACGAAATAGAAGGCCATGGAGGGGCAAGCCGATGCTACCTCCTCGAAGCCAGTCATCCTTCCAGCAATCTTTGGTGACATGTTTCAAGTGTGGGAAGTTGGGGCACATTGCTAGAAACTGTCCTCAGATGGATACAGCACCTCCTCCTAGGCCGCAAACCTAAGGTCGAGTGTTCGCCCTCACTCAGCAAGAAGCTAGTACGTCCCCCAATTTGATCCGAGGTACTCTGATAGTGAATGGGTTTTCTATAGTTGATATGTTTGATTCAGATGCTAGTCACTCATTTATATCTTATGATTGTGTGAGGCAATTGGGTCTGGCTATTAGTGTCTTGCCATTTGATTTATCTATCACTACACCCACTAGAGGTCATATGGTTACTTCCCATACTTGTTTAAATGTTACTATGCAGTTCAATCATTATCATACCACTATTGATTTGATATGTATACCCTTCCATGATATTGATTTGATTGTTGGTATGAACTGGTTGGCTGCAAATAATGCGATACTTGATTGTGAATACCAAACTATTTTCTTACTTGCTTGTGGGACCATACCTAAGGTAGAAGCTGAGTTAACCTTTGTGACTATTGCCCAGGCTGAGAGGCATTTAGAGTATGGATGTTAAGAGTTTCTAGTCTTTTTCTCTATTCAGGCTGAGGTAGAGTAAGGGATAGAGGAGGTCCCAGTTGTTAAGGAATTCTTGGAGGTTTTCCTAAAGATTTTAACTTTAGTGGTCTACCCCCTAAGAGAGAGCTAGAGTTCCCTATAGACATAGTGCTTGGAGCTGGACTGGTGTCCAAGGCTCCTTACAAGATAGCTCCTACTGATCTCATAGAGTTAAAAAAGCAAATAGAGGAATTGTTAGAAAAATAGTTTATCTGCCCTAATGTTTCACCTTGGGGAGCTCTGGTGTTATTTGTGAGAAAGAAGGATGGTAGCTTGTGTTTATGTATAGATTACAGAGAGTTGAATAAAGTTACCATCAAGAATAAATATCTTTTCCCTAAAATTAATGATTTGTTAGATCAATTAACTGGGGCATCTGTGTTTTCCAAGATAGACCTTAGATTTGGGTACCACCAGTTGAGAGTGAGAACTGTAGATGTCTCTAAGGCAGTCTTCAGAATAAGATATGAGCACTATGAGTTCCTTGTGATGCCATTCAAGCTGATGAAATGCGCCCACTATGTTCATGGATTACATGAACAGGGTATTTAGATCATATCTAGATCAGTTTGTGGTGGTCTTCATTGATGATATCCTAGTGTACTTTAGATCCTTTGAGGATTACAAGAGGCATTTGAGATTAGTCCTAGAGACTCTGAGAGATAAGATGTTGTATGCCAAACTTAGTAAATGTAAGTTTTGGCTAACCGACGTGAGATTCTTAGTCATGTGATCTCATGAGACGGGATCGCAGTTGATCCTCATAAAGTTAAGGCTGTGTTACAGTGGGATAGACCTAGAACGATCACTAAGGTTAGGAGTTTTCTAGGTTTAACAGAGTACTATAGATGATTTATTTAGGGCATTTCTCAAATGGCCTTACCACTGACTAGGCTGACTAGAAAAGAGACACCTTTTGTGTAGGATGATAGATGTGAGAGGAGTTTTCAAGAGTTGAAGCTCCATTTAACCATTGCCTCTGTACTGATTATCCCTGACCCTAGTGAACCATTTGTGGTTTATTGTAATGCCTCGGGCAAAGGGTTAAGATGTGTGTTGATGTAGCAGGGTAGAGTAGTGGCATATGCCTCTAGGCAGTTGAGGCCTCATGAGGAGAATTATCTTATGCATGACCTGGAGTTAGCCACCGTAGTGTTTGCTCTTAAAATCTAGAGGCACTATTTATATGGTGCTACCATATAGATTTACAGTGACCACAAGAGTCTGAAATACCTATTTGACTAGAAAGAACACAATATGAGACAAAAGAGATGGATGGAGTTTCTAAAAGACTATGATTATATGTTGAAATATCATCCGAGCAAAGCCAATGTAGTGGCAGATTCCCTAAGTAGAAAATCCATCCATACTGCCCATATGATGATTAGGGAGCAGGAGCTCTTAGAGAAGTTTAGAAACTTGAACCTCTCTTGTCAGGTGGTATCAAGTACATTGTATTTAAGTGAAACCCGAATTGAGAATGTATTGAGAACTTAGATCTTAGATGCCCAGAGAAAGGATGAATTCCTGAATCGAATCAGGAATGAGATTTCCTAAGGTAAGAACTCAGATTTCAAGGTGTCTGAGAATGGTATGATAGTATACTAAGATAGAATCTATGTGTCTAGTTAGCATGAGTTGAGAGAAAGCATTTTAGAAGAGGCACATAAGAGTAAGTATACTATTCACCTAAGTGTCACTAAGATGTATCAAGATTTGAAATGGATTTTCTGATGGCCAGGGATGAAAGATGATGTGACGGATTACATGCTAGATGTCTAGTGTATCAGAGGATAAAAGTAGAACATCAGAGACCTGCTGGGTTGTTGCAACCCCTAGATATCCCAAAGTGAAAGTGGGATAGTATAGTCATAAACTTTGTTATGGGATTACCCAAAACATCCTCTGGACACGATGCTATTTGGGTAGTTGTGGATAGATTGACGAAGTCTACACACTTCTTAGCTATCAGGGCTATTCACACGCTGGATAGATTAGCCCAGGTGTATATTAGAGAGATAGTGCGACTTCACAGAGTACCCAATAGCATAGTTTCACATTGAACTTCTGGCGGTCGTTGCAGCATGCCTTAAGGACCCGGTTGCAATTTAGTATTGCATATCACCCTCAGACAGATGGTCAGACTAAGAGGACCATCTAGACCTTGGAAGACATGTTGAGGGCATGTGTATTAGAAATAAGGGATAACTGGGATGCGTATTTACCATTAACAGAATTTGCATATAATAACAATTACTATTCTAGTATTTAGATGGCCCTTTATGAGGCTTTGTATGGGAGAAAGTGCAAATCCCCTCTATGCTGGGTTGAGCTAGGTGAGAGGAGTATGATAGGACTTGAGATTGTGGACCAGACCACCTGAAAGATAGAATTGATTAGAAAAAAACTCCTCACGGCCTAAAGTAGGCAGAAAAGCTATGCTGATAAGAGAAAAAGGTCATTAGAGTTTGAGATTGGAGACCATGTGTTCATTCGAATGTCTCCAGTGATAGGGGTAGGTCGGTCAATAAGGGTAAGGAAGCTCAGTCCTAGGTATATTGGTCCATTTGAAATTCTTGAGAAAATTAGACCTGTGGCTTACCGAATAGCCTTACCTCCTAACCTAGCCCAAATCCATAGTGTTTTTCATATCTCCCAATTGAAAAAGTACTTATCAGACCCTTCACATGTCATAGAATATGAGCATGTGTAATTGTAGGAAGATCTTTCCTATGTAATGAAACTGGAGAGAATTGTGGATGCTAAGCTGAAACAGCTGAGAAGCACAAACATTTCTCTGGTGGAAGTGGTTTGGAGAGGCCTGACATCTGAGGAAGTAACTTAGGAATTGGAGGATGAAATGAGGCAAAAATATCCAAAGTTATTCCCTCGAGGTATGTATTTAAATTTTGGGGACGAAATTTCTTTTAAGGGGAGTAGAAATGTAACAACTAGAATTGCTGAAAATTTTCTAAGTCCTGAAATTTTTCTAAGTCTGCTAGCTACAGCCCTGCTATACTTGTTCGCTATAGCGAGAGTACTTGTTCGCTATAGTGAGAATCTATCTAGCTATAACGAATGTACCTATTCGCTATAGTGAGAATGTTTTTAGTTATAGCGAGTTCAGGCCTCCCATACAAAAACCAAGGAGTTCCTCGTAATAGAACGCACCGTAGCGAGAACAGGGACCTGGGACTAATACGCACTCGCCGTAGCAAGGGTTATTTTATGCTATAGTGAAGGTTAGTCCAGAAAAACATGAAAAAAGAGAATTTTGCTTCATAAAGAGTCTAGATCCTCTTCTTTTCTTTTAACTAACTTATACTTCGTCTAAAACAGAGAAAAGGGCTAGAGAGAGAGAGAGAAACCAAGAGAAGCTAAGATAGAAGTAAGGAAACCAAGGAAAAGGTAAGCAAAACTTGAGATTTCCATAGCTCTCCTTCTTAAAATTTTATGCTTTTCTCTTTGCCCTCTTTTTCTATGGTTTTGGTTGTTGAATTAATTTTGTTTTGAGCTTGGTTCAAAAGAGGGAAAGTGAAGAATAAAAAGGAAGGTGAAGGCAAAAGAGAACCACTCTTGAAAGAAGCTAGAACTCAAGGTAGATGCTTATGTATCTTGCTTCTTCTTCTTTGCTTCTTGTGTATGTTGGTTTTACCAACTTGAGATCTTGAGAGAGGAAGGAAGTTCTGACCTAGAATGAGTAAGAAACCCTTGAATTATAGTGTGGGGAGTTGAGAAATGCAAAGGAACTAGCAGAAGAACTAGTGGAAATTAAGAGGGAGAAACTAGGGATTTAATCTCCTAGCCTTTGTGAGTAATTGTTTGAGTTCCAAGAGAGTAATTGCATGCTATTTTTTGTGTCTAGGCTCAAGAGAATCGGCTCCATCTAGTTGTGGTTTTGAGACCAAGAAAGACAAAGAGAAATCAAAAGGGAAGGCTTATGTCAGCTTGTAAGGTAGCTCTCTACTCTTTCTTGTTACATTCTTAGATGTGTAATAGTCATTGTATACTTGTGTACGTGCTTGTATTGTGAGACATGCCATTTGATGTTACCTTGATGCATTGGTACCAATATGCTTATGTTTTGGGTTATGAAAATTGCTTAAGTAAGGTAATGCCAAAAGTCCCTTGTGATGGATGAGGTAGAGCTAAAAGTCCTTAAAGATGGGTGAGATAAGGTCAAAAGTCTTATGAATGGGTGAGGCCAAGTCATGATGTAAAGAAGTGCCAAAATGAATATGTACCTATTATTTTTGATATGTAAATATTTGAGCAAGTCTAAATGTATATATAAATGATGTGTGAACCATGTATAAAGCCAAAGTAATGGAAATATGAGATTTGACCCATTAGTAGCTTGTATGTAGTAGTGTATTTTTGCTCATAGCATGGTGAGTTTGAAATGTCTAATGATTCGGACCACTTGGGCAATTCATATATATTGTATTTATACTTTAAAACTTGTCTAAGAGGTGTTAGAGCATGTAAGAGGCTATTGAGACTCACTTTGAACCATTTATGGTGTCAAATTTGCCAAATTTGTGAGCTCTGTCAATACATGACCAAATGAGCTCTTCTCGATATGAAATTAGGCATGCATCTAGAGTATGTTGAAAGCTTCTTGAGAAGCTAAAGTACAGAATATTTGGAGGTCTAGGGAATATTTGGTGAATTGTTGAAGTTAGAGAATTTTCTAGCTTTAGTTAGTGCATTGTTACCACTAGTCTGAAATGAAATTGTGTCATTCTTGGACTAAATGGTGTCTGATTGCTATGAAATTTTATGGGCATAAACATCCACAGTGACCTATACCAACTGGAAGCATCTTAATTGGAGGTCTGTAGAGGGAGAAATAACTTTTTAAAGGTATGCCAACCTTCGTTACTATTCCATCATTTTTCAATGTCTAAAGGCTACTGAAATGATTTGAAATTATTTTTTTCCTCTAACTAACATCTGTAACTTTCCAAATTGGTAGAGTTTACCCAGATTGGATTTTTGTAGAATTAGTTATGAATGTTTGAAGTTCATGATAGCAAACTATATTAGTACCAGGGACAGCCGGACCTCGGTCTCTTTTTCAATGTCAAACATGATCCAAATACTGAGATTGTGGTTTAAAATTATTTGTTGTGTAAATTTGATATCTAGAGCTTTCCAGAAAGCTATGGTTTGTTTGATTCCCATTTTTCTAGAATTAGTTATGATTTTCCAAAGTTAGAGCCAAAAATCTAATTTTTGGGCCCGTTTTGAGAAATTGCATTTTCTGGTTTTTGGCTTCAAATCCATGGTTCATGGGTTGTTTTATGCTACGTATGAGTTGTATAAATAAATTTTGAGTAGAAAATGTGATTGATGGGTTCACGGGACCCACAAGCGCGAAGTATGACTATTTAAACCTTGACTTAAAGCATTAAAATGCCACGGTTTTAGTCCTTTTCTTTGGAAATCATATGGAATCAAGCTTAAGTGATGGATAATCATGGTTAACTCTTTATGGTGTTACATATGACATCCATTTGTATCCTAAATAGCTTATGATACACAATGATGTAGTTAATCCGTGTTTATGAATCGAAATTTGTGTATGAGTGTGAGTATGAGAATATATGGATCCTTGTGGTAGAAAATGACCAATTATGTGTAGGTTTGCCTATGTGATGCCATTATATATATATATATACAAACTTGGGTGCAAGGTGTAACACCATATCTATATAAGTCTCAACTCATGGCACAATTGGCTTATAGTACTTATTTTTACCAAAATAACAATTTTGGCTGCGATTATTTACATCATTAAAAGCCAATTAATTCATTAATGGCTTAATGGACCATGTGACTTACCCAACTTATCTTCCATCACTAACACATTTGTTCAATCAAAAATATCACAAAATGAACCTTAAAACTCGGGTCCAAAGCATATAACACAAAATTGCATCTTTCTTGCATTTATTCATATATTTCATATTCTGATATGAATTTTGACAAATCATAACTAATTCTAAAAAAATCAAAATCATACAAACAATAGTATTTGGAAAGCTTAGGATATCATTTAGTTGCCATAAAAATTTCAAAACAAAATAATAGCGTTTGACCCATGAAAACTAATGGAACAATACATCAAGTCTAATGGTTGGCCTGCATCAAACCAAAAACTTCTAAAATTCATATCTCCCTTTACAAAGCTCCAAATTAGGTGCTCGCGATGGCTATTGAAAGGTTATGATATCTACTATATGCCTGTAAGATTTAATAGCATTAGACTTCATTTGAGCCCTAAGTGACATAGAAAAGCAAACTGACCATATGAACAATAACAATGGCAGTTTTTGCATAATTTAGCCAACTTTGAAAAATCATAATAAATTCTCTAGAGCTCCAAAAATAGTGCTCTTTAACTCTATGAAAAGCTCTAGATGAGACCTATTTTCGTGCCAAATTTCATGTAAAAACTCATCCATTTGGCCAGACTTTGGTTCAGGTCAAAAAAGTTACTAATTTTGAGATCATAATAGGGTCAAGATGCACCAAATGATCTTCTCATCATACCGTGACCATTTGAGCATATCCAAAAGTATGAACACAGCATATAAAAATGTCCCAAATGGTCCAAATCATCATGAAACTCAAAATCACCTTCCTAGTTATTCATATACACATATACATCAAAGCTCATGAATGTCAACCACTCACATGCTCATGCATTTGGTTCCAAAATTGATTCATACATCATAATTACATACTCTTAATTGTGCTCAATGGTTTACATCTCATAAACTTCATATACATACAAAATTTGACATCAAAATGCATAAATTCCCTATTCTATTGTCAAAGTCTTATGCTTCAAATGGCTTGGCTCCTATTTCTTGCTCCACGTGGCTCACTTAGACATGGTTGGACATAATGTGGGGAAGAGTGAAATTCAAAGAATCTCAATAGCTCTTTTACCCTTTTAAGCATACATATGTGACATATTTTCATGTCAAAGAATGCAAACATGTACTAAAAGCCTCTTATAAGTATACATAAACATATTCTCATGTCACATAAACTCATACATGTCAAGTATAGGCTCTAAGGGCTTTTGGTCTAGTCTTACCCAATTCTTTAGGACTTTTAACTTAGCCTCACTTATTCTTTAGACTTTTAGCTTTGTCTCACCCATTCTTAAAGACTTTTAGCTCAACCATACCCATTCAAATCATCTTACATTTAAAATACATTTCAAGTAGCATAATGGTATCAAGACATTAAATCAATAGCTATAAACATATAGCATGGTTCAAACATACACACAAACATTTAATGACAATCAAATATCCAAGAAATACATACAAAAAAGGATAGAGAGCTACCTTGTGCCAAGAACATAAACTTTTTCCTTTGTTTTCTTACTTCCCCTTCTCCACCTCACACCTACACATAGGGGAATCTTGATTTGCTTGGCCTAAACACATCAAAAAAGATACAATTCAATCATTGGAACTAATTATAACTTCACATAAACTCTATACAAGCTTACTTGATCCTATGGCATGGTTATGGTTTCATATAAATGCATAATAAAGCAACCCTTAGCATTTATAATCTTTGCTCTAATTTTTCATTCAATCTAAGTCTCTTAACTCCATTTAAACTCCTTAGTGTGAACATAGTATTTTGTCCGGGCATACTTCGAAATAATAATAAAATTAGACTAACAAAATAAAAAAAAAGTAAAGAAAAAAATTGAATAAAAAAAAGAGAGCAAAAAAATTTAAGAAAATCAAAAATAAAAAAATAATAATCAATACATTTTCAAAAAAATTAATAAAAAATCACTCAAGAAAATCAAAGATAGAAAAATCATAAAAGAATAAAAAATTAAAAGAAAATTTGTACAAAAATCACAAAAAAAAATAGAGAGAAAAATAAATGAATGAAAAACAAAGACAAGAGAAAAGGAAAGAAATTTAAAAGGTAAGCCTAATATATGAAGATGAAAAAGTTCCAATTGAAAAAAAAAAAATATATATATATATATTGAGAACAAAATAATAATAAGAACTTAAAGCAGAAAAAAAGAAGAAAAAAAAAAAGAGAAAGAAGGGGAGCCCAAGCAAAAGAGCCTAAAAAAAGAAGAAAAAGAAGAAGAAGAAAGCCTAACCTAAAAGAAAATAACACACAAAATCAGCTCAAAAGAAAAATTAAAAAAAGAAAGAAGAGAAAAAGGCAAAAAAAAAATGAAAACAAAAAATGAAAAAAAACAAAAGAGGCAACTAAACAAAATAGAAAAAGGAGAAGAAGAAAGGGAGAAAGGCCCAATCCAAAGCCTCAACATCATAGCCCACCATTAGAGTCCCAACAAAATTACAGAAAAAGAAAAAACATCAGAGTCATTAACCAAAAATGGAGCAATCTAGCCTAGGATCCATTTTATTAAACCCTTCCCAGTCCCCTTCTCCTTGGCACGATTCTAAAGGACACACAAATGCATGAGAAGGATGGGATAGAGAGAAAGGGACCACATTCGTACTCACCCACAACGGAGAATTAGAGGCACGACTCTGAAAAATTAATCATACAGAAGGGGACGGAGCGGTTAGTGGAGCAGGGAATCATGAAAGATTTCTGGTGTGAGGAATAGGAAGGGGCCACAGGAGGGACACTTATAAAGTTCGGAAGAATGAGATAAAATGAGGGGTTTTTGTGGATTAGAAAGGCTAAGTAAGAGTTGCTGTGAGGGGTTTTTTTTTTTTGGTTTCTTGTCTTTTCTGGAGAGGAAGCCGATAAGGTTTTTGGATTAGAGAGGAAGAGAAGCAGGGAGTAAGGGAGAGAAATAAGTACTGAGAATTTAAGGTTAATGGATTCTAAAGCTTTTCCTTTAAATCTAATTGCATATTCTTATTCCTCATAGTTGAAAACTTTTGGCTCTACCTTGTTTTAGATTGAAATTATTCCCTAGAGAATGGGCTCTAAGTTGGCTGAACCTAGGCATAGAAGGAAGAGCAAGAAGAAGTAACAAAGTCTATGGAATTTACCTTGGTTTCAAGCTTTTCCAAGAGTTCTTCCACTTGTTTCTTATTTCTCCTTCAATTTCTATCCTCCCCTCACTGAACCAGCCATGAATCATCCTTAAATCAATCATCAAAACCATAGAAAAAGGGAGGAGAACGAGGAGAACAAGATTGGTGAAGGAAGAAGCATAAAGACCATGGATTTTCTTACCTTTTTGCTTAGTTTTCTCTTCTCTTCTTCCTCCCTCTTGGTGCACCACTTCAAGAAGCTTAGGATTTTGTTTTGGTGCAGAGGAAAGTTGGCCAAGGCAATAGGAGGAAGTGGGGCATGCTATATATATAGGCTAGGGACCCATTTAAGACATTTCAAATTTTTAATTTTGCCTGTTGTTCTTAGCTTTTTCATTTTAGGCCTATTTCAACTCCTTTTCTAGAATCATTTTTTTCATTATAAAATTTAGATTCTTTAACTTATAAAATGCCTTTGAAATCACTCAAATTAGATCTAAAACCTTCCTAAATGAAAGGATTAAAGTTTGGATCTACTGACATTCTAAATCATAAACCGGAGGGATTTTAACTATTTTGTGAGTTTTATAGTTTTTAAGGTCTCTGAGAACCCTAGAAAACTCATTTTTCCTATTTAAAAATCCCTTCTTTAAGTTTTCTAAAAAGTGCTCAAAATTACAAAAATGCTACTACATCTTCATTACTTTTCGTTAGGTTATTTTGGCTCCATTTTTAGGGCACCTCTAGCCTTAAATTCTCATTATTTAAGGTCTAGATTATTGCTTAAATTTTATTGGACCTTAAATCATTCTATCCAGGAGAGTTCCTTTTATATCTAATGAGTTTCGTACGTTTACAAAGAAACCAGACATTATATTTCTTGTGTTTATAAAGGAACCAGATGTTACACTTGGCCTCTATTTCTTGCTCCACTTGGTTCACCTAGACATGGTTAAATATATGTGGAGAAAGAGTGAAATTCAAAGAATCACAATAGCTCTTTTACCCTTTTAAGTATATATACATGGCATGTTTTCAAATCAAAGAATGCAAGTATGTCATAAAAGCTTCTAAAAACATTCATAAGCATATTTCTATGTCACATAGGTTCATACAAACCAAACATAGGCGCTTAAGGATATTGGTGTAGCCTCACCCAATTTCCTTGGGACTTTTAGATTTGCCTCACCCACTTTAAAGGATTTTTGACTTAGCTTCACTCTTTCTTAAGACTTTTGGCTTGGTTTCTATAATACCTTAACCTCTTAGCTCTACACAATAGTCACATAGGCTATCCCAACATATCTCATGCATATTGGAACACATTTGCAATGAAGCAAGTACTTTATGCATGGATAATTGCATGATTGGGAAACCATATGCATGATTCATGGCTTTAGATGCTATGTGAACTCATCAATATCAATTTTCATCCATAACATATCCAAAAATATCATAAACATCACCATTCATCTCATACATCATGGATTTGGAGCCATATATCTCAAAAGCCAGAATTTGCTCTCAGGTTGGCATGTCCATATTTCTGATATAAACTTTGAAAATTTATAACTAATTCTAAAAAAATCAAAATCATGCATATGATAGCTTTCTAGAAAATTCTAGATGCTAAATAATGACTAAAAATAGTCTCATACCAAGACAATGGCATTTAGCCTACAAAAAATAATGGAACAGTAACTTAGGTCGTGCCTCAGATAGCTCTAGGACTTGAAACTTTAAATATTTGGTTCTCCTTCTATAGAGCTCCAATTGAGATGTTCTTGGTGGCTGTGGAAATCTTATGATGTCTAGTTTATGCCTATAAAATATCATGAGCATTGGACTTTATTTGGCCCATCTGTGACATTGAGAAGCAAACTAACCATATGAACAATAACTATACCAATTCTACATAATTTACCCAACTTTGACAAATCATAATAAATTCTCTAGAGCACCAAATTAGGTGCTCTTTAGCTCTGTGAAAAGATCTAGATGAGATCTACTTGTTGGCCAAATTTCATGGAAAAAAAAATCTATTTGGTCATACTTTGGTTTGGCTCACAAATTGGTCAAAATTAAAATCCATAAAGGGTTCAACATGCATCAAATGACCTTCCTATAATTCCATAGCCACTTATACACGTCCAAAAGCATAATTATAGCCTAGGGAAGCATGCCAAATGGTTTAAATCATCATGGAGCTCAATCTCACCATACCACATGCATTCATACACATGAACATAAGGGTGTTAGGATGTCAATCTCCAACATAGGCATTCATTTAGCTTCAAGATTGATATACACATCATAAATACATACATTTGAACTTGTTTAAGTGGTTACATCCCATATATATCATGTATTTACAAACTTTGGTAGCAAATTACATTCAAAGCTATGCTATTGTCAAAATATAGCTAATCATACTCCTTGGCTCCCATTTTTACTTCCTTAAGCTTCACCTAAACATGGTTAGATGGAAAATGGGAAAGAGTGAGATTCAAAGAATTCCAATAGCTCTTTACCCTTTCAAACATACATAATGGATGCATATATATATCAAAGAATACATACATGGCATTTTAGCTACTAGTGAACATACATAAAGCATTTTCCTTGTCATAGAAACTCATATATATCATACATAGGCTCTCAAGGACATTGGTCTAGCCTCACCCATTTTCTTTAGGACTTTTGGATTTATCTAATCCATTTTTAAGAGACTTTTGACTTAGTCTCACTCTTCTTTGGACTTTTGGCTTTGTCTCATCCATTCCTAGGGACTTTTGGCTCATCCTTACCCATGCTATGAGACTTTTAGCATAACCAAACTCATTCAAGCCACTTTGCATTCATAAGCATATTTCAAGAAATATAATGATACCATAACATGTAAACAATGGCTAGGAATATTTCACATAGTTCAAACATATATACAAGCACTTAAAGACAAATAAACATCCAAGCAATGCATGAGAGAAATGTTAGAGAACTATCTTGAAACAAGTATCACACACTTTTTCTCTTTAATACCTCTTCCCATTTTTGCCCAAGTATATGCAATTAGGTGGCACTTGATTCTTTTGGCCTAAACACATCAAATATGACATAATTACATCATTGAAACAAGCTCTAGCTTTATACAAACTTTATGGAAGCTCACTTTCTCATATAACTCTATTATGGTTCCATACAAGACATGATGAAGAAACTATTAGAATTCATGATCTTGTCTCCATTTTCTCATTCAATCTAAGTCTCTTGACTCCATTTAAACTCCTTGGAGTCTTCATAATTTCAATTCTAGGAGTTTAGACACAAGTTGCTTCTTTATGTCTTAAAATGGAGCCTATACTTCCATCTCACAAACCATCTTTCTAAATTCATTCAAAGGCTTCTTTTGATGTTCATCTATCATATCTAGTCCCTTTCTAGCCTTAGAAAAATTGAAAACTCTCTCTAGGTGCATGGACATGGTTTGGCCAAGACCTATGCTAGCTTGTGCACCTATGGACTTTGCTTGATTTTCTTTAGGGAGTTGGCACATGGGAGGCTTACTAGGTGTCTTGAGAACTCATACATACTCTTAGACAATTTAAATTACCATTAAGAAGCTTCATATTTGCTAAGGTGCAACTAAATCCCTAAATTCTACAACATGCATTCTAAAGCTTCCTTTTCAATTCTAGTTGTATATTCTTAATCCTCACACTCCATAAACCTTGGTTCCATCAATAACACATGAAGAAAAACTCTCTTCCTCACTTTCTTTCTCTAGGCTAAAGCTTAAATGGCTTGGAAACACAAGATTTTGTAAGTGTTTCAGGTAAAGTCTCACCTTAAAATGAAGCTCTCTTCGCGTAGACTATTTTTCACTATTGGTTTCTTGAAAAGAGTTCTTTTTTAGCTTGGATCAGACCTAAATCTTCAAGTTTTCAAGAAAAGAAAACTACTATTAGAGAACTTTTAGAGAGAGGAATAACTTTCTTAACTAGTGCAAAATGAAACGGAGTTGTTTACTTACCTAAACGGGAGCTTAAACTTCTTCTCTCTCTCTTCCCTTAATGTCATGCCATAGTTGCTCAAAATTCTAAAAAATGGAAGCTTGGAGAAGGTAATGAGGTGTAATCTTACTTAAGAAGCCTCTTTTATCATTTTTCAAAATGACCATTTTGTCCCTATGCACCTATTTGCTTTGTTTAGGCGCATTTCAACTCTTTTTTAGAACCGTCTTTTCTATCATAAAATTTAAGTTTCTAATTCAAAAATGCCCTTGGTTTCACCCAAATTAGATTTAAAACCTTCTCAAATAAATCGATCAAAGTTCGAGTCAACCGACACTCTAAAACATAAACTGGGAAGGTTTGAACCATTGTAGGGGTTCCTATAGTTTTTAGAGCCTCTAAAAGCGTTGAGAAACTCAATTTTTTCATTTAAAGATCCCTCCTTTAAGTTCTTTAAAAGTGCCCAAAATTATGAAAATGCCATTGGTTTTTGTCAGATTTTATTTAGCTACTTTGATTCTGGTTTTTAAGCATCTTAAGTCTTGTATCCTCACTTTTCATTATTTAAAATTTTATCCTATTTTTATTTAGCCTCAAATCTTCCTCTCTTGGAGACTCCCTTTTATAATTGGTTTGTTTCTAATGTTTTTACAAAAATTGGACATTACAGTCTCACCCATTTTAAGGGACTTTTGGCATAACTATATCCATTCAAATCACTTTACATCCAAAACATGTTCAAGAAGCATAATGGTACCATAGTATTTCATAAATAGCTGTAAACATATCTCATGATTCAAACATACATACAAGCATCCAATGAAAATCAAACATCCAAGACATGCATGTGAGAAAAGTTAAAGAGCTACCTTGAAGTAAGAACATAAACTTTTCCATTTGGTTACTCCTTCTCCTTTTCGGCCACACACATGCAACTAGATGAGGCTTGATTCTCTTAGCCTAGACATATCAAATGAGCCATAATTATATCATTGGAGCAAGTCTTAACTTCACACAAACTTTATGCATGCTTACTTTGCTCTAAGACATGGTTATGGTTCCATCTAAATGCAAATAAAGCAACCCTTATGATTCATGGTCTCAACTCCAATTTCTCATTTAATCTAAGTTTCTTAACTCTATCTAAACTCTTTGGAGTCATTACAATTTCAATCCAAGGAGCCTAGACTTAAATTGCTTCTTTTTATGTTAAAAAGAAACCTAAACCTCCATCTCACAAACCATAATTTCTAAATTCAAACCAATGCTTCTCTCTCTTAATGTTTATTAATCATATCTAGGCCATTCCCATCCTTAGAAATAATTAAAATTCTCCCTAGGTGCTTGTTCTAGGTTTGGCTGAGACATGTGCACACTTGAAGACCCATGGAGTTTGCTTGATTGCTCTAAGGGAATTGACACTTGTGAAGCTTCCTAGATGTCTTAGGATCTCATATATACTTTTATATAGGCTAGACTATCCTTGGAAAGTTTCAAGAATGGCTAGGTGCAACAAAAACCCTAAGTTATACAACTTGAATTCTAAAGTTTTTCTTTTAAATCTACTTACATGTTCTTGTTTCTCATACTCTAAAACCTTTGTTTCTTCCTTGATAAGACCATAAATCATCCCCCTTTAGTGGTCTAGGGTTGGCCAAAAATTCACCCATCGAGAATAAGGAAGAAGAAGCAAAGGAAGTCATAGAAATTACTTTGATTTCACACTTTTTCAAGAGCTCTTTCACTTGCTTCTTGTATCTCCTCCAATTTCTATCCTCCTCTCACTAAACCAGCCATGAATCATCCTTAAATCAATCATCAAAACTGTAACATCCGATTTTTTGAAAACGAGAGAAAACATAAGAAACGTAACGTACAGTTTCTTTGTCAATGAATGAAATTCACTGGATACAAAAGGAAGTCCCCCAAAATGAGATAGTTAATGTCCCAAAAAATTTGGGAACTATTCTATACTCCTAAAAATGAGAATCCCAGGCTTAGATAGAAAAAAAAATGGAGCTAGAATGAAGAAACAATTTCTTACAAAAAGCTTACAAAACGTAATGGCATTTTCGTAATTTTGAGAAAATTTTGGAATTCACATAGGAGGGCTTTTAAAATGAAATTTTTGAGTTCTCTAGGGTTCTCAAAGGCCCTAAAAACCATGAAAAACTTGGGGATAGCTAGAACCCCTCCGGTGGACATTTTTCAATGTTAGTGTACTCAAACTTTGACGGATTCGTTCAGGAAGGTTTTAGCTCTAATTTGAGTAATTCCAAAGGCATTTTATTTAATTGGGAATCTAAATTTTATAATAGAAAAGGCGGTTCTCAAAAAAGAGCTAAAACGAAGGAGAAACAAAAATGCCAAGAATGAAGGACAAAATGAAAATTTTTGAAAAAGTGTTTCTTCCTCCCTTATAAATAGGTGGCGCCTCACACTTTCCCTCACTTAGCTTTAGATTATTCTACCCTAAATCAGAAGAAGAACCTTGGGAGAGTGGTGCACCAAGGGAAGAAGAAAAGGGAGAGAAAATCCAAGCTTAAGGTATGTTTTCATGGTAGTTTTTCATGCTTTTCTTCATCCACACCTCCTCTCCTCCCTTCTCCTTTGTTTCTTTTGATTAAAATGGAGTTTATAAATCTGATTCAAGGGAGAAATTCAAGGGAAAAATTGTATTTGAAGAAAGGAGCTCAAAGAACATAAGATTCAAGTAAGAAAAAGTAAGAAAATAAAATAATTTCTCTTCCTATGGTTGTCATCTTTGGTTCCCTTCACCATTTCGCCCTACTTGAGAAAACCCTAGGAGGAGATGATTTTTAGGCAGAACTAAGCATGAATCTAAGGGAAAAAGGTATGGAGATTAAGAATATGCAAAGAGAATTATCAAAAAAACATTAGATTTCAATATGCAAATTCTAGGGTTTTGTGTGTACCTTCCAAAATCTGATTTCATATGATAATTCCTAGGCCTAATTAAGATTTTAAATGAGCTCCTAAGATCCCTAAGATGCTCCCTACATGCTTCCTTCTTCAAGGAAACCAAGAAAGTTCCAAGGAGGCCAAAAAGGGGCTATGTCTCGACCAAGCATGGATAGAGTAGCTAGGGAGAGTTTTAAATTTTTCTAAGACCATTTTTGTATCATATATGATGAATGAATATGAGAGGAGGCCTTGAAAAAAATTTAGAACCCATGGAAAGTGAATTGGTGCCTTAGGTTCCATATTATGACCTAAAAAAGCATCATGTAGTTAAGTTCTTTATTTTAATTGTGTGATGACTCCAAGAGACTTAAAAGGAGTCAAGAATCATATTTGAAAGGAAAGAATGAAGCCTAAAAATTATTTGAGGGGTGTTGCTTTATTAGGTACATTTATGGACCATAATGGAGTTTATAAAGCCACCTAGTGTCTAAGCAAGTATGTGGCCTTAGAATTGAGTTCATGAACCTAATTGACTCCCATAAAATGTGTCTAGGCCAAGAGGAAGCATCTCCACAAGTTTGTGGGTGTGTGATTGAAGCAAGGGAGGGAATTTCAAAAGGAAAAGTATGTGAATGTGTTCAAGGTAGCTCTCTCCACCTTCTCTCATGCATAGATGTATGCTTAGCTTATCTTAGAATATGTGTATGTGTATTTTCAAGTCATGAAAAGTGTGATAGCATGATTTTATATGGCATGATTTTATGATGACATATTATGTTTCATATGATGTTTTGATGTGTGCTTGGGTTTGCTTGAGTGTGGTGAGGCCAAGAACCCTTAACTATGGTGAGGATGAGCCAAGAACCCTTAAGATTGGTTGAGACAAAGCAAAGAGTCTCCTAAAAGCAAAGTGGGCTCCCAAGAGTATGGTTGAGTCCAATAATGTATTAAAGAATGGGTGAGGCAAGTCTAATATCTACAAGAAATTGGGTGAGGCCAATCCACTTGTTTGGCAAGCCTTTGTATGCTATGTATGATATTCTCAAGTGATGAAAATGCTTCTTGAATGTTTGCACATGTCAACATGACCATACATGTATTTATGAGACTTGTTTACATCCATTATGTATGATTGAATGGGAGATGAGCTATTTGGATCCTTTGAATCTCATTCCCTCCTCTCCAATGATTTAACATGCTAAGTGGACCAAGTGGACAAGATAATGGAACCCAATCACCTTGAAGGAAAGAGTTTGACAACAAAATGTCAAGTTTTTGGTTATTAAGGCCATAATTATGTTAAATGATGTAATCCAATGATATATATGGTCTATGACCCTTAGGACATATGAAAGTATGATATTATATGATGTAGGAATGAAAAAATGTGTTATGTGAATGATGGAATATAATTTGAGTATGTTATGGCATTATAGTCTTATGAATGGCTTTATGGAAATATGCATATGTGCAGATGGAATAGCTAAAATGAGATGCATGAGGTTTGGGACCATTTAGAAAGCTTACACAAGTCTTAATTATACTTTTAGACTTGCCTGAAAGGTGCCAAACCCTAGGGAAAGCCATTTGGTTACTTTGGTACCTCATATAGAGCCAAAATTGACCATAATGGAATCCTATATCACTTTTTGGCCAAATGACCTCTTCTTGATCTAAACTTTGGCATTCATTTAGAGCTTGTTGAGATTTTTTTGGGAAGATAAAGATCATAATTTTCGTAGGTCTACAGAATATTTGATGAATTTTCAAAGTTGGCAATTTTTCTGATTTTGGTATGTTATACTATTCATTTGGTCCGTAAATGACATCTGTCACACAGGGCTCAAATGATGTCTAATTGCCACAACATTTTATAAAAAGAAACTAGACATTCATAGTGACTCGTGCCAACTAGAAGCACCTCATTTGGAGGTCTAGAGAGGGAGATATAAATTTTTAAACATTCTATCCAGTATCAGGAGTTTTACCCGACCTGAGTTACTATTCCATTGAATTCCGAGGTCTGGGTTGCCTGGGCTGGTCTGGAAATATTTTTTTCCTCCAGCTAATATCTACAGCTTTACATATTAGTATTATTTGCATGGATTGAATTTTGTTGGAATTAATTGGATATTTTCAAATTTTGCTGCAGAAATCTGTGATAGTTCCAGAAGGTAGTTTGACCTCTGTACCTTTTCAGATGTCAAACGTCCTCTATGATAGAGGTTGTGGTTTGGACATATTTTTAGTGTAAACTAGACATCTGTAGCTTCCTAGAATGACCAAGAATTCATGATTTCAATTTTTCTAGAATTAGTTATGATTTTTCAAAATTTGGTCAAAAAAGGGACCAATTCTGGCCGAAAATGTACATGACTATTTTGAGCTTTCCCTTGAGTTTCATGAGTTGTGGGCCACATTTTATGATCCAAATGGGTTGTATTCATGTAATTAAATATGGGAATATATTGTATGAGCTCCACGTGACACCGAACAAAATTTTTGTACACGACACAATGCAAGAAATTAAATTATTTTAACTCCTTTTCTTGCTCCTTCATAGAAATTATGAATGTGAGACATGTAAATGTTGTGATATGAGCTAGAAATATATGGTGTTACAAAAAAAAGAGGAAAAGAGAGAAGAAAGAGGAGAACAAGATTGATAAAGGAAGAAGCATAAAAAACCATAGATTTTCTTACCTTTTGCTTGGTTTTCTCTTCCTTTCTTCCTCCCTCTTGGTGTGCCACTTCAAAAAGCCTAGGGTTCTATTTTAGTGCAGAAGAAAGTTGGTCAAGGCAAATGGAAGTGCTATATATAGGCTAGGGGTTCATTTAAGACTTTTCAAATTTCTAATTTTGCCTTTCATTTTTGGTCCTTTCCATTTGAGCTCATTTCAACTCCTTTTCAAAAACCATCTTTTCTATTATGAAATTTAGGTCTTCTAATTCATAAAATGCCTTTGGTTTCATCCACATTAGATTTTAAATCTTCTCGAATGAATCAGTTAAAGTTTGGATCAACCAACGTTCTAAAATATAAATTAGAGGGGTTTTAACTATTCTAAGGGGTTCTTATAATTTTTAGGGCCCCTAAGAACCTCAGGAAACTCAATTTCCCTATTTAAAAATTTCTCTTTTAAGTTTTCTAAAGTTGCTCAAAATTACGAAAAATGCCATTCCATTTTCGTCAATTTTTGTTGAGCTTTTCTGGCTCTAGTTTCTGGGTATCTTAAACCTTGTATCCTCATTTTTAATTATATAGATTATTGTTCTAATTTTATTGGGCCTCTAATCATTCAATTCAAAGGACTTCCTTTAGTAATTTTCTTAATTTATGGCTTTTAAAATGATAGATATTACAACATATTCTTAGCTTATTTCTTTTCTAAGTAGTTTTGTAAAATAAAAGATCTAAAGGACCATATAATTTCATTTCCTTTTAGGCTTTTTACTACAATTAGTGAACATCTAGAAGTAGCTCTTGATCAAATTTTACAAGGTTTAGAGGTCTATAGAAAAAACAGCAAAAGTCAAAAGTTCACTAGTTTCTTGAGATGTTAAATAAAGTGTAATTTACTCTGTCATAATGCTGCAATGTTGTTCATGCTATGCAGAATTTTTGGATAGCCAAATTCAAGGGCATCATGGCACTAGACCCTTTTCTTACTATTTTAAGTTCTCTTCCCTTACACTTTGAGTGGCTTTTATGAAATATGATGTAAGATATGTTTACAGAGGAAAAAGAACAACGAAATGGGCATGAAACAACTAACTAAAGAGCTTTAATTATACCACATATGTTATGAATAAATCTTTAGTATCTCTAATTATTAATAAAATTTTAAGTATTTAAAGAAGATAAGGAAGCTAACCTAACAATTTGAAAAAAAAAAGGACATGAATATGAATTATAAAGGTCATAGAAGTAAGGTCATATGAATAATTAGTTCAACTATTAGTTACATAGTCATGGTCAAGTTAAGAAACAAACATAACTTACCCATTGAATTATCTTTAATATGACTACAAATAAAGTATCTATGACATGTGGTCTGAATTGAGATTATATTATATGATATGTGGTGATCGTGAGGTAAGGCTAGATTAGTCATGATTTGACTAGGCTTAGCTAACTCAGAATTAATGATCCTAATAGAGGATATATCATTAACATAAGCTCCATGGAATGAATATGTCATCCATGATATGTAACCTAGATAACTTGAAATATAAATAAAAAGGTCAATATTACTTTGATTATGACAATAAACAAATTTGAGACAAGGATGGAATCCTCAAAGGCTAAAATCTTCTTGGGATTTCAATATAGATAGTGTTCTTAAGGGATAGAAACCCTATAAGAAACTATTAGATTATTAGGCTATATTGGATTACTAGGCTGCCTATGATGGGTAGACCCAAATTAATTAATTAATTAATTAATTAATATTTAATTTAAATTTTAAATTTTAAACATGTTTAATTAGTTTATTATTTTAAGGGGGAATTTAGAAATTGGCAGTTGAGAGAAAATATATGATCATAAAATCAAGTATATTCCGAGTGTGCTAAGGTAAGAGGCTCTTTTAAGCAAGAAGCAATGAGACCCCATACAAAGAAAAACATATAGGGATAATTTTTCTCTTTTACTCCAAATAATGGTGCATCAACTGTGAATCATATATTGATGTCTAAATCATGACTCAAATCAACCGTTAGGACAATTGAAGAGTTAAGAAATTCTTCTACAGGCAAGTACCCATCTAGTCTCAATTATATGCTACAATGGTATCAGAACAAGATTGGACTCTTTTTTTAATTGCTCGTCCATAGTTGTCTAGCCTAATTAGGAGAGAAATTATGATTGTTTTATTTGAATTTGGTAAGTTTCATTTTTACACATAATTGGACCTTTAATGGTAGATACACTTTGAAAACATTATAGGCCACTAAATTTGCACCATAGGTAGACCATAAGTAGAATAACTTATGGCAAAAGTTTAAAGAAAAACTAAAACTCTTGTAAGGAGATATTGAATTTGAAAGGTTCGATTTCTACATAGACTAGCAACCATTTTTCGAGATTTGTCATTCTCCACACACTACAGCTTAGGTTTCAAACCTTACACAAATGGAAAGCTTGTTATAAAAGCTTTCCAATGACCCCTAATTTGCTAAATCAAAGTTAAAATGAGGGAGATATGAGGCCATGAAGTTGGCCCTGCAAAAATGGCATCCTTAATGGGTTGACCCAGGACTTGATCCAATTTCCTAAGAGCAAATTGATTGATTAATTAATTACTTGATTAATAAATATTTTATTAATTATTAATTAATTAACTGTAAGAGAATGATCAAGCTTATAAAACATATTTTATGATATGTCCCTAAATAACCCTTACAATTGGTAATTGGCCTATTATAGCTGAAAGCAATTAGAAATAGACCTGTAATGGCCAAAAGGAAGATATGTTAAGAAGATAAATATCTTTAGAATAAGGTCTTTTGAGATGTGATTTTTTATGTAAATGTATTTCACAAATGTGTTGAATTAAAGAAAATAAATGAAAGACCCTATCATGGGGGAGTTCTTGGATTGGTAGATTTAGTTTTATATGAAAACTAAACTTAATAATTTAATTGGAAAATAAAAGACATACTTTAATGAATGAAAGTTCTTAGACAAGTAAACTTGAGGTCATCTAGAACTATAATTAAAAGAATTTTTTCGCACATAAATTCAACAAAAAATGATGACACTATCTAGGATACATGTGATAGAAAATAGGAAATATATTTAGAAAGGTAAGCAATTACTTGGATAGCAACCTAAACAGATCCTTGACTAACCTCCAGTAAGGCAAAGCCCAAAATCTTGATACAAGGGTATCGAATTTAACATATTCTTGGCCACAAAGAGTGTAACACCATATTTATCTAGCCTTTCTTCATCTCATTCCTAGTCACTTTTCCTTGGCATAGCAAGATTGGTAAGAAAATTCAATTAAAATATTGCATTATTTAGTGTTATGCTATACTTAAATTTTTCATTTCGCTTTCCGTGGGCCATATGAACTTACTCATGTCATCTTCTAGTTAAAATACATTCATACAACTCAAAACTATCTCAAAATGTTGCCCAAAACTTGACCTTATATCATATATACACAAAATAATGCAAGTCAATCTTGGGTCTAATTTAATAGATTTCTGTTGTAATTTTGGAAAATTATAACTAAATCTAGAAAAATCAAAATCAAGTAAACCATAGCTTTATGGAAATATCTAGATGTTAAATTTATACTAAAAATAGTTGCAAGTCATGAAAGCATCATTTAGACCATGTTTGACAACAGAAACATGACATAGGTCAGACTGCCAAGCATTTTTTATACAACTTACTGATATAAATTTCAAAAATGCATAACTAATTCCAAGCAAATCCAATTCAAACAAACTATACCAATTTAGAAAGCTACATAGGGTAAATTTAAGGAAAAAATACTTCTAAATCAAGTCAGACATGTTTAGCTACTGAAAAATAATGGAACAGTACATAAACTCAATTGGCACTATTAGTATTGACACAGAACTTCAAAAATTCATAAATCTTTGCTCAAACCTCCAAATGAGGGGATTCTAGTTGCTACTAGTCATTGGCAATATCTAGCTTATGCTTATAAAATTTTATAGCCATTGGATGTAATACCCCAAAATTAATTAAGGTATTAATCATGGATTTAGATTAATTAAGAATAATTAATATGAAATAATTGGGTAAGTTAAGTAATGAAAATTTTAGAAAGATAAATGATTAATATGAGTTTGAGATTTAATTGGGATAGAAACTTTATCTATGCCTAAATTAATGTAGGAGATCATGATAAGAGGCTAATGAAGGCCCAATAAGTTAGGTGTAGACCCAATTTGCTTCAATGTGATAGAGGCCCAAGATCCACATTTTATAGGCTCTTATAATTGGCCCAACAACCTTTATACAGACCCAAATCCTTTGAGCTCTTAAAACTTGGCCTAACCCAATTAAAACCCAACAGCCCAACACATGAAAGCTGGCCCAACAAAGCTTAAATCTGAAGCCCATTTGGAGTTAGATCTTTAGTGCAACCCGTAACCCATAGAAGACCCAACTTAAACCCTAAAAACTAACCTAGCCACCCCTCATTTCTGTAGAACCACAAGGGACACACACAAAATTAGAAGGTCCAAAGGAGAGGCTAGGGTTCTTGGCATATTTCCACCATTTCCCACTTCTAGAGCAAGATTCAGCCAAGGTAATAGTTATATAACTTAATCCTCTCATTTTTCTTTTTAATTTGACTCGATTAATGTTCCAATTAGAGCACTTTCATCCACACCCAAAATCTGAAACTTGCCATTTGATGTTTCCATGGTGAAATTTCGTAGGTTAAGACTAGGGCTAACATTAGGTAAGTATAAACTCTTCTTTTTTAGGTATTTCTACTGGTTTGAGACCCCAATGATTGAATTATAGTATGGGTATTAATTTTTCATGAATTTGCTTAAGATTTAGGGTGATATATTGAAGTTTCTGGTAGAGGACACCTCCATTCCAAATTTTGGGAATTAGTAGTGGCTGGGGTTTGTACCACTGGTGGCTTTTGCAAATTTGTCTACAAGTGAGATAACCAAGACTATATCAATTCCATACATATATCTGCTTTAATTTCGTATTTGCTGTATATGAATGATTTGAAATACTAAATGAATTGGTTGGCTATCTATTGTATTGTGTTTAGACCTTGTGAGTTTATGGTGGAGCTGTGGTGCAGCTGCCACCCGTGCATGTGTTTCGATTGGGCACCGGGTTATGATCAAACCACAGATGCATTGAGCCCTGGTTGTACTCATTGGGCAGTGGGTGCCGTGGATGGGCCTCTCCTGGTATTATTGACCTTTAACATGTGAAAATATGATTGCTAGTATGGGATGATAATCATAGTAGCCTAACCATTTCCTTTGTTGATATGACTGATATGATTTTGATGTGATTTTGATTTATGCATATGTGTTAGTTAAATTGGATATTATGAACGGAAATTTCCTTGGTTACTAAGATTCGCATCTCACCCTATTTCATGGGATCATACTTTCAAGTAAAGGCTCTTCGGGTAAGGATAAGGGGAAGTAAATAGATGAAAATCCATGAACTCCAACCATGTGGGGAGAAGGCTACACTTAGATTGGTTTAACTAAGATAAATGCTAAATTTTGTATTCTTTTTTTATAGCATCATCATGTAATCATGTTGCCAAATGTAGGAGTTTGTATTTTAATGATATAGTATGTATCTATTAAGGAGTAGGCCTTACTTTAGTTTGGTATTAGATGTATGAATTTATAATATCTGCTGTGAACCTTGTAGAGCTTATGACATGATTTACCATTTGGGCACTGTAACTATGTGACACATTGGATGTAGACCTGAGCTAGTGATGTAGGAAATCTCTCATGGAATATATATATATATATATGTTTGTATTTGAATAATAATTTTTGGTAGCTTATGAAATTCTCGCTGTCATTAATCCAAGAATTTGCTGACATATGGTAGATGGACGAGTAGGAATTAGTACTTAAGTTTTGAATTGGTAATGGTAGAATAGCTGAGTAAATAAGGTGGATAAATACCATTAGAGTCGTTTAAAATGAGAGGAAGTGGTCCTAGGGTATTCCTAGGAAGAGAATTGGAGTGCATGGGATAAAATTTCAGAGATATAGTTACAAAAGGGAGTCATGCCGCGGCTAGGAAGGCCTTGTCGCAGCCTGGAGAGTGATAATGGCGAGGAGCATCGTGGCTTGAGAAATCTCATCACAGCTCAAAGCAAAAAAAAATTGCCTAAGAAGGTGGCAGAGAGAAACCTCGCCACGACACAACATGTACCACCATGATGCAAGTTGAGGAAACTTGGTAAGGAATGTCCAGTAGCAAGCCTCACCTCGGCGCAAGTGTATTTCGCCGAGGTGAGAATCATGGGACTTCAAACAGTAGCTCCAGGAGGCGCAAGTATATTGATACATGGTAATAAAATTGGCAATGTATTTGTAGAATATGGTTTTGGATGAAATATTTGAAATGTGCTCTATTATGTATAATGCACTTATTCTCATCTTCTAAACTTTCTTTGTAGTGTTGTGGATTATAGTTGTTTTGTCTTGGTTACAAATTTCAATTTGCAAATTCAATGAATTAATTATTCAATAATCTATATCTTGCATTGAGATGTCATAATCTAGTTGTGTGATCACTATTTTATGATTTATCTCTGCAAGAAGATCATTGTTTTACATCTTGATATATGTGATATGTGAAAATAAATTTCTTTGTGTAAAAAATAAAAATTTTGTTTAATTTTTACAAGCATGGCTAGAGCTTGTCCATTTTTAACCAAGTTAGTTTAAGGTCCATTTTTTAGAATAATGCCAAGCCCAAGCACAATTTTTGTATTATTTTTTTTATAGGTCCCAATTATCCTTAGATCTACTAGCACCATGTGTTGTGTAACGTCTTAACTTACTAACTCTTCATTAAAATTTGATGAAAATCCAATAGAATTTTCCTTATAAACTTAGCCATTTAGACCACTTAAATGGTTACAATTTAGCCTAGAACTCACAAACATAAAAAATATAAGCATCATAATCATCAATTAAAAATAAATTGAGTATACATACTTCATTAGATGTAACTTTTGGTAAACAAACTCAAACTTTGTTACAACATTAATATTAAAACACTAATTCCACATACACATCATGATGATTCAAATTCATCTTAATAATAAACAAGGTAAATAAAAAATGTACATAAGTACAATTCGGCTACTTTTGGACATTACTAAGGACTAGCTCGTTCTTTCCCTTTTCTAGTACTTGTTCTTTCACTTGGCACTAGTTAAGGGGAAAATAGAAAAAGGGATAATACTCAAGAGAATTTCAATAGCTTTACTCAGGCTACCAAGTACATGTATATGAAGTTAAGCAAAGATTACAAGCATGCAATATAACATAGATAAACACTCATTTGGTAGCCTGGAACTTGTGAAATTCTTTTAGGATCTAATTCCCCTTAAACTATCCTTCACCTAGGTTTTGCGCTAGGGATCTCACTAAATATGGATCCTAGGCAAACTTAAGCCTCTAGAACTCATAATTCAAGCCACAAATTCTATTATTTACTATTTATATGGTCATTAATACTATTTATTTGGTATTTTTGTTCTTAACAATCTTAGAACTCATTATGTCAACTTAAGCCTCAAGGGTAACTTTCAAAATTCAACTTCTAAGTCTTAAAATCTCATCACACATAATCTATATGACTCCAATAAGACTCATTAGAACCATCACAAGCATGCTTAGACATGCATAGAACCACATTGCCCGATTTAGGCATTCATGAATTCTAACTTTTCACTTATTAAAATGTGGTTTCTAGATTTATTCTAATGCTTTCATTAGTGTGTATATTTCATATCTAAGCCACCTAAAAAATTAGAATGAATAAAATAACTCCTTAGGTGGTCTATTCTCTATAAGGCCAAATTGGTACCCTTAGTACCCTAACTTGGAGGTTTTTTTTTTTCAAAATTCAAGCTAAACTAAGCTTATATTTACGATCCTTGCATCTTATCTAAATACACCAAATGGTGATCAAAACAATAGATTTCAGCCCCCTCGTTACTTAAGCGGAAAAATCCCCTTTTAGTGTTTTAACTTATTCTTTTTCATGAATCAATGCAAACTAATGGTAGATATGAAATTCTTATGGCCTAAAACCCTAAAATGCACCAAGATTATGAGAAGAAAACTCTTCCTCATAATTTTCTCTCACTTGGCCAAAATCTCTAAGGTTCAATATCTTAAAATTTTTCAAAGTGTTTTAGATAGAAATTTACCTCAATATGAAGCACTCTTCACGTAGATTAATTTCTATCGATTAGAATTCCAAAAGGAGCAATTTTCTCTATTGGGTAAGATCTAAACTTCCACCTATCATAAAGAAAAAATCCACTATTAGAAAGCTCTCTCTATGTGTAAGACAATCTTTATAACTAACAGAGGATGAAAGAAAGTTGTTTACTTGCTCAAATCAGACCTTAAAGTCTCTTCCTCTCTCTCTCTCTCTCTCTCTCCTCCTTGATGTTTAATGCCATGAAAGACTCTCCAAGCTTTTATGGATGTCGTGAGGAAGATGATGGGCATATAGCTTCTCATATAAGCCTCTTTTATAATTTTTTAAAATAACAATTTTACCTTTGGGTACTAATTCACCCTATTATGACTTTTTTTTAAAGCTTTTCATGGTTTGGACTATTCCATACAAAATTTCAAATACTCTTTCACATAAAAAGATTATTTTTGGAGTTTAAATCGTTTAAAACAGTAAAAAAAAAGGCTCTATTTACAGTCACAATATTGTCTGTCTCATTTTATGTGCCATAAGGGTTTTAATTGATTATGACAATCCTTATGGTCTTTAGGATCTCTGAAAATCTTAGTGTGCTTGATTTTGGCATTTAAAACTCTTTTTTTTAGTTTCTAAAATTTTACTTAAAATTACAATTTCATAATTGATTTACTGTTTAGCTATATATAGCCATTTTACTGCTGTTTTTGTACTGTAAGTGATCTCTTAACTCCATTTCTTACATCGTAATTAATCTTTGACTTTTACTTAACTTTATCTTATATTATTTTAGGGTCTCTTTACTTAAAATACTATATCCAATTAAGTCAAAATGTCAAAAGTTACATGTTGACCAACAAACATGAACCAATTGGAATGTTTGGAGGGAACTACATAAAGCAAAATACTTATATTTGATTATTTATCCTTATGAGCAGTGTATTCATGATTGATGAGTCACCCTTCGTGAGTTATGTACATACTTTTCTATTAGTTCTTTTGTAAAAGTCTCAAAAATTATCTTATTGAATATTTAAATATTTAATTATTGTTTCAATTACATGATGTACAAATTTCAAAGCTTGTAATAAATATTTTTAACTACTTTAATTGAAAGGTTTTTGTTACAATTATATTTCTTGAACTCAATTATTTTCATTATCTCAGAAACAAAACTAAGATGAAATGATTCAATTGTATTATTTTCAAATGTTGAAAGACAAACATTGATTCAATTAAAATTAAAAAGATTAAAGCTTTAGCAATACTATAAAAGAACAAAAATATATATAATATCCTTAAACCATAATATGTTTCACAGTTCTAGCCTTCTTGGACTGCTGAGCTGTAATATGAGTGAGCATTGTTTTGATTTTTTTAATTGTAGATTGCTTACTAATTATTATGTCACTCAAATTTCTTCTGTTTGTCACTTGACAATTTGGAGTATTTCCTAAATATGAGAATATCATTCCCCAGTCTGGTTCGTAATGCAAATTCCAAATATTATTACTCAAACAATTTCATCCTCAATATTGTTAGCCTTATTGTCACCTTTATTTTCACCTTCTATCATCTTCCGCCGAGACTCCAACGGCAAATGAGAAGGGCAGCCATTAACCACTCGGCAATTCCTCCGGACCTCGCCAGGGCCACTGGACTGCAAGTCTCCCATTTTCAACATTCCCTCTACAAAATCTTTAAAAAATTGATTTTGATCTCTGCTATAGAGTCGCACTAACCCTCTAGTTTGAGGGAAGGTGAAAAGCGTTTGATCTGAGTTCAAAAACCCCCTCCCAACAGTCAAGTCCTTGAAATACTGATTATCAAAAACACGTGGTGTGGCATCAAGGTCACCTGTGACATTTTGGTCCACATCGAGGGGGCATAGCTTGTCTAGCTTTTCTCTAAACTTTGGCTCAATGGCAGGGTCAGGTCTTCCAGTACCTGATTGGTTGTATAGCCTAAACATGATGGAAAAGCAACGAGCTTGGCCTATAGAGTGAGATCCTGAAAGTGCTACAAGATCTTGGATGCTTAGGTTATACTTTTGGAAGAGATCAATGAGGGCACTTGCATTGGCTCTTGGGCTGGGCATGACGTTGTTTGAGTCTTCTTGATTAGCAGACAAGCTGTCTAATCTTCCCAACCTTACTTCCCAATTGGGTCCTCCTGTCTGCAATACACGTATAAATAGCAGTACCATTGTAATAACTCCTCACTTAACAAATATTGTTTTTAGTAATTATTTTTAAAATTGTTAAATTTTACTAAATTTTAATTTTTTTATAAAGTTGATAATATGATCTAAATAAATTTAGTTGTAAAGTATTTTATGAGGGCGGTATATAGTTTATAATAGAAACAATAACTGTACAATTAAATTATTTTTTAAGAAAAGAAAGAATAATTAATCAATTATTTTAATAGTTTATATAAGTGAAATTAGAATGAAATGAATAGTAAAAGTAATACAAATATTTAGAATATTATATTGATGACCAACAAGTAGGACCAAAATTAATGTTATCTTTTTTTCCTTTCTTTAAATAAAATTCAATAACTCATTCATAAATAGACATAGTTAAATAGATTTTATAAATTCTTTTTCTACCAATAATTTGTATCATAGTTGGAAATTTTGAAAATTAATAAAAGAATAGATTTTTTTTATAAACAGTTTGATCTCTCATGAGATCTAATTTTTTATCATTTAAATTTTTTAAAATATAAAATTTTTATTATATAGACTTATTTCAAAAGAAAAAGAAATCAACCTTTTATGTAACAAAATCCAAATAGATGTAAAACCAAACAAATAAGTTGTGCAAACGAACGCATATTAAATTTTTTTATTTTGGGGGTCAATGGCCTTGTACCACAGTGATATCATCCTTTGCCGGTTGGCAGAGGGTTGAGGTTTCACCTCTACTTCCTTCTCCCTCTTATATAATCCAAAAAAAAAAAATTATTTTTTTTTTTAAATTAAAAGTAAAGAAAGAGATAAGTGTCAAAAATTATTATTTAAATAAATCTTGCATATTTGAATAAAATTTATCGTGTAATCGGTTCCACCAATTTTAAATCTATCTCTATTTAAAAAAAAAATTGAAAGCATCCAAATTGGAAGAAAAAAAATTAGGATAGTTGGACTCGATTTTCTCCCTAGTTTCATTTGAAAAAAAAAAAAAACTGCCAGAATATTTTCGAACGGCAAAGTTAAATAAGGAAGTTGAAGATAGGAGTACCAGTGCGACAGCGTCTCTAGCCGCCATTATTATGATATCTGCACAGGAAACAACTCCGGGGCATGCCTTTTCGAGGGCTTCCTTGGCTTCATCTATCACTTCAAATGATCTAAGCGAATTTATATTCGAGAGTGCCAATTTCTCTCCGAGCATCGTTGGCGTATCATCCAGCAACATAGAAGCATCACACCCCTTCACAAATTGAGATTTTCATCGGATGAAAAACAATCCAATTAACTTTTAACACAAAAAGAGTAATAGTGACTCACGTTGACGAAGCAATCATGAAACTGGAATCGCATAACGGAGGCCACACTTCGGGGTTCCCTCATGAGGGCTTTCTTCATGACGTCTCGGACTATCCATTCGGCTTCCGGGCATGTGTTCCGGTAAAACTCAGGTCGGAGATCTGCGGAAGTCACCGCCGCTATCTGTAGGAGAAAGATCAGAAACAGAGACATCGTCATCATGGTTCGATACCAGAAACTGAAATAGTCTCTTTGTTTGATCGGAAGCCTTTTTATTGAACAAAGTGAAAAAGGAAAAGGAAAAGAAAAACCAGGGGATGTCGGTTTGGTATTTTTTCCCTTAGTGAATGAATATTCGACGGGTGTAGTGAATAAGATGTGAGGTAAAAATCACAAATACCGATATGGACACAAGGCTCGATACGTGACAAATATTGTAACACTGACAAATTATATAATGTGTTGCACATTATATAATATCTAAATATAATTTAAAATGTTTAGTACGAATGAGACATAGTATGGCTCCCTTCTTGAAATAACTGATTCTTTGTAGGATGTGAGAAGGGATGGATTCTTTGCATGATGTTAGGATGGATGTGGGATAGGGCAAATGGGTATGGTTGCAATTTGCAACGGATGTCTGAAAATTAGAGGGCTGCTCGAAAGCGACAAGGGCGAGGCAATTGATGATAATTGACCTGATGTGTGGTGGCGCAAGGCTCTGCACTATGTCAATAGTTGCGACAACCCACGGTTTTTTTTATCTGTTTCTGACGTGGATGGCATGGACATTTTTTGGATGTTACCTCTTTAATTATCTACCGGTTGATTCCACCCATTTTGCGGTTTTAAGTCAAAATTTTGTTCATCGTGGAAGCCACTGCCCCCTCAAAAGTGGCTTCTCAGAGAGGGATAAGATTTGGTAGCATATTCGCGATTACTTAATTATGACGATGATCCACTATAGAAAGTTTGGCTAATTGGATTTTTTTTTTCCCCTTTTAACTTCCAGCTTTCAGTATTTTATTTCAACTCACCACTTTTATTTCTTGCGTCAAGTTGGCGCGTTGGACCGGAAATATTTTGCTTTAGTGCTGGAACACCAATCCGGATTGCTGGGGTGAGTGGGGACTGGTTAAATTTAGATTATTTATATTTTATATAGATGGTTTAAATTTTATATTTTTTAATCTCAGATATTATTTTTTTAAGTTAGCAGTCAGATAACTTTTTTTATTGTGCATCTTACATCCTTAAAACCCCAAAAAAAAATCCGCATTATTCAGATTTGTTCTAAATGACCTAAATTAGGAGATACATCAAGATGAATAGGAAGAAAATAAGCAGGGAATTCAAATTGGGTGGAACACTCCTCATAATTGAGGAGCTTCATGTGCCACTTAAAACTTACTTGAAAAAAAAAAAGGTTAGTCAGAATTTTAATAATAAAAAATAATGTAAACTGTCGACTTTTAATATTGAATTTATAGAAATTTTTGTTGATTGACTAATTTTAAATGACTAGTTTATGAGCCCTTACTAACATTCCTATTATTATTTTGTCTATTTATTTTTTTTAACATGTGTGTAGTTCTAGTGGAGAAAGAAACGTGTAATACCATAACTATATATGACTCAATTCAAAGCATAAATATCTCATGGCATTCATTTATATGAAAATCACACTTTTGGCGGCAAAAATAACTGACATCAACTGCTCAATTATTTCATTCTTAGCTTTGGGGACCATATGTGCTTACCACATTTATTTTCCATCCATAATACATTTGTTCAATCAAAATTATCACAATTGAGAGTTTAAAATTTGGGTCCAAGCCATAGAATACAAAATCACATACACATGGCATTTTTCCCATCCATTCTATATTCTTATATGAGCTTTGGAAAATCATAATTAATTTTTAAAAAAATCAAAATCATGCAAATTATACCATTCTAAAAAGTTATAGATGTCCTCTAAGTACCATAAAAAATTTAGATCAAAAGAACTAAGTTTGCCTCATGAAAATCAATGGAACAACAACACTAGTCATTGATGGGTCTTACAGCTAAACTCAAACTTCAAAAAATCATTTCTCCTTCTACAAAGCTCCAAATGAGATGCTCTCAATAGCTATAGAAAGTTTATGATATCTAGTCTATGACTGTAAAATGTCATGAGTATTGGACTTCATTTGATCCTCAAGTGACACAAAAATACAAACTGCTCATATCTATATAATTTGGCCAATTGTAAAAATTCATAATAAATTATCTAGAGCTTCAAATTATGTACTTTTTAGCTCTATGAAATGCTTTAGATGAGACCTATAATCTTGCCAAATTTCATGATTAAAATCAACCATTTGATTAGACTTTGGTTTAGCTCAAGATTATGTCAATTTTGAAACTACAAAGGAGTCAAATTTGCACCAAATGGTCTTTTAATCATTATACAACCATTTGAGCATATCAAAAAGTATAAACACAGCCTATGAGAGCATCTCAAATGATCTAAATCATCATGTATCTCAAAATCACTATCTTAGTTGTTCTTACATACATGGGCATCAAAGCATAAGGATGTCAAAAATTCACATAAACATTCATTTGGTTCCAAAATGAATTTATACATCACATTTACATATATTTGCTTGTGCTCAACAGTTTACATCTCATATACATCATATAGATACAAACTTTGACATCAAAATACATAAAATTCCTATTCTATTATCAACGTTCCATTCTTCAAGGTGAATGGCCTCCATTTTTTGCCCACTTAGATCACCTAGACATAGTTAGACATATGAGAGTGAGATCCAAAGAATCCTAAAACTTTTTTTACCCTTTCAAGCTTATATACATGGTATGTTTTCAAGTCAAAGAATGCGAGTATGCCATAAAAGTTTCAAAAAATATACATAAGTATATTTCCACGTCACATAGGCTTATACAGACCAAACATAGGCTCTAAAGGATATTGGTTTAGCCTTATGCAATTTCCTTAGAACTTTTAGAGTTGTCTTACCCACTTTAAAGAATTTTTGACTTAGCCTCACTCTTTTTTAAGACTTCTGCCTTTGTTTCACCTATTTTTGGATACTTTTGGCTCATCCTCACCTATTCTAAGGGACTTTTGGCATAACCATTCCCATTCAAGCCATTTTGCATTCAAATTCCATTCAAGAAGTATAATGGTACTAAAATACTAATTCAAAAGCTCTAGACATATCTCATAGTTCAAACATATACACAAGCATTCAAGACAATCAAACATCTAAGAAATGCATGCAAAAAAGATTAAAGAGCTACCTTGAATCAAGAATTACAACTTCCTTCCTTGGTCTTTTCTGTCCCCTTTTTGGCCACATACACACAACTAGGTAGAGCTTAGTTCACTTGGCCTAGACACATCAAATGAGACACAATTACATCATTGGAACAAGTTCTAGTCTTATACAAACTCTATGTAAGCTTACTTTGTTCTAAGACATGGTTATGGTTCCATATAAGTGCAAAATGAAGCAACCTTTAGAATTCATAATCTTAGCTCTAATTTCTTTTTCAATCCAAGTCTCTTAACTCTATTTAAACTACTTGGAGTCATTACAAATTCAATTCCAGAAGCCTAGACTCAAGTTACTTCTTTATGTCTTAAAAAGGAACCTAAACCTCTATCTCACAAACCATGATTTCTAAATTCAAGCTAATGCTTCCCTTGATGTTTATTAATCATATCTAGGTCATTCCCATCCTTGGAATCAAAGAAAAATCTCCTTAGGTGCTTGTTCTAGCTGTGGCTGAGACATGAGCAAGATAATGAACCCATGGAGTTTGCTTAATTTTTCTTAGGGAATTGACACTTGTGAAGCTTCTTATGTGATGACCCTAATTCTTAATGACCATGATTAGGCTTAATTGAGTGGTTAATAATCATAAATCAATGCCTGAAGTCTGATTACAATTAATTAGATTAAGAAAAAGTGGAGAAAATTTAAACCTTGATATCATTAGGGCCATTAACTAATCAACCATAACTAATTAAATCTATAAGTGATCATAAATACTAATTAAGGCCTTTGATTCATCTTATTACTAATTTCAATTCACAAAACCTCTTATAAACACCTCCAAGTCATTACACGACATTATCATAATGAATCTTAAAGTTTCTAAGTCAAAATAGGAGTTTGGGAATCTTCACCACAACTTGGGTTTTCCGTGTCGTGATAGAGTACCCTCAAAACTACTATTCACATTTTCGTGATTCCACAATGAATTGGACTCTCATCGTGGCTAGCATCCCTTGCACTGTAGTGAGTTTGCTCATTGATTCGAGTCCTACCATGGCTAACCTATGTAGTGCCGCTGTGAGATACCTTCTGGTACTCGCCCCAAAATGTTTCAAATTTTGCTATGACGAAATACCTCCTGAGCTGCGGCAAATTCAGTTTTGTTACCCCTCCCTGGGTAGAATTTCACCACACACTGTGATGAAACTTACTTTTGACTAACACTTGGCCGTGACTTGTGATATTTGGCCATGGCTCATCCCCTTACTATACATATAATTCTTAAATTTTGTCCCATATACTCCAACACTCCCTTTAGTAGTATTCTAGGGCTACTCTACATTAATTCGTGGGGCTCTAGTGGCATTAATCTACCTGATTTACCCAACATACTTATCATTACCAATTCAAGATTTAGGGGTTGATTCCTACTCATCAACTATCATGCATCAACAATTTATGTATCAATGACGGCAAGAAGGATTTATGACAACTAACAATTATCATTTAAATATAAATGTCACTATAGGTTTCCATGCAGTATTAGTTTGAGTAAACAATTAAGATATTACATGATTACATTCTCAAATAATAGACCATATCTTAGGACCAACTAAGTTCCATATCATATATATATAATTGCATGCATCAAATTCCAAGTTATATAAAGCCTATCTCCCTATTAAGCACATCATAGTTCACCAAAGCACAAAACTCCTACACTTGGTAATATGATTACATGATGATGCTATACAAAAGAATAACCAAAATTAGCACCTATCCTAAATTAAATCAACCCAAGTGTAGCATTCCTCTCACAGGGCCTAAGCTCATAGATGTTCATCCACTAGTTTCCCTTTATCCTTACCCGAAGGACCTTCACCTGAAATAGTTAGCCCATGAAACGGGATGAGATACAAATCTCAGTAACCAAAGGCAAATTCCATTCATATATTTCAATTTAATTAACATATGTGCATGAATTCAAATAAGTATAAAAAAATATAACAGGCATATCAGTAAATGAAACAACTAAGTTATTAGTGACTATTATCCCATACTAACAATCACATTCCACATGTTAAAGGCCATTAACACCGAGAAAGGTCAGTCTATGGTACCAACTCCCCAATGAGCATAACTTGGGCTTAATGCATACAAGAGGTCTGATCATAACCTAGTGCATGATCGACTATGGACTCACAAAGTCCAAACACAATATATATCAAATAGCCAACTATTCATTTAGCATTCAAAAATCATACATTTGTAGCAAATATAAAATTAAAGTAGACATATGCATGGAATTAATAATAACCCCGGTTACCTCACTTATAGACAATTCTTTAAGAGCTAACAAAATGCTACTTTAACCTATGGACACAAAACTAAACCATTACCATCCCTAATCATTATTTATATAAGTAAACCTATAACTCAAGGACTTAAACTACAAAGGCCTACTTAGAAAACACTTACCCAACTACTACAAGAACTAATTTCAGTTTTAGTTGTGCCTACACCAGTAACCTCAGAACAACACTCCAAATTCTAAGTAAATTCGCTTAAAAATAATACCTATATCATAAATCAGCTATAGGGGTCCCAAACTAGTAGAAAATGCATCAAAATGTGAAGTTTATGTTGGAGATTGTGCCCTAGGGCAATCATTGTATTGCGAACATTATTTTTATTACGAAATAAGAGTTTTCTTTTTATTACATTATTATATTATTTGCATGTTTATATATAATAATATCCATGGATAAATCATTTTTTTGAATTATCCAAAATATCCCTAATCAATCATCCTTGTGGGAACAATGATGAATTAAGATTAGTATGATTTTGATTAATTAAGTGTTAATCATGTATGATGATATGAATCAAAATCATAAGCGTGTGTTAGAGAATAAAACGTTGGATAGACCCATCATGAGATAAACTACATGGATTAGATCATAAGTTTATCTCATATATAATCATGTCATTGATCCCTTGGACCTGAAATCACCATAGATTTCTACATGAAGGACACTGTACTTTGGCATAGTCTAATGTCACATTTGACCAGGTGATTATAAAGACTGTGATCAGGTATAATGGAATCCATGCAGAGGAAGATGAGTGGTCAAGATGGAATTTGTCCCTTTAATTAATAGAGAGATATTTCTGGGCCCCTCGATGAGTGTGATTGAGAAATGCATGGCCATGCTCAGATGGAAAGGGTTCCATCTTATATCAGTTTGCTCAAAGATCGAGAAAGTTATGATTGAGCAAGTTGAGGATGATATTTCCATGCCTCATACTCGATCTAGATATCATGTGACAAAAGGGATATGATAGGGTTATAAGATAAGTTACATCGGATCACCGATTCCATATAATTTGGGTAGTCACAATGTCTTGCTAGAGGCCGCTTGTGATTTGTGGGTCAAACAGTGCAGTTGACCTACTGCCAACATCATATGGGCCTGCAGGGTCGCACACAAGAACGGACCAACTCGGGCTAAAATGTCCACATTCATTGAATCAGAAATGTGTCTAAATTCAATGAATATCTAGGATGTAGGAATTATTTATATATATATATAAATAATTAAATATGAAATATATTATATTTGATATTATATATATGTATATATATATATGAATTAATTTAAATTTGATTCTATCTAAACTAATCAGATAATTTAAATTTAATTCTATTAGATAGATTTAAATTTAAACTAATCAGATAATTTAAATTTAATTCTATCAGATAGATTTAAATTTAAACTAATCAGATAATTTAAATTTAATTATATCAGATAGATTTAAATTTAAACTAATCAGATAATTTAAATTAAGCTCTAGATATTGTTAGTTTAAATTTAAACCATAAGATAGATATGAATTTAAACTAATAGATATATTTAATTAATTTTGATTAATTAAATATATCTGAAACTCTAGTCTATAAATAGGGATTTCCATATCAGAAGCTAGAGCTAGAGTTGCCTCTAAAATCCTTAGAGAGAGAGAGAATCATATGGACACTCCAAAATCCTTAGAGAGTGACACCGTACGGACACCTTACGGAATTGTACGAAACGTCGTACGAAACACCGTACGGACAGTACTGATTTGTACGGACATGCTGCTAGCACACCGTTTGAGTTGCTGAACTCCGTTCGTGTGGATACCAGTAGAGGGAGCTGATCTACGGTCAGTTCCTGTGATCCAAACAGAAGAAAATAACAAACTCAATCGACAGAAAAGGTAATTCTCTGAACCTATTCAGTTTAAGAGACTTTGATGGATCATTGGTGGGGATTGGAATAAAATTTTTTAAAACATTTTCGCTGTGTGCCTCTCATAATTCCCAACAGTTTATACTTATCTAACAATACCTTTAGCTTCAACTTCCGAAATTCTACCATGAAAACATTAAACAACAAGTTTCAGATTTTGGGTGTGGGTGAAAATATTCTAAATAAAAAACTAATTAGGTCAAATTGAAGAAGAAGAGGAGAGGATTAAGTTATATAACAATTATCTTGGTTGATTTTGAGTCTAGAAGTGAAAAATGAGGCCAAGAAGATGGTGAAAACCCTAGCCTCCAAGAGACTTTCGAATTTTTGCTTTGTGTCTCTAAATGTTTCAGCAGAAAGGCAAAAGGGCTGAAGTAAAATTAGGATTTAGATGGGTTATGGGCTGACCCAAGGGCCCCAAATCCAAGTAGGTTCAGTCATAAGCTTGTTGGGCTATGAGTTATAAGGTTACATAGATCATATATGAGAGTTGGGCCTACTATAAGAGTCCATTAACATTTGGTCCTGCACAAATAAATATTGAGCCTCTAAGAAATGGGGTTGGATCTCCTTAAGGCTAAGATTGAGTTTCTACAGTTAAACTAAAGTAATAATTAAATTAATTATTAGGCCCAATTTAATATCCCCCTTTTTTAATTAATTTTTTGAATTAAACCCATATTAACAATTTATTCCTTTATAAGTTCCACCTCACCTTTCCACTTACTTAGTTTTACTAATTACCTAGATTAATTCTCTAGTCATCATAATCAGTGTGAATACCGTATTTTGTCTGGGTATCCTTCAAAATAATAATAAAATTAGACTAACAAAAAATATTTAAAAAAAGGTAAAACAAAAAAGAGAATCAAAAATAAAAAATCATGAAAGAATCAAAAGTTATATTTTTCAAAAAATGAGAAAATCAAAAATAAAAAATTATGAAAAAAATCAAAAGTCACATTTTCCAAAGAGAAAATATCAAAGAATCAAAACCTAAAAATTTTCAAAAACAAAAAAAAGAAGGGGAGTTAAAAAAAACTAAAAATAATAATAAAATTAGACTAACAAAAAATAATAAAAAAAGGTTAAAAAAAAAAAGAGAATCAAAAATAAAAAATCATGAAAGAATCAAAAGTTATATTTTTCAAAAAATGAGAAAATCAAAAATAAAAAATTATGAAAAAAATCAAAAGTCATATTTTCCAAAGAGAAAATATCAAAGAATCAAAACCTAAAAATTTTGAAAAAGAAAAAAAGAAAGGGAATTAAAAAAAAAATAAAAAGAAAACCATTAAAAAAAAGAAGAAAAAATAAAGTAAAATAAAACAAATGCAAAAAAAAAACTTTTAGCCCAATCCAAAGCCCAACCACTAGAGCCCAAACAAAAACAAAAACCATTTGAACCTAAACAAAAATCATCAGAGAAAAATGGTGCCCAGCCCAGGATCCGCTTTTATCGAACCCTACCAACATTTTGGCCCTGGTTTCTCATTGGCACCCTCACACTCACACATGCCTACTCCACGCACGACTAGTGGTATGACTCTGAGCACACAGAGAAGGCACGGACAGCAACATCGGGCACAGAGTAGCTATCTGTCCCTTGGTGGTTCGTCGCTATGCTTAAAATCATGAGAGCACTGAGAACGAAAGGGGAGGAAAGGCAGAGTGGAAGTGAGTGGATTTTCATATTGAAAATAACCGATAGGCGAATAAGAGAGGGGACTAAAAGAGAAAGGTGGGGCTAATAGAAATGGAGCGAGACGAAGGAGAAGGAAATGGGAGGAATCGGGAGTGAGATAGGGTTTTCTTGTCTTTCCTGGAGAGGAAGCCTAGGAGGTTTTCGGATTAGAGAAGAGGAGAGATGAAGAGGGGCGATCAAGATAGAAGTAGATAGGAGAGAGCTTCGCAATGAAGAGATTAAAGTGAATTGAAGAGAAGAGAGGCCAAAAGCAAGAGAGGGGCTGAAGAGAAAAAAAAAAGATTAATGGGAAATTAAGAGAGGGAGAATGAGTGCGAGAAACAGAGAGACTGAGAGGAGAATAAGAAGTTAAGGAATTTTCTTGGGGTTAACTTCCAATTCGGGTGAATCGAAGGGAAAGAGAAAATCGAGGGCAAGACAGAGACAAAGGGAAGAGAAGGCCGTTTAGTCTTTCAAATGCTGGAATAAGAACTAGGGAGGTATGTGTTCTATATTTTTCTTCCATTTTCAATTTTGAAACTATAGAGCCCTATGTGTATGCTGTTTGTGGGTGCTGAGTTCAAGGATGGAAGCCTCATGCAATTTTCCTTGATCTGTTACATGTTTGCCTAATTCAAATGCATCTGGTCCATATAATTTTCTACAGATGGGTTTTAAGTTTTATATTCAACGAGTATGAAAATAGTTAGAATAAGTATTAATCATTGGTTTGTCTATATTCTACTTATATTTGTTTCTTGATGTTCATTATTGAGATGCTCTGGTCCTTGAAAGTGGGATTGGGACTCAGTTTGGAATTTTTATTTTGATTGGGCTAATGCTACTCATTGCACTACTCTACCACTCATATGAGAGTTGGGTTTGGATTAGGCTAGTTCTCATTCACCATGGGCTGCTACTGTAATATAAAAGTTTGAGTTGGAATTTTGCTCATTTTGACATTCTGATTCTTGTGCGGAGTTCGAAAACTATGTAGCTCTTGACATGTTATGATCGGGTTAAGCTTCATATTATTTTCAGCTAATTTGAGGTTTGGGTTTTTTACACGCACTCTTTCTTGCTGTGTTTCCTCATCACTAGTAGGAATATCTAGATCTAACCATCTTGCCTAGTAATAAAATGAATAATGTTTGGGTTCGAGCTGTCTTATACAGAATTGAGCTAAGGGTTGCTTTTTTTTTGAAAATTTGTTTGCCCAAAGTCAGCCTTCTACTTGTCCTTGTTATATCCTAATGTCAGTATGGAAATTTCAAACCAATTAACCTTTTGTGACAAAAACTTATCAAATACTGATTCTGTGGGATGTTATTTAGGAATCTGGTTTTGTTACATCATTGTGTATTTTATCAGAAGTTGTTGCTGCCTAAGGCATTATATTCATATTATGGATGTGTGGGTTTGAAATCTTGGTGCAATTCCTGCTTAATTTCATTCATTGCACAGTGCTTTAAATTATCTACGAATCTCAAACATGCTTATAAAAAAGACTTCTCTGTTACATGTGGGTGCATATTGATGCGTTGATTCGATTATTCCTAGAAAATAAATGGTTGGCTTGAATTTAACCCCCTCCTTGTATTTCTGCTACATCTGAGCTCCATTTGAGGAGTGTGGAGGAAATGAGGAGGCTCATCTGAAGCGCAAAGGTTCGAAGGGAAGATTAAAGAGAAAGCTTCAGTGGGACAGTGGGAGGATACGGCATGGCAAGCATAAAAATGTGAGACAATGCTGATTTGACTGGAGAGAGGAATAGAAAATGGAGAAAAACAAAAATGCAAACAAGTGATGTCTTTCAAATTCCCATCCTTTGCATTTTTGTAATTATTGTTTGAAATAATGTGCTGTTTGTTTGGCTGTGCACAGAGCACACACCATCACAAATGATCTTATACTTTATACATATCTTGACTTCATTTCATTTTGTTTTTGTTTAGAATAGTTGTGTGAGATTTTATATCCCCTTAGGCACATAGGAATAGATCAAGAGGCCATGTGTGGCAATAAGCCTCCTTAGTGCCTTTTGAGCCCAGAATTTACATTTAGTTTTTTGGATTTCAATAGCCCTCACAAATGATTCCTTAAAGAAAATTTTTTAATGAAAAGAACACAAAAAAAGAGATTTAAAAGCTTTTTACAAAAAAAAAATTAAATTGAATTTCAAATATTTGCCTTCTCCTTTCTTAAAGGTTATTCTGCAAATGTTTGAAAAGCATTGTTCTAAAGATTCAAAGATTAATTTTTAGAAGATTGTCCTTTTGAAGAAATAAAATAAATAAATAAATAAATAAAGAGAACAAAAGACAAGAAGAGAAAAGAGACAAAACCCAAACAAAAGGTAAGTGAGAATTGAATTTTTTAAGACTTATGAACTTTTTCCAAAGTTTCTTTTAATAAAAATATATTTCATAAAAACAAAAAAAAAACATAGAAAGAGAAAGAAAAAAAAACTAATGAGCAAAAATTAATTAAATTCTTTTTAAACTTTAGAGCCTTTATCTAACTTTCATTCAATAAAAATTAAAAATTAATATATGCTTTACAAAAATTGAAAAAAGGTGTTTCAAAACAAGAAAAAATCAATAAAAAAATTAGAAATAAAAAAAAGAAGATGTTAAAGAAAATGAGATTATTTTAGTTTTCACAAATTAAGACATACCAAGCAATCTCAAGCTTGTTTTCTTTGTAAAGTCTGAAATGATTTTTATTTTCTTTTTCTCTTCTAAAAAAAATATAATAATAAAAATAAAAAAGAACAAAAAAAACAAAAAAAAGAACAAATAACATGCAAAAAATAAAAAAAAATAAAAAAATGGAAAAAAAACAAAGATAAACAAAAATAAAAATAAAAAGAAAAAATAAAATAAAAAAAACAACAGTAAAAAAACCAAAAAAATATAGAAAAATAGAAAACAAAAAATTATAAAAACAAAAAAAAAGCAAAAAAGCAAAAAAAAAACAAGAATAAAACAAAAAAATAAGACAAAGCAAAACAAAAACAAAGAAAAATAAATTAAAAAAAACAAAGCAAAGAAAAGAGATAAAAACAAAAACAAAAAAAGGGGAAATAAAAATAGAAACAAAAAAACAAAACAAACAAACAAACAAGCAAACAATACATTTTTAGTTTCGAACTACATGGACACTACATGGACTTTGATCCCTCTGAAGGGTACGTAGGCCCTACGCTTTCATCCTAGGTCAAGTTCGCCCTTTGTAAATAAATATTTTTTTTATTTCTTTAATTCCTTTCCTTTCATTTTAGTGTTAATCCTATTTCTTTAATTTCTTTTCCTTCTTTTTACTCTTAAGTTTATTTCCTTTAATTTAGTTATTCCTTATTTTACATGTGATTTGTTAGAGAGAATTAAAATAGAATAAAGGCCATATTAATTTTGCACAACTGACTTAGGGTAACTGTTCTTAGGAATGGGTGTAGTGGGGTGCCTAATACATTTTCCATTCACAATTGACTCCCGAATCCAAATCTGGTTTGTAGACCATCTTTTTGAATGAAAAGACTTTTCCAAAGTTTTGCCTTTTCAAAATTAAAATTTTGGTGGCGACTCCTGAACCTACCTTATCACTTTTAATTTCAATTTCGGTTTTCGTTTTCTTTTGAAAATCAAATGGAAATTCCTTTTTGAAATTTTTTTTTCTTAAAGGCGCCACACGGTCGCATTTTCAGGTGTGACAATTAGTCTTAATTAATTTCTGAGTGTTACATCCTAAATGTCTTAAGATCTCATATAGACTCTTATATAAGCTAGACTATCCTTAAAAAGTTTAAAAAATGGCTAGGTGCAACAAAATCCCTAGATTTTACGACTTAAATTTTAAAGCTTGTCTTTTAAATCTAATTGCATATTCTTATTTCTCATACTTTAAAACCCTTGTTTCTTCCTTACTAAGACCAGAAATCATCCCCCCTTTGGTGGTCTAGGGTTGGCCGAAATTTCACCCATGAAGAATAAGGAAGAACAAACAAAGAAAGCCATGGAAGTTACCTTTATTTTAAGCTTTTCCAAGGCCACTTTCACTTGCTTCTTGTCTCTCCTTTAATTTCTCTCCTTTTCTCCCTAAACCATCCATGAATCATCCTCAAATCATTCATCAAAGCCATAGGAAAAGAGAGGAGAAAGAGGAGAACAAGGTTGGTGAAAAAGGAAGCATAAAAAACTATAAAATTTCTTACCTTCAAATGGGAGAGGTAGGCATGATATATAAAGGTTTGGTTAGTTTAAGACACTTTTTCAAAATCCCTATTTTGCCCTTTTTCTTGGTTCTTTCCATTTTAGCTCATTTTAACTCTTTTTCAAGAATAATCTTTTCCATTATGAAATTTAGATCTTCTAATTTATAAAATGAATTTGGTTTCACCCAAATTGGATTTAAAACTTTCTCAAATAAATATGACAAAAGTTTGGTCAAACAACAATCTAAAATGTAAACCGGAGGGGTTTTAATCATTCTAAGGGTTCCTATGGTTTTTAAGGCCTTTGAGAACCCCAAAAAACTCAATCTTTTCATTTAAAGATCCTTCCTTTGAGTTTTCTAAAAGTTGCTCAAAATTATAGAAAATGTCACTCCATTTTCGTCAATTTTTCTTTGACTTTTCTGGCTCTGATTTTTGCATATCTTAAGCCTTGCATCCCCATGTCTAATTGTCTAAATTATTACTCTAATTTTATTGGGCCTCTAATTATTCAATTTAGGGGACTTCATTTAATAATCCATTTAGTTTACAACTTTTAAAACGATGGATGTTACATTTCTTCCCCCTTGAATAAAATTTTGTCATCAAAATTTAAAAATATTCATCATGGAAATAGCTCTGGATGTTTCTCTTTCTCATCTCCTCTTCTAGCTCCTAGGTAGCTTCCTCAGGAGATAGCCTTTTCCAAACCACTTTTACAAGTGGTATTGTCTTATTCCTTAACTGCTTCAATTTAACATCCATAATTCGATCAACTGATACTATATAAGATAGATTGTCTTGTAATTATACATTCTCATATTCTATGACATGTGAGGGGTCAGGTTGGTACTTTTTAAGTTGGGATATGTGGAAGACATTATGTACTTGGCTCAAGTTTGGGGGAAGAACGAGTCTGTAAGCCACAAGTCCAACTTTATCAAGAATTTGGGATGGACCTATGTACTTTTGACTAAGTTTTCTACTCTTTATGGACCTACCTATCTCTATGACTAGAGACACTAATGAATTCATGGTCTCCAACCTCAAACTCTAACAACATTCTCTTTTTATCTGTATAACTCTTTTATCTACTCTGTGCTGTTATAAGTTTCTTTTTGATGGTTTCTATTTGTCTTGAGGTTTGGTTCACTAATTATGAGCCTATAAGGCTTCTCTTTCCAAGCTCAACCTAACATGCCAAAGACCTATACTTCCTCCCATATAATGCCTTGCCTATTTGAATATTAGATTGATAACTATTGTTATAGGCAAACTCTACTAAAGGCAAATAGGTATCTCAGTTACCTTTTAACTCTAAGACACAAACCCTCAACATGTCTTTTAAGGTTTGCATGGTTTTTTCTGTTTGACCATCTATTTGAGGGTGATAGGCTGCACTAAATCTTAACCTGTTTCCTAGGGCATTATAATATCTGATTCTTTGAAAATAAGAGAAAATGTGAAAAACGTAACGTACGGTTTCTCTGTAAATGAATGAAATTCACTGGATACAAAAGTAAGTCCCTCGAAATAAATTAGTTAAGGGCCCAAAAAATTTATATAGCCTTCTAGACTCCAAAAAATGAGAATCTCGGACTCAGATGGAAAGAAAAATGGCGCTAGAATAAAGAAACAAATTTGAATGAAAGGTTAACGAAACGTAAAGGGCGTTTTCGTTATTTTAAGCAAATTTTGGAATATTCATAGGAGGGCTTTTTAAATGAAAGTTTTAAGTTCTCAAGGGTTCTTAGAGGTCCTGAAAACCATGGGAAACCTCGGGACAATTAAAACCCCTTCGATGGACATTTTCCACCATCAATTAACCTAAATTTTAACCAGTTTATTTGAGAAGGTTTTAAATATGATTTGGATAAAACCAAAGGCATTTTATGAATTAAAGGACTTGAATTTTATGATAGAAAAAAGTCCTAAAAAAGGAGTTGAAATGAGTCTACATGGAGCAAACGGGCGCGTAGGGGCAAAATGATCATTTTGAAAAGTTGTAAAAGAGGCTTCTTAAGTAAGATTACACCTCATCACCTTTTCCAAGCTTCCATTTACAGAAAAATGGGCAGCCATGGTGTGACATTAAGAGGGGAGAGAAAAAAGAAGTTTAAGCTTCCGTTTAGGTAAGTAAACGGCCTCATTTCATCTTGCGCCAGTTAGGAATGTTATTCCCCTCTCTAAGAGCTCTCTAATAGTGGTTTTCTTTTCTTGAAAACTTGAAGATTTAGGTCTAACCTAAGCCAAAAAGGAACTCTTTTCAAGAAATCAATTGGTGAAAAATAATCTACGCGAATAGAGCTTCATTTTAAGGTAAGACTTCACTTGAAACACTTATAAAATCTTATGTTTTTAAGTCATTTAAGCTTAGTTCTAGAGAGAGAAATTGAGGAGGAGAGTTTTTCTTTATGTGTTCTTGATGGAACCAAAGGTTATGGAGTGTGAGGATTAAGAATATACAATTAGAATTGAAAAGGGAGCTTTAGAATGCAAGTTATGAAATTTAGGGATTTGGTTGTACCTAGGCTAAGATGAAGCTTTCTAGTAGTAATTTAAGTTGTCAAAGGATATATGAGTTCCTAAGACACCAAGAGAGCCTCCCATATGCTTCTCTCATCAAAAAAATTAAAACAACTTCATTGGTGCCATATGGAAGTATAGCCTCGACCAAGGAGGGTTCATGCACCTAGGGAGTGTTTTAATTCCTTCTAAACTTAGTTTTGCATCATGAATGATGGGAAAGTATGAGAGGAAGCTTTGAAAAAATTTTAGAAGCCATGGATAGTGAGATGGTATCATAGGTTCCATATTATGGCTTAAAGAAGCAACACCTAGCTAGGTTTCTTATTTTAATTGTATGATGACTTCAAGAGGTTTAAATAGAGTCAAGAATCATAAATGAATGAAGAGAATGGAGCTAAGATGATGTTTTCTTAAGGTTGCTTCATTGAGTGCATTATAGAACCATAAAAGAGTTGTATGAACCACTTAGCTTTTCTAGTAAATGTATAGCCTTAGAATTTGATTCAAAAGTTGGCGTCCATATGGTGTTTCTAGGCCAAGAGAAATGATCTCCACCTCCTTGGGTGTGTGAGGTCAAGGGAGAGGACTTAAAGTTCAAGGAAAAAGTATGTTTGTGTGGCAAAGGTAGCTCTCTCCACCTTTTCTCATGCATGAATGTGTGCTTACATGGTCTTTGGATGTGTGTATGTGTGTTTTAAGCTATGAAAAGTATTCTAGTATGATTTCATATGCCATGGTACCATGATGATGTTTTATGCATTCAAATGATGTTTTATGTGCTTGCCTTAGTTTGCTCGAGTGTGGAGAAGCCAAGAACCCTCTAGCTATGGTGAGGATGAGCCAAGAACCCTTGAACTTAGTTGAGATAAACTAGAGTCTCCCAAGAGTGAGGTTGACTCCTAAAAGTGAGGTTGAGTCAAAACCTCTTGGAGAAAATGGATGAGACAAGTCCAAAATCCATAAATGAATGGGTGATGTATAACATCTGATTTTCTAAAAATCCAATAAAACGTAAGGAAACGTGAGAAACTTAGCATATGATTTCTCCGTCAACGTACGAAATTTTACCGAATACAAAAAGAAGTCCCCCAAATAGAATAAATTGAGGTCTAATAAAATTAAAATATTATTCTAGATCATAAATAATGATGAGTTAAGGCCAGAGGTGCCCTAAAATTGGGGCTAAAATAGATGAAAAAAAAAGATATAAGAAAAAGGTCTCAAAGAGCCTCCAAAGTCAAGTATGAAGGAGCCAGGGACTAAAATACAAAGAAAAGTTATATGTCGAGCAAAATGTATAAATTGTCCTAAAGTTCAGGGAACCCTAGTTTCACCCTCTATTCGTGGCTTTAAGTACGAATATCAAAAAATCGAGCAAGAATCTCAGAAATCTATGATCCACGGTTAAACTCAATTTAATGAGACGGGTCCAATGATGCCAAGTTATCCGGATGGGCGGGCGGGATTCAGTCCGGGATCTGATTATCCCGATCAGTAGTCATGAGCAAAATGGAAAAAAAAGAAGTTGTAAGAACTATAGAAATAAAAATAGCTAAAGGGCTAAGAAACTCTAAGGGAGTTTCAGGGACATAATTGCAGTAAATGAAAAATTTATAGCACAATCATAATACAGAACGGTTAAAATTACACCTATAGATCCGGGTGTTCAATTGACACCGAAATTTATAAGGATTGAGGTTAAGGGCCCCTTATCCATGTTTGAAGCTTAATATGGCCAGAAAGTAGAGGAAATAATGTTCATAAATTTTAAAAAGTCTAAAGGTATGTATTGTACCGTAAAATCTTAATTGGGCTCAGACACTGATTTTTGGACTGCTATAAGGCCCAATAGTTGATTCTAAAGGCCCGATAAGAGAAGAGAAGATATGATTAGGGTTTTAGAGAAGATGAAACCCAAATATAAATATAGAATGAAAGGAAAAGAAAAAAAAGATTTTAGTTATTTTAAAGAATTAACCACGGTTAAGTTAAAAACTAACTATGGTTGAGTTAAGAAATTAACCATGGTTACTCTTCATAACTTAAGGGCTAAGGCAAAGCTTCCAAGTGTGTGGCCAAGAATTTTTGGAAGAAGATATTTAGTTATGAAATTAGAAAATCAAAAGAAAAAAGGAATGGAAGGTTAAGATTTGATCTTGAAAAGGTTGATCCAAGGGTCCAAATTTAGTATGACCATTTAACTTCATTAGATTCATCTTCTTCACCTCCATTCCAACATTTTCACGCCACACACAAGGAAGAAAGAAAGAAAAACGTGAAGAGAGAGAGAGAGAGGGAGAAAAAGTGGAAGATGAAATGAAACCAAGCAAAATTACCACCATTCTTCACCAAATTTCTCCATCTTCTCCATCCTCCAACCATTTCTTCCAAAGGGCATCTGCATATTCATCTTTTCTTCAAGGTGAAATGTTGCTCTAAGTGGGAAAAGAAAGGATTTTAGTGTGAGAAAACCAAAAAAAGTAAGGCTTAAGCTTAAAGAGTAAGTTTTCTCGATCTTATACTTGTAAATCACATGCTTTAAGCTAGTTTTGGTAACCCTAGCTATGAGTTATTTTTGGACAGCATATGAATCATTAGAAATTGAGTTTGTATGTTGAATATGAAGGCCTTGAAATAAAGTTTATATGTTGAACATGAAGGCCATTTGAGCTTAGCTATTGTTGTTATGTGCTGAGACTTTGGAAAACACGAAGATTGTAATTTTTGGGAAAATAGAAAGCATGGGGAGATGCTGTCCGAATTTTCCCAAAATTTTTATGGTGTTTTCTTGATGTCTTAAAGTCATGTATACCAAATTTCAAGTCCTAAAACATAAAGGAAAAGGTTATGAAATTTTTAGAACCAAAGAAACACACTTTGAGCCTAAAACGGAGCTAGATTATGTGATGACCAAAACATGATGTTGGGGCTGGAATTTGATGATTTTATCCATTCCAATGGATTCAAAAGGGTATTTTTAGCTAGGAATACCTATGGGAAGCCCCAAAACTCATGGGATAAAATTCCTAAATTTTGGCCAAGAAAGGCATACTATTCGGCCATAGTGAATGGGAAGGGAAGGAGTTGGATTTTTCCAATTCCAATGGTCCCATTAAGTTTAAAAGGGGTCATCCTATTTTAGAAGCTAAGGTTTATGTGTTGATTGTAATGAATTATTATTATGATTATAGGGTTTGATGTTGTTTTGGGAACTCCAAAAGCAAGTAAACCGAGTCCCAAGGATTGAGGAGCAAAGTTTACTAAGGTAGTAGTTTTCCTCTCTCTTTCTTTAAGCTTGTATGTTTGTATAATGATGAGTGTTATGCTATATCAAGTTGTCATTTATGCTATAAGATGAGACATGTATGCTTAGATTGTGCTTGGCCTTGTATGAAATTCCTTGTATTGCTATGCGATATGTGGCATCTTGACTGACATTATGTTATGTACTTCCATGCTTGCTTGTGAATGAGATTGGTTTACTACTACTGAGATTTCATAATCTCACCCCAAATATAACCCATGCTAGGTTCGAGTTCAAGCAAAGAAAGAGCAAAGAATGTGGAGACATAAATCGAGGACCTTACTTTTATGCACCACATTTTGTTATGTAATTAAATATTTTAGATTACTGCATGCATAAGTTATGTTATGACATTGTAAGGTACTCAGGTATGAAATACAAAGCCATGTATATACCCAATCCTAAAGTAAAAAGAGTATGACTATCGTGCATAAGATGCAAGAATGCCTGTGCCTATATAAAGGCAAAATAATAATAATATGACCAATGAGGGGTAAAACGGCCCAGTTTGTCGTAGGGACAACTTTATATGAATTTATATGTGCTTCGCTAAGTAAGTATTTTTTCTTTGTAAAGGGCTTAGAGAGCTTGAAGTAGAGCCCTGAATTGACCTTATACGATGTTTCTATAATTAATTATGTATTTTCAAAATTAGATAAGAATTTGGAAATGACCAAATGAATAGTGAAATTATATGAGGAAGTTTTTGAAAGGAAAAATTTTTAGGCTTTTCGTTGACTCATTTAAGTTTTATATAAAGTAATTGTAGTAGAAAAAGTGTTATAAACTATGGTATTACATGAGGCTAATCCACTCACTTGGCAAGCCTATGTATACCATGTATGACTTGTTCAAATGCCAAAAATATTTCTTGAATGCTTATATATTTTAATATGTCCATGCATGCATTTTCAAGGCTTGTATTGCATACTTTATGTGTGATTGAAAGAGGGATGAGTTATTAGGATTCTTTGGATCTCATCCCCTCCTCTCCAATGTCTTAACATGCTAGGTGAAGTAATTGAGCAAGGTAATGGGAGCCATCAAGTCAAGAAGAAGAAGATTGACATCAAATTGGATGAGTTAATGACTTGGTTAATCTATCTAGGGTGTAAGTGGCTTTTATCGCTAAGAAATGGGCTGACTTGGTTAATCTATCAACTATCACCCATATGGCATTATGCCCCAATGATATTCCGAGTAAACCCATAACAAAGTCTATCACTGTTCTATCCCATTTTCACTCTGAAATATCTAGGGGCTGAAGTAACCCAATAGGCTTCTGATGTTCTATTTTGACTTTTTGACATACTAAACATGGTGAGACATGCTTATCTATGTCCATTTTCATCCCAGGCCACCAAAACATTTTCTTTAGGTTTTGATACATTTTGTTACTGCCTAGATGAATGGTGTATTTATTTTTGTGTGCCTCTTCTAATATCTTTTCTCTCAATTTTGAATCTTTAGGCATATATAGCCTATTATTATACCTCATCATTCCATCCTAAGACAAATTGAAGTCTGAAGTGCTACCCTAGGATATCTGGGCTCTCACTTTTCTTACATACTCATCTACTTGTTGGGCTTCTCTTATTTGATCTCTTAGGTCACTCTCTATTCAAGTTTCATTCATTAACAATTTCCTTGAATGCACCAGCATGAGAGATTCATATTTCTAAATCTCTCAATGAGTTCTTTCTCTCTTATCATTATGTAGGCCATATGTATGGATTTTCTACTTAGTGCATCTGTGAACACAATAGCTTTACCTAGATGGTATTTCAGAGTGAAATAATAATCTTTTAAGAACTCTAACCACCTCCTATACCTCATAGTTAGCTCTTTTTGCTCAAACAAATACTTTAGGCTCTTATAGTCATTATATATCTCTATGACTGCACCATACAAGTAGTATCTGCATATTTTAAGAGTAAACACCATTGATGCTAGCTCTAAGTCATGAGTCGGATAGTTTTTTCCATACGGTTTTAGTTGCCTGGAAGCATAAGCTACTGTGATAACCCTACCTTCTAAACATGGTAATTATAGTTAAATATGCAATTAATAATTAATGATCAAGGTTTGGAGTCGTTACAGTTTTGTTACGTTATGAAAATATAGGAAAATTTGAACCTTGATATTAGGGCCATCACTAAACAACCACAAACGAAAAAAAAATGCATAAAAGAAATCATATTATCATGAGGGGCTTATGATTCATCCATCCATCAATTTCAACATACAAAAGCCTCCCATAAGTGTTCTTATATCATTTCCTAGCATTACCATTAAAGAAACTAGAGTTTCTGAGCCAAAGGTAGGAGTTTGGAGACTTAAGCTGCGGCCCCGACCATTCGTTCTACGGCTAAGTTACTCTCGGGAACCACTGGGCAACTTTGGCAAAATTTGTCGCAGCGAGTTGGACCATTGCTGCAGTCGACCTACATGGCGCTGCGGCAAAAATGCCTCATGGAGCTACTGTTCTAAGTTCCATGATCCTCACCTCAGTGGAATACATTAGCACTGTGGCGAGATGTGCTACTGGACACACCTCACTTTGTTTCCTCGACTAGCACTGCGACAGTACATGCTGCGTCACAGTGAGGTTTCATTTTATTACCCTCCTAAGCGAATTTTTTTCACTTTGAGCCGCGGCAAGATTCCTCAAGCTGCGGCGTTCCTCACCATTGTTACTCCCCAGGGAAATTTTCTTCGCTTGTGCCACGGCGAGATGCCTCAGGTCGCGGCTCCCCTCGCCTTTGTCACTCATTTGGCCGTGGCGTGACTCCTTCCTGTAACCATATCTCCTAAATTTTGTCCCATACACTTTAATTCTCATCTTAGGAATACCCTAGGACGTCTTCCTCTCATTTTATATGACTCTAATGGTATTTATTTACCCTAATCACCCAGCTATGCTATCATTGCCAATTCAAAACATAAATGTAAATTTCCCCTCCTCCAACTACCCTATATCAGCAAGTCCATAGAGTAATAACAACAAGAATTCATTCATTATTGACAATTAACATTCGATATACATTTCGTTAGAGATTTCATACATCAATGGTTCATACCAATATCTAATGTATCACATAATTATATTTCCAACAATATACCATACCATAAATTCAGTAACATTCATACATCAGGTGTTATGGGCTCATACATCCAATATCAAATTAAGATGAGGCCTAACTCCTCAATAAATATATCCTAAGTAAGCAATATATAAGAGCCTACACTTAGCAACATGATTACATGATGATGATGTATAAAAAGGAATACAAAATTTAGCATCTATACTAAATAAATCAGCCTAAGTGTAGCCTTCTCCCTACATGGTTGGAGCTCATGAATTTTCATCCACTTGCTTCCCTTTATCCTTACTCGAAGAACCATCACTTGAAATATTAATCCCATAAAACAGAGTGATATGCGAATCTCAATAACCAAGGCAATTCCATCATATATTCCAGTTTAATTAACATATATGCATAAATTCACATAAGTATTAGAAAACATACCAGTCATATCAGTAAATGAAACAATTAGGCTATCATGATTACTATCCCATACTAATAATCATATTTCCATATGTTAAGGGCCAATAATACTGGGAGAGACCCGTCCACAGCACCTACTCCCTATTGAGCACAACCAGGGCTCAGTGCATCTGGGGTTTGATCATAACCCGGTGCCCGACCGAAGCATATACATTGGTGGCAGCCACACCACAGCTCCACCATGGACTCACAAGATCCAATCACAATATAATAGATAGCCAACCAATTCATTTAGCATTTCAAATCATTGATGTACAACAAATATGAAATTAAAATAGATACATGCATGGAATTAATATAGTTCCCGGTTACCTTACTTGTAGACAATTTGCAATAGCCACCAATGGTACAAAAATCTCCCTATAACCATAACATCAGAGAATTACTACTTTAATTCATCATTTACAGTAGTAACAAGTACTCAAAGAATTTAAAATGATAATGACTACCTAGGGAACACTTACCCAGCCACTACAAGTCCCCAAATTCGGATTGAAATGTCCTCTACCAGAAACTTCAATATTTCACCCAAAATCCTAAGCAAATTCGTACAAAATTAATACCCATACTATAATCCAATCATTAGGGTTTCAAACTAACAGAAATACCTTAAAAAGAAGAGTTCATACTTACCTAATGTTAGCCCTAACCTCAACCTACGAATTTTCACTATAGAAACATCAAATGGCAAGTTTTAGATTTTTGGGTGTGGGTGAAAATACTCCAAATGAAAAACTAATCAAGCCAAATTAAAGAGAAAGATGAGGGGATTAAGTTATATAACTATTACCTTGGATAAATCTTGCTCTAAATGTGAGAAATGATGGATTTGTTGCCCCAAACCCTAGCCTCCCTCTAAACCTCCGAAAATGAGATGTGCGTTTCAGCAAAATTGGGAAGGGGCTAAAGTGTTTAGGGTTTTAGTTGGGTTAAGTTAGGTCAAATATGGGTCATGGGCTGCTCCAAACATCTAACTCTAAATGAGCTTCAGATTTAAGCTTTGTTGGGCCAGCTCTTATGCATTGGGCTGCTGAATTTTCATTAGGTTTGAGCTAAGTTTGAAGAACTCAATTGATTTGGGTCTGCACCAAGGTTGTTGGGCCAATTATGAGAGCCCATACAATGTGGATCTTGGGCCTCTGTCACATTGAATCAAATTGGGTTTGCACCTAGCTTATTGGGCCTCCATTACCCTCTTATCTGATCTCTTACATTAATTTGGGCCTAGATGAAATTTTTATCCCAATTAAATCTCAAACCCATATTAATAATTTATATTTCCAAAATTTTCATTCACCTAACTTACCTGATTATTCTATATTAATTATTTCTAATTAATCCAAATCCATGATTAACACTTTAATTACTTTTGGGGTGTTATAGCTACCACTCTGCCTCCCTATATAAGTACACATCCTAACCCTTTCTTAAAAGCATCACTATAGACTACCAAAGTCTTTTTAGGGTCAGGGATCACTAGAACTAGGGCTGTGGTCAACCTACACTTTAATTCCTAAAAACTTTTCTCACATTTCTCGTCCCACACAAATGATACATTCTTTCTAGTAGGTCTAATAAGTGGCATCGCTATTTGAGAAAAGCTTTAAATGAATCTCATGTAATAACCTATTAAACTTAGAAAGTTCCTTATCTCTGCCACTGTCCTAGGTCTCTCCCACTAAAGTACTACTTTTACCTTATGGGGATCTATTGTGTAATGTTCAGTTTTCTTTACACGATGAAAACAAATGAGTTTTCAAAGCAAGTCCCCCGAAATGAATTAGTTAAGGTCCCAAAAAATTTGAGTAACATTCTAGACTCCTAAAAATGAGAATCCTAGCCTCAGACAGAAGGAAAAATGGATCTAAAATAAAGAAACAAATTTTGACAGAAATCTTATGAAACATAATGACATTTTCATAAATTTAAGTAAATTTTAGAATTCACACAGGAGAGATTTTTAAATGAAGTTTTTGAGTTCTTTGGGGTTCTCAGAGGTCCTAAAAACTATGGGAAATCTCAGGACAGTTAAATCCCCTCCAGTGGACGTCTTCTAATATCGGTGTATCCGAACTTTGATAGATTCATTCGAAGAGGTTTTAGCTCTGATTTGAGTGATTTCAAAGGTATTTTACTAAATTGGGAACCAAAATTTCATAATAGGAAAGACAATTCTCAAAAAGGAGCTAAAATAAAGGAGAAACAGAAATGCAAAGAATAAAGGGCAAAATGGGAATTTTTGAAAAGTGTGACTTCCTCCACCTATATATAGGTGGCGCCCCACTCTCTCCTTCATTTAGACTCAGAATTTTCTGCCCAATTTTAGAGAAGGGAGCTAGGGTTTTAGGCATGCCAAGGGAGGAAGAAGAAGAGAAGAAATCCAAGCTTTAAGGTATGGTTTCAAGGTAGTTTTTCATGCTTTCTTCCATCCACACCTCCTCTCCTTCCTTTTCCTTTGTTTCCTTTGATTAAAATGAAGTTTACAAATATGATATAAGGGAGAAACTTAAGGAAAATTTCGGATTTGAAGAGAGGAGCTTGGAGAAAGCAAGAGTCAAGCAAGAAAAAGTAAGAAAACTAAGTAATTTCTCTTCCTATGGTTATTACCTTTGGTTCCTCTCCACCTCCATTTCACCTAACATGAGAAACCCTAGGAGGACTTGATTTTAAGGCAGAACCAAGGATGACTCTAAGGAAAAAGGGTGTGGAGATTAAGAATATGCAAAGGGAATTAACAAAAAACCATTAGATTTCAAGATGCAATTTCTAGAGTTTCATGTGAACCTTGTAAAATCTGATTTTGTATGATGATTCCTAGGCCTAAATAAGAGTTTAAATGAGTTTCTAAGATCCCTAAGATGCTCCCCATATGCTTCTTCCGTTGAGAAAACAAAGAAAGCTCCAAGGAAGCAAAAAATGCTCTATGTCTCAGCCAAGGGAGGTTCTCCTAGCTAGGGAGAGTTTTAAATTTTTTTAAGCCCATTCTTGAGTCATATATGATGAATGAAAATGAGGGGAGGCCTTGGAAAAAATTTAGAACCCATAGAAAATGAGTCGGTGCCTTATGCTCTATAATATGACCTAAAGAAGCAACATGTAGCTAGGCCCTTGGTTTTCATTGTGTGATGACTCCAAGAGGCTTAAAAAGAGTCAATAATCATATTTGAAAGGAAATAATGTAGCCTAAAATTTATTTAAGGGGTGTTGCTTCATTAGGTGTAATTATGGAACCATAATGAGGGTTATAGGTCAAGATAGTGTCTAAGCAAATCGTATAACCTTAGAATTGAGTTCATGAACTTAATTAGCTTCCATAAATTGTATTTAGGCCAAGAGAAACCACCCTCACACTTTTATGTGTGTGTGGCCGAAAGAGAAGGCTTGGATTCAAAAGAAAAAGTGTGTGATTGTGTGCAAGGTATCTTTCTCCACTTTCTCTCATACATAGATATGTGTTTAGCTTGTCTTAGAATGTGTGTATGTATATTTTCAAGCCATAAAAAGTATGCTAACATGATTTCATATGCCATGGTTTCATGATGACATATTATGATTTTAAATGATATTATGATGTTTGCTTGAGTTTTCTTGCATGTGGAGCCAAGAACCCTTAAACATGGTGAGGATGAGCCAAGAACCTTTAAGATTGATTGAGACAAAGTAAAGAGTCTCCCAGAAGTAAGATGGACTTCTAAGAGTATGGTTGAGTCCAAGAATCTCTTAAAGAATGGGTGAGGCCAATCCATCCACTTAGCAAGCCTTTGGATGCCTTGTATGACTTGTTTACATGCCAAGCTTGCTTCTTGAATGTTCATGTCATTTACTATATCCATGCATACATTTTCAAGATTTACTTTGCATATGTTATGTATGATTGAATGGGAGATGAGCTATTAGGATTCTTTGAATTTCATTCTCTCCTCTCCAATGATCTAACATGCTAGATGGACTAAGTGGACAAGCTAATGGAAGCCAACCACTTTGAAGAAAAGAGTTTGACAACAAAGTGCTTGAATTTTGCTACTTTAAGACCATGCTTATGTCAAATGATGTAACCAATGGATATATATGTATTATGATGTTATGACCACATGTAATTATGATATTATGTCATGTATAAATGGAAGAATATATTATGTGATCACTAGAATGCCATTTGAGCATGTATGGGCAATGTAGCTTCTTGAATTAGTTTATGGAATTATGCATATGTGTAGATGAGATAGCCAAAATGAGATGCATGAGAGTTGGGACCATTTGGGCAGCTTACACAAGTCTTAAATATACTTTTAGACTTGCCTAAGAGGTGTTAAACCTTAAGAAAAACCATTTGGACATTTTGGTATCCTAAGAGGAGCTAAACCCTAAGGAAAATTGACTATAATGAAACTTTATGTCACTTTTTATCCAAACGAGCTCTTCTTGATCTGAGATTTGGCATGCAACTAAAGCTTGTTGAGAAATTTTTGGGAAGCTAAAGTATGGAATTTTTGGAGGTCCATAGAATATTTGATAAATTTTCAAAGTTGGCAAAATTTCTGACTTTGGTCATGTCACTATTTACTCAGATCTGAAAATGTAATTTGTCACACAGGGCCCAAAGGATGTCCAATTGCCATAATATTTTATACAAGGAAACTAGACATTCCCAGGGACTTGTGCCAGCTAGAAGCACCTTATCAAAAGAATTAACTAAATAGCCTAAGAATAAGAGGAATTAACTAGCAAATTAGTCAACCATTAAGTATGAAATTTTTACAAACACCTAGGCTTCACAATAAGCTCCAATTGTGAAATTACAATCAAAATACAGAGCAAATTAATCCAGTACATTTGGCCACTAAATTCTCTATTTAACAAGCTAAATCTAGTTAAATTAAATAAAGAAATTAACACTAAAAGTAAAGGATGGAGAGAAGAGAATTTAGCCAATTTGGAGATGCATCTTGGAGCTCAAATCTTCATCCATGGAAGTCACATTATTAGCTAGCTAATGAAGCAAATTTAAGCTCCCATTGAGGAGATGGATGGAGGAAATTGGGAGGAAGAACCCATGACTATTGAAGCTTATTGGATGAATAATGGATGTCTCACATTCTTTGCATCCTTGGAGCTCCCAATTCATGGAATGTTCTCATGTCATTCTTTCCTTCTCTAGACTCCCTAGTACCTTTTACCCTTCTCTTTCTCTTCTCCTGTGCTTTTCACATGTTCACTTAGTGAACTTGTCTGTTGCTACTTATGAGAAGCACATGGTAATTTATTCTTCCCTATTGCCCATGTTTGAGCTTTTTCTCACCTATTTTTTTCCTCTCATACTCTTCACATGTTCCATGTATGTTGCGTCCTTAGCCTCTAGCTCATGAATGTCTGTTTCATGCGTGAATGACGTGGTTGGAGTACTATGTGTGTGTATAAGGATAAATGGAGTGTATGATAGCTATGTGCTAGACCTAGTCAAAGTATCCTTGTGTGTGTATCCTCCCTTCCATGTCCTTCCATATAGAAAGAGCACTGACCATTCATGAGACTGAAGCTCGTGCCCTGTGTGTGCTATTTGTGTGAGGAAGATTGACGTGAGGTGTTACGTGAGAATGGATAACTTGGAGCTGCTTCTTGTGACATGAAGGTGTAAGCTGGTAGTGTACTAAAAAGTGAGTGGACTCTTTAGCTCGTGTGTGAGTGAAAGAATGAGCCATGCATATGAGCTGCCTACCATACTTATGTGTTAACTTGAGAAACTAGTGCTGCATATGCTTTGTGTGTCAATCTTATGAATGTGAATAGAGGAATGGTGTGTCTTCACATGTTTCCTTTTACGCAAGAGAGCTATGTGACCTAATGAGAGTGTATGACGTGGTGGTGTGAGTGATATGAATTGTCCCTTGCCTTCATGTATGCTCATGTGAGTCTAGTATGAGCTCTTATGTATAGATGAGTGTAGTGTAGCTTCGTGCTACTTTTTAGCCCCCACGTAAACCCGTGTGTGTTTGTATAGTTGAGAGCTATATGTTTGAGCATGTGAATGATCTGTTCATGTATTTGTGAGTTGGAGCAATGCCAACCATGTGGAAAAAACAAAAAACCCATTCATGCTACGTGGATTGTGAATGGATGTCATGGATATGTACGTCATCTGATGGATGAGTGTGTGAATATGTTGTAGTGTGAAAATGATTCCAAGAATGGGCCCATATGAATGAAATGCATGTAGTATGTGATTTCATGGAAGTAGCACATTCTATAATATCCCAAAATTAATTAAAAATAATCATGATTTAACTAGGGATTAATATAGGTTTAATTAGGAAATTATTTAAGAGTGGTAGACATTAATTTGGGCTTTATAGTTAATTTATTTATGCTTTGGGTTAAGTGTAGAAGCCAAATCTTAGCCTTAAGAAGATCTAATACCATTTCTTAGGAGCCCAATGATATTAGGTGCAGACCGAATTTACATGAATTCTTGTAGTTGGCCTAACAAATCAAAATCTGAGCCAAGTAAGTTTTTAGGCCTAACCCTAAGTGTTATGCAGCCCAATGCATTTAAATCATTGCCTAGCAACTAGAGGGAGCCTAATTAGGCTTTAAGCTGATGGGTCAACTCAATTCCATCCTAAAACCCTAGAAACCCAAGTGCCACTCACCTTAGTGCTAAAAAACAAAAAGGGTTCTATAGACCACAAGAGCATTTTCGCACCTTCAGGAGAGGCTAGGGCTTTCACCAACCTTTTGGCTCCATTCTGCACTTCTAGAGGGGGATTTAGCCAAGGTAATAGTTATATAACTTGACCTTCTCTTCTTCTTTAATTTGACTTGATTGATTTTTCATTTGGGGCATTTTTAACCACATCACAAATTTGATATGGGCTATTTGGTGTTTTCTTGGAGGATTTTTAGAGGTTGAGGCTAGGAAGGATATTGAGTAAGTATAAACTCCTTATTTTGATGTATTCACTACTAGTTAGAGACCCTAATAGCTGACTTATAATATGAACTCCATTTCTATGTGAAAATATCCATAATTTAAGGTGATATTTTAAGGTCTCTAGTGTAAATAAGACAAAATCCGATTTTGTTCTTATGGTGCCTGGGTAAGTTTCCTCTAGGTAGTTATTAGTGGTTTAATTCTTTGAGTATTGGATTGTTGCTATAATTGATGAATAGGAATGGTAATTGTTTGATTTTGTGTTCATAAGTTGAGGTAGCATTATTGTTGACTTTCAAAGAATTGTCTAGAAGTAAGGTAACCGGGGTTAATGTTAAATTCCATGCATATGTCTACTTTAATTTTATATCTACTGCACATGTATGATTTTGAAATGCATAATGAATGGTTGGCTATCTGATATATTGTGTTTGGACCTTGTAAGTCCATGGTGGAGCTATTGTGTGGCTGCCACCAATACATTATGCTTTGATCAGGCACCAGGTTATGATCAGGCCATTATATGCACTGTGCTTAGGTTATGCTCACTAGGGAGTTAGTGCTATGGACGGGCTTCTCTCGGTATTAATGGCCTTTAATATGTGGAAATGTGATTGTTAGTATAAGATAGTAGTCACTGATAGCTTAGTTGTTTCATTTGTTGATATGACTGTTATTTCTAATACTTATTTGATTAATTACATAAATGTTTATTAAATTGGAATATATAAATGGAATTTGCCTTTGGTATATGAGATATGCATCTTACCCCATTTTATGGGCTAACTATTTTAGGTGAAAGTCCATTGAATAAGGATAAAGGGAAGCAAGCGAATGAACATCCATGAGCTAAAATCATGTGTAGGAAGTTTTACACTTAGATGGATCAAATTTAGGATAGATACTAATTTTTGTTATCCTTTTATATAACATCATCATCATGTAATCATGTTGCTAAGTATAGGTATTTTGTGTTTTCATGAACATTGATGAAACTAATAGGGAGTTAGGCTTTTTATAATTTAATGTCTAATGTATGCACTGGTATATATCTAATACGAAACCTTGTTAGATGGATATATATATGATTTATTTCTTGGAAGTATGTTATGGTAGTATCATGAATGATAATGTTAGTAGATTATGAATCCTTTTGCTGCCATTAACTGATGAATCTGCTGATGTATGAAAGTTTGGTCAATAGGAATTAACACCTAGGATTTGATTTGGCAATGAGAGAAATGTTGAGTATATTAGGTAGGTGAAAGCTATTAGAGCCTCACAAATTAAGATAGAGTGACCCTGGAGTGTCACTAAAAGGAGAGTTAGAGTGTATGTGATGAAACTTAGGGGAAAATGGTGCAGAAGAGAGTCACGCTGTGACCAAAATGGGCTGAGTTGCAGCCAAGTATCAAGCAAAGGCAAGGAGCGCCAGGGCGCAAGGTGTCTCACCATAGCGCAAAATGAGAAATTGCCTAGGGAGGGTAACAAACAGCAACCTCGGCATAGTGCAAAATCTTCAATCACAGCGCAAGTCGAGGGGATCAGAGGATGAGTGTTTCAATAGCTAGTTTCACCATGGCACAGGTATAGCCCGTTATGGCGTGAATCAATAAATTTTCTACAATAGGTTCCAAGGTGCTTTCCACCGTAGTGATGAAAATGTGAGAAGTTGAACCCGAGAGCAACTTCAACGCAGCGCAAAAATCTTAGGTCGCAACGCAAGATGCAAAACTTACTTTTTAGGTTTTAGTAACCAATTTAGCCGTAGAGAAGGTTCCTAAACTCCTATTTTTGACTTAAAGACCTTGGGATTTGCTATGATAATGTTGTGCAATGACTTGAGAATATTTATAAGAGGTTTTTATGGGTTGAAATCAGTAGCAAGATGAATCAAAGGTCTTAAAAGATAATTATGATTACTTGTGGATTTGATTAGTTGTGATTGCTTAGCTAATGACCCTAATGATATCAAGGTTCAAATTTCTCCATTTTCTCCTACTTTAATTAATTATAATGACATTAGACCTTGATTTGTGATTACTAATCATACTATTAAGCCTAATCACGGTAATTAAGAATTAGAGTTGTTACACATTTCTTCTCTTCATTCTTCTAACCACGTGCATTTCTCCTTCAATTTATTTCCCATTTTACCATTTTCTAAAATTCTTCCAAACATGGTATTGCATATAGGAAGCTTCATCCTTTAATTTTTTAGCCTTTGATTAAATCTTATAATCTCCACTTCTTTTCCAAATTAATTTTCATCCTTTGAATTCCCATTGTCCATAAAAAATTTGCATAAAAAGAATAACAACTATTAAGTAGAAATATTTGCAAAATTATTTTAAAAGAAATTTAAGCATTAAAAACTAGTAATTTACAAATTAATCCCTACGATGCAATAATGGCTAATGAATCAAATCTCACTTAATTAAATCCATTATGTAACACTATATATTTCTAACTCATTTCATATTAACCTCATGCCTTAAACCATGTTACTTACACAAGAGGTAAGAAAAATAACATTAAATAATGGATTATTTTCACGTTGCGTCACATTTAAATTTTTCATTTGATATCTCGCTAACCATGTGAGCTCATGTATCACATTCTCATATTTATTTACATAGAAACAACTCATTTGCATCATCAAAAGTGGCCTATAACTTGTGGAAAGCAAAGGGGAGCATAAAACTCATACTTGTATTTTTGGCCAAAATTTTTCCATTTCTATTACAAGCTTTGGAAAATCATAACTAATTCTAGAAAAATAGAAATAATGAATTCTTAGCCTTTCTAGAAATCTACACGTGTCTAATTTATTTTAAAAATACGTCCTGACCATGAAACACAACAAAAAAGACTTTTGACATTCGAAATGGTCTAGAGGTCAGGCTGTCCACTAGTGCTGTCATAGAATTCTATAGCAAATTTTAAAAATATCCAATTAATTCCAAAAAAATAAAATCCATGAAAATGATACCAATATAGAAAGATGTGGATGTTAGCTAGAGGGAAAAATAACTTCATACTAGTTCAGGCATTCCCAGACCTCAAAACTTAATCAAACAGTAACTGAGGTCGGCTGGAGTTCCTGATACTGGATAAATTCTTTGAAAATTCATATCTCCCTCTCTAGACATCCAAATGAGGTGCTTCTAGTTGATAAGAGTCTGGGAATGTCTAGTTTCTCTGTATAAATTTTTGTGATAATTGGACATCATTTGCCCCATGAGTGGTAGAATTTGGACTAGTGCTACAGTACCAATGACCAAAACTAGAAAAATTTTCAACTTCAACAATTAGCCAAATATTTCACAGACCTCCAAATATTACCCATTTTATCTTCCCAAAAAGCTCTCAACAAGTTCTAGATGCATGCCAAATTTCAAACCAAGAAGAGCTCATTTGGACAAAAAGTGACATAGCCTCATGAAATGGTCATTTTTGCTCCCTATCAATAGTCACTTTGGTCCAAATGGCCTCCTCTTGAGTTTGGCACCTTTTGGGAAAGTTTAAAAGCATAATTATAACTTGTGAGAGCTACCCAAGTGGTCCTAAATTCTACACATATCATTTTGGCTATTCAACATCCATTAATGCACTAAACACACATGCCATTCAAGGGTCCAAATACATAATCTCATTGATTTAATGCTACATAAAGTTTACATAGAGTTTATACATCATATTACATGTGCTCAAGGTCTTACACTACCAAAAATAATATGTACAAGCTTCTTTGACATTCTATCATAAGTTAGACTACAAAATAAACAAAATGTAGTCATTTAATGTTCTTGGCTTGCATTTCTTTGGTTTTGAGCACCACCTAGACATTTCAAGACTGATGGGGAAAAGAGAGTGAGATTCCAAGAATCTCAATAGCTCACACACCCATTCACACTTACATTCAAAACATACATACGTCAAAATCACAAGTGTGTAAACATAAAGTGTGTAATACTACATTTTCACATCAAGTCATTTTCATGTTCTAAGGACTTTTGGTTTTACCTTATCCCATTTCTATGCCTTTTGGATTTGCCTCACTCTTGGCCTTGGGACTTTTGACCTAGCCTCACCTATCCAAGGGACTTTTGATCTAGTCTCACCTATGCCTTGAGACTTTTGGCACATCCTCACCCACTTTAAGGGACTTTTAGTATCACCTCACCCTTGAGAGCCATTCTCACAATCAATAGCATTCAAGACAACAAATTGGTACCCATGCAACCTCAAGACATCAAGTGACATTTTCTCAAATCACAAGAACATACATAAGCACACAAAACCTACATATGCACATAAGAATGCAAGAGAATGAGGTGGGGAGCTACCTTTCAATTAATGCAAGCTTTACTTTGCTAATTCCTTCCCTTCTTTGATTTCACAAGAGCACTTAGGTAGTTGATTATTCTCTTAGCCTAGACATCACAAGGAATACACAATCACATAATTGAAGTAAGCCAAGACATTAAACTAAAGCTTAAACTCACACTTGGTTTCATACTTGGCATTATGGTTCCATAATTGGCCTAATGAAGCAACTCTTGCATTTTAAAGTTCTAGGCTCCATTCTCTTGTTGTTTCTAGACTTCTTGGACTCATTTAAGGCCCTTGGAGCCATCACAGAATCAATTGCACAATTGGAAAATTAAGTTACTTCACAAAGCATCATTATAGACACTATTGTCCCATCTCTTAATTCATGGTTCCTAAATTTGTTTCAATGGTTTCGCTCATCTTCTAACATCATATAAAGTCCCAAACCAAGGCTAGAACAAATTAAAACATCCTCTAGCTCCTTCTTCCTAGCTTGGCCGAGACATCCTCCATAAATGGGGTTCTTGAAGCTTTTGAATTTTCCTTGATGGGAGAGCCATTTGAGGAGGTTTCTAAGGATCTTAGGAGCTCAAGAAAACATTCACATAAAATCAGATTTTGCAAAACCCTAGGAAATACTACACTTTTCTAACTTGTTTTATATTAGTTTTTCTTGGAATTTCTTCCCATATTCCATCTCCCCATGGCCTAAAACCCTTGTTCTTTCCTTGTATTTGGACAGAACATCCTCCCCTCCTTTGATTTTGTTCTTAGCCGAAATGCACACAAAGGGAGGGGGAAGAGAAGATGCAACAAAAAGCAAAGATTACTTAGGATTCAAGTGAGCTTTTAAGTGTATTTCTCCTTGGAAAATTCAATTTTTTCCCCTTCTTTCTGGACCAAAAACAGAACCAATCATCCAAAGAAAACCATGGAGAGAAAGCCAAGAAGGAGAGGAAGAGAATTGGACAAAGTAAAAGCATAAAATTCTATAAATTTCCTTACCTTTTTTTTTTTTTCTCCTCCTTCTTCTCCTCCTTTTATGCACCTAGAAGAGAGCTTTCATTTTTGAAATTTGGGCAAAAAATTTCGTGCTTAAGAAGATGAACGAAGAAAGGAGAAGTGTGTAGGAGTTTCTAGAAACATACGTTTCCAAAAATTCTAATTTTATCCTTCCGTAATGGCAATTTTATTTCGATTTTGTTTTAGCTCCTTTTTTAGAACTATCTTTTCTGTCATAAAATTTAAGATCCCAATTTAATAAAATGTCTTTGGAATCACTCAATTTGGAGCTAAAACCTTACCAAATGAACCGGTCAAAGTTTGGGTCAACCAACATTGAAAAACATACACCGGAGGGGCTTTACCAGTCTCGTTGCTTCTCATAGTTTTTGGGGCCTCTAAGAACCTTGGACAATTCAAAACTTTCATTTAAAAAGCCCTCCTATGTGTTTTTCCAAAAGTTGTACTTATTTATGAAAATGTCATTATGTTTTGTCGGTTTCTGTCGCAAATTGTTTCTCCATCCTAACTCTATTTTTCTTTCTGTCTGAGCCTAGAATTATTATTTTTAGGAGTCTAGGACTCTACCCAAATTTTTTGGGACATTATCTAGGTCATTTTAGAGGACTTGCTTTTATATGGCTCATTTTGTCATTTTACAGAAATTACGTTCGTTACACATTAAGCCATAATCCATCTTCAAAAAGTCTAACATAAGGGAAATAAAATATAAAAACCCTTAACAACCATGCTCTAGAGATCTCTTAGCCTAGGAGGTGGTTATAAAAGCTAGCTTAGTTCTAGTAGTAGGCATAGTTTCACATTCAAGTAAAGTAATATACCTATTATAGCAATCAAGTATAGCATTATTTACAGACATCCAATTCATTTCAATAATCAGGTCAATATCAATCAAAGGCATACATATAAGGTCAAGTGTGGTAAAATAGTGATTAAACTGGATCACACAATTCAAACATGCATAGGAGGTGATGTAACACCATAATTCTAGAGCTTATCTCATACCAATTTAGCTTGCATTTCCTTGATTCCACATACTTACTTAAGAAAAGCAATGAAAATATTCAATTTAATTGCGTTCAACGTGGATAAAATTTTCATTCTGTGTCCCATGGACTAGATGGACTCATCCATCTCATTCTCATATTTAAATACACAATTACAACTCATAACAAGTTCGAGAAGTGGCCAATAACTTGAGCTAAGGGAGTATATACATAAAATTAATATGTGTAGCCTCATATTGAAATTCAATTTTCTATTATGAATTTTGAAAAATCATAACTAATTCTAAAAAAATTGAAATCAACCACACTATACAATTATCAAAAGCTATAGATGTTTACTTTATGTTAAAAATAAATATAGATCACTCCAGGGATGTCTATTCATCGTAAACTGATGGAACAATAACAAAGGTTTCCTATCACTACTAATACTATCTATGAACTTCATAAATTTATATCTCCTTGTTCAGATGTCCAATTGGGATGATCTTGGTGGCCATGGAAAGCTTACCATATCTAGTTTATGCATATAAAATTTCATGAGCATTGGATACCATTTGGCTCTCAAATGACATAGTACAAAAAATTGATCATATGAATAGTGTTTGTATCAGAATAGTAGAGAAATGCCAACTTTGAAAAATCATAATTAATTTTGCAAAGCTCCAAATAATCTGATCTTTAGCTTTCCAAAAATATCTAAATGAGATCTATATGCATGCCAAATTTCTTGAGCAAATTCGTTCATTTGGTCAGGTCTTGACATTGGGTTGTAAAATGGCTCATTTTTGTGTCATCAATGGGTCTCAAATGGTCCAAATTGGCTTCTAAGACAACCATGACCACTTGAGCACGTAGGAAAGCATCAAAATGGTCTTCCAAACATGTTTCAAAGGTGTACAAACCCAGATTTTACAAACTCACTCATCCACCCTAAGATATACACAAGAGTACACATGCCAAGACTTGCCATCTAATGTCCGAATCATGCTATTTCATACATATGGCATTAAATATCATTCATACATAATACATTTACATATTTACATGTGTTCATAAGGTCATACAATATATACAATAAGGGATTACATTATATGCCACTCATATGGCCAAAAATTGGCATTTTGCCACACTTGATTGTCACACTTTCCTCTTCAAGCTTGGTGACTCCTATTTCTTGGCTCACTTGGTCCACCTAGACATGTTAGACATGTGGGGAGGAAGGAATGAGATTCTAGGAATCCTAATAGCTCTTTTCCCTTTCAATCACACATAAAGAAATGAAATCGATGTCTAAAAATTCATGCATGAACATTATGGAACATGTGATCATTCAAGAAGCATTCTTAGCATTCAAGAAGTCATATAATACATATCTAGGCTTGCCAAGTAAGTGGTTTAGCCTTACCCATTCTCTTCAAGGGTTTTGGACTTGCCTTACCCTTTTTCTGAAAGGCTTTAAACTAGGCCTTACTCTTGGAAGACTCTTAGCTTTGTCTTAACTATTTTTAAGGGTTCTTGACTCATCCTCATCATGGCTAGTGGGTTCTTGGCTTCACCACACTCAAGCAAACCAAAGCAAACTCACAAAGTATCACTTTTTCATGGCTTAAAACATACATACACACATTTAAAAACAAGATAACATCCACTTATATATGAGAGAAAGAAGAGAGAGCTACCTTTGCTATAAATGCAAACTTTCCCTCTTAAATTTGGTTGCTCTTCCTTGGCACACAAAAGAAGGTGGGACTTGTTTCTCTTGGCCTAGACACATTATATGGAAGCCAATTATACTCTTGAACCAAGTTTTAAAGCTATACATTCATTAGAAAAGGTAGGTAGTTCATATGGCTCCTTTATGGTTCCAAGATGCACATAATGAAGCAACATCCATAATTTGACTTCTTGGCTCCATTATTTCCTTTCATTTATGATTTTTGACCCCATTTAAGTCTCTTGGAATCATCATACAATGAAATCAAGGAGCCTACCTAGGTGTTATTTCTTTAAGCTATAATATGGAACCTATACCACTAATTCAATTTTTAGGCTTCCTAAATTTTTCTCAAGGCTTCCTCTCATCCTTTCCCATCATATGTGACTTAAAATCAAGTTTAGAACAAATTAAAACTACCCCTAGGTGTCTCAACTACTCTAGGTCGAGGCATGCTCTCTTCTTAACACCCTTAGAGTTGCTTTGCTTTCTTTGATGGGAGAAGCATGTGGGGGGGTTCCTAAGGGTCTCTAGAGCTCATGGAAACATCCATTTAAACCTAGGAACTCTCACATCAAAACATATTTTTAGTGAAACACTTGAAATCCTAACTCTGCTATCTTAAAATCTAATGGCTATTTGATTATTTTCTTTACATATTTTTGTTCTTCTCTCTCATTTTCCTAAGATTCACTCTTAGTTTGGTTAGAAATCTAACCCCTCTTGGCTGGTCTTAGGTAGGGCAAAATACATACAAGAGAAAGGAATGGAAGAAGAAGCTTAAAACATCATGAATTACCCTAGATTCTTATTTTTTTTGACTTGTTCTTCACTTGGTTGGCCTCCTCCCTTGAATTTCAAAATTTCCACCTTTGTTCTGCCTTCAATACAGACCCAAAAACATCATTAAATCCATGAAAATAAAGAGGAGAAGAAGAAGTAGCAACTTGCTAAAGAGAAAGCTTGAATTTCCATGGAATTTCCTACTTTTTCTTGGCTTTTTCTCCCTTCAAACTCTCCTCTCTTGTGTACCTAAATTTTTTGGTCTCCATCTTTATTTTTGGGCAGAATAAATTCGGTGAAGAAGAATGAAGAAGGGGCGTGATTCTTGAAGGGCATTTAAGAAGCTTCTTGTTCTTAAAATTTCTAAGTTTACCCTTTTGTCATGGAATTTTTGTTTTAGCTTCATTTTAGCTCCTTTTTTAGGTCTATCTTTTCCATCATAAAATTTAGGTTCCTAATCTTATAAAATGCCTTTGGAATAACTCAAATTGGAGCTAAAACCTTCTTGAACGAAATGGTCAAAGTTTAGGTCAACCAACATTAAAAAACATACACTAAAGGGGTTTTAATTGTCCCGAGGCTTCCCATAGTTTTCAGGGCCTCTGAAAAGCTTAGAGAACTCAAATTTACCATTTAAAAATCCCTCCTATAAGAATTCTAAAATTTACCCAAAATTACGAAAATGCCATTGAGGTTCTTAACTGTTTCGTTAATTTTTGTCTAGCCATTTTAGCCTCCATTTTAGGGTACCTCTAGGCTCCTAAATTCATTATTTCATGTCTAGATTATTATTTTAATTTTTTTGGAAACGTATCTATTTTCATCATTTTTACAAAAATAGGACATTACAGGTGATAGCTCGGTTTCCTATGGGGGTAGATACATTTAAATCATAAGGCAATGTATACATACTCAGACCCATCCTCCTAGAACAGTCATAAGATATAAAAGAATTACTAGTACCCAAATCAAACAATACAGCTACAATACAATCATTAATCTTAATAGTATCTTGGATCAGACTCGGGAATCTGCTAGCCTCCTACTGTGTCTGGGTGCAAGAGCTACCTCCCTCTGCTGTGTGCAATCCCTAGCTATATGTTCGGGTTTACCACACCTGTAACATACATTTTGGCCTACATAACACAGTCTGCTTTTGTGATTTCTTCCACACTAGATGCAGGTTGCTGGAATGGAATTGTTTCTACTAGACTTAGCTAGTCTCTTTTTGCCTTTTCCTCTTCTATTCCACTAACCCCTGCCACCTCTTTTATTGCTATTAGTGGCTAGTGCTCCTTCACGTGGCCTTTTGTTCTTAGGCAAGGGAGGTCTAACATTCGGGACTACATGCAGTGTCCTCAAGTTTGCTTCTATAATTTTGCAAACCTTAATTAGGGCATTGAAGTCCCTAATTCTTTGGGGAACCACTGAACCACTCTATATTTGATCTCTGGTAATAGTCCTTTCTCTAATTTATCTGCTCTCCATCTCTCATTATCATGTTTATGGAAACAGGAGGAATATCTAGAGAGTTCTACAAGTTTTGCCATATATTGATCTATCGACATCCCTTTTGTCTACCTTAGGAGTACAAACTCTGACTCCTTCACAACCCAAATGGAACAGGGAAAGTACTATTCATAGAACGCTTATAAAAAGGTTTCCCAGTTGATCGAGAGATTCTTTGATTTGATGATAGGTTCAGTGCTCTTCCACAAATAGTCTGCTTCTTTCTCTAATTAGAATATGGCCATCACGACCTTCTACTCAGATGTGCACTCTATCACCCTAAATATCTTCTCTAGTTGCATAATTCAAGACTCTACTTTCTCTGTACTCAACCTATCATCAAAGGTGAGAGGCTCAAATTTCCTTAACTGAGTTATAATCTATCTTATAAAAGGCTACTTAGGAATAGAAGGCATCTAAGCTGATGGAGTTTGAGACATCTGCTGGATTTATGGTTGTGGGCCTATGGGAGTCACCCCTGAATGCTCAAGATGATCTAAGTGCTGTGGCTGAGGAGGAGTAGGCCTCTCGCTATCTTTCTAAGTAAGCCATTCCTGTAACTGCATAATCGTAGGCAAGCCATAATAGCCTACAAGGCTCTAGCCATCAAATCACTAGTCTCTAGCTTTACTCGAGCCTCTCCAGTGGGCTTACCTCTCCTAGTGTTCATCATCTTATCAGAAACAATTTAATATCATTTTAACACAAAATAGGAACACAAGCCATAATTTCACTCAATTTCATCCGTATACATATCACACACAATGTTCATTCTCATGTTCTCAAACCATAAACCATACTAAAGTGCCTAAACCTTTGCTTTGATACCAATAAATGTAATACCATAACTATATAGGACTCAATCCACAACATAAATAGCTTATGCCATTTATTTGTATGAAAATCACACTTTTGGTGGTGGAAATAACCGATATCGAATGCTTAATTATTTCATTCTTGGCTTTAGGGACCATATGAGCTTACCACATTCATTTTCCATCCATAACACATTTGTTCAATCAGAATTATCACAATTGGGAGCTCAAAATTCAGGTCCAAGCCATAGAACACAAAATCACATTACACTTGGCATTTTCCCCATCCATTCCATATTCTGATATGAACTTTGGAAAATCATAATTAATTTTAGAAAAATAAAAATCATGCAAATTATACGATTTGGAAAGTTACGGATGTCCTCTAACAATCATAAAAATTTTAGATCAAAACTACTTGGTTTGCCCTACAAAAACTAATGGAACAATAACACTGGTCACTGATGCATCCTATAGCTAAACTTAAATTTCAAAAATTAATTTCTCCCTCTACAGAACTCTAACTAAGATGCTCTTAATGGCTATAGAAAACTTATCATGTCTAGTCTATGCTTGTAAAATATCATGAGTATTGAACTTTATTTGTCCCTCAAGTGACACAAAAATGCAAACTTACCATATAACAATAACTGAGACAATTCTACATAATTTGGCCAACTTTGAAAAGTCATAATAAATTCTTTAGAGTACCAAATTAGGTGCTCTTTAATTCTATGAAATACTTTAGATGAGACCTATAACCATGCCAAATTTCATGACCAAAATCATCTATTTGGTTAGACTTTGGTTTAGTTATAGATTATGTCAAATTTGAAACTACAAGGGGTCAAATTTGCACCAAATGGTCTTCTAATTATTCCAAAACCATTTGAGCACATCTAAAAGCATAAATGTAATATTCAATTTTCTGAAAACAAGAGAAAATGCGAAAAATGTAATATATGGTTTCTCTAAAAATGAACGAAACTCACCGGATACAAAAGCAAGTCCCCTAAAATGACTTAGTTAAAGTCCCGAAAAATTTTGGAAGCATTCTAGACTCTTAAAAATGAGAATCTCAGACTCAGACGAAAAGAAAAAAAGAGCTAGAAAAAAGAAACAAAATTTAACAAAAGACTTATGAAATGTAATGGCATTTTTTTATAATTTTGAGCAAATTTTGGAATTCACATAGGAAGGCTTTTTAAATGAAAATTTTGAGTTCTCCAGGGTTCTCAGGCACATTGAAAATCATGGGAAGCCCCAAGATAGCTAAAGTCCCTCCGGTGGATGTTTTTTAATGTTGGTACACCCAAACTTTAATAGATTTGTTCAAGAAGGTTTTAGCTTCAATTCGAGTGATTCCAAAGGCATTTTACTAAATTAGAAACCTAAATTTTATAATGGAAAAGACGATTCTCAAAAGGGAGCTAAAACGAATTAGAAACAAAAATGCCAAGAACAAAAGGTAATATTAGAATTTTTGAAAAGTCTTCCGTAAACCTCCCAATATATATGAGGCACCACACCTCCTCACTTCATTTAGCCACACTTATTTTTGTCCCAAACTAGAGAGAAATTTTAAGGATGAGGCGCACAAGAGAAGGCAAGAAGAAAGGGAAAAGCAAGGCAAGAAAGGTATGAAAATCTTAGTTTTTCAAGCACTTTCCTTCACTAAACTTCTTCTCCTCCTTCTCCTCTTTCTTTCCATGATTTTATTGAGGTTTTTAATGCTATTTTGAGGTCAAACCAAGATAAAAAAATTAGGATTTGAAGAGAAGAGACCAAGGAAAGTGAGAAACAAGCAAGAAAAGCCATGGAAACAAGGTAAAACTTCCATCCTATGGTAGCTATTCCTCTCCCTCCTTCTCTGTATTTTGCCCCATATATGTAGCTACAAGAGGGCTTGAATTTTTTATAGAACTAAGGGTGAATTCCATGAATTTGAGGGAGGAGAGTAAGAATATGCAAAGAAATTCAAGAAAAGATAATTGATTTTCAAGGTGGCAAACCTAGGGTTTCATGAGTTCCCTTGAAAATCTGATTTGATATAATTCTTCCTAGGCCTAAATAAATGTTTGAATGAGTTCCTAAGATCCCTAGGAGTCTCCCCATATGCATCTTCCATGTAGAAACAAAGCAAACTCCATGGAAGCCAAAAAGAGGCATAAGCTCTGCCTAACATGGTTAAGACACCTAAGGAGAGTTTTAAATTTTTTTTAAGCCATTTTTGAGTCATATATGATCAATGCAAATGAGGAGAAATGTTGGAAAAAATTTAGGAGGCCTAGATAATGAATTGGTGTTTTAGGTTCCATAATATGACCTAAAGAAGCAACATGTAGTTAGGCTCTTTGTTTCAATTGTGTGATGACTCCAAAAGGCTTAAAAAGAGTCAAGAATCATATATGAAAGGAAATAATGGAGCCTAAAGTTTATTTGATAGGTGTTGCTTTATTAGATGCATTCTTGGAACCATAAAGGGGTTTATAGATCAAGTTAGTGTTTAAGGAAGATGTGTGGCCTTAAAAATAACTCCATGAACCTAATTGGCTTCTATGAATTGTGTTTAGGCCAAGAGAAATGATCTCCACCTTCTTGGGTGTGTGAGATCAAGGGAGAGGATTCAAGACTTAAGAAAAAAGTGTGTAAATGCAAGCAAGGTAGCTCTCTCCACCTTCTCTCATGCATGGATGTGTGCTTACATTATCTTTGAATGTGTGTATATATGTTTTGAGCTATGAAAAGTATTTTAGCATGAGCTTTTATTCCATGATACCATGATGATGTTTTATGTATTCAAATGATGTTTTATGTGCTTGCCTTGGTTTGCTTGAGTGTGGAGAAGCTAAGAACCCTCTAGTCATGGTGAGGATGAGCCAAGAACCCTTAAAGTTAGTTAAGACAAAGTAAAGAGTCTCTCAAAAGTGAGGTTGACTCCCAAGAGTAAGGTTGAGTCAAAAACCTCTTAAAGAAATGGGTGAGGCAAGTCCAAAATCCACAAGTGAATGGGTGAGGCTAATCCACTTACTTGGCAAGCCTATGCTATATATGACTTATTTAAATGCTAAGAATGTTTCTTGAATGTTCACATATGTTAACATGTCCATGCATGCATTTTCAATACTGGTATTGCATACTTTATGTGTGATTGAATGGAAGATGAGCTATTGAGATTCTTTGAATCTCATCCCCTCCTCTCCAATGTCTTAATATGTTAGGTGGATCAAGAGAACAAGGAAATGGGAGCCAACCACTTAAGAGATGAAAGTATGACATTGAAGTGTATGGAATTTGCTTCTTTAAGGCCATATAAGTGGCAAATATTGTAGATTATTATTGTATATGACTTATGACCACTTGAGCATGTGTAATTATGTTAATATGTTATGTATAAATGAGAGATAAGGTTATATGTATAGAAATATGCAAATTGGACATGTAATGGCAAATTAGTATTATGGAAATGTATGTATTAATGGAAGTGGAATGGCCAAATTGAGATGCATGAGGTTTGGGACCACTTGGAAAGTTTATACAAGCCATATTCATGCTTTTAAACTTACCCAAGAGGTGTCAAACACCAAGAAAGACCATTTGGGCATACTTGGTATCTAATATGGAGCAAAATTGACCATATTAGAAACCTCTACCACTTTTTATCCAAATGAGCTCTTCTTGGTTTGAGATTTGGCATGTAATTAGATCTTATTGAGAAATTTTTGGGAAGCTAAAGTACATAATATTTGGAGGTCTATGAAATATTTGATGAATTTTCAAAGTTGAAAAATTTTCTGATTTTGCTCAAGGGTACTGTTCATACTAATCTAAAAATGAATTCTATCACTCAAGGGGCAAATGATGTCCAATTACCACAAAATTTTATAGGAAGAAACTAGACATTCCTAATGACTTGTGCCAACTAGAAGAACCCTATTTGGATGTCTAGAGAGGGAGATATACATTTTTAAATTTTTTGCCCAGTATCAGGCATTTAGACAGACCTCAGGTACTATTTGATTGGTTTTCGATGCCTAGATGTGCCTAAATTGGCTTGAAGATATTTTTCACCTCTAGCTAATATTTTATCTTTTCAGATTGGTATCATTTGTATGGATTGAATTTTTTTGGAATTAATTAGACATTTTTAAGTTTTGTAGCAGAAACCTGTATTAGTACTAGTGGCTAGTCTATCCTCTACCCCTTTTCGAATGTCAACATCTTTTGTGTGATATTTCATGGTCTAGACATATTTCTAGCATAAAGTAGACATTTTTATCTTTCTAAAATGGTAAAGAATGTATGATTTTGAGTTTTGTAGAATTAATTATGATTTTTCAAAGTTTGTGACAGAAAAGGCAAAATTCTGGTCGAGGCTACCATCATGAATTTTATGTATTCCCTTGCCTTGCACGAGTTCTAGGCCACTTTTGGTGATGGATTTAAGTTGTATCTATGTAATTAAATATGAATGTGATACATGAGCTCACATGGTCCATGAAACATTGAATGAAAATTTTATGCATAGCGCAATGCAAATTTATTCATTTTTTAAATGCAATTTCTTGCCTCCTTTATGAGATGCGTGGCATAAGGCATGAAATTAGCATAAGACAAGATAGAAATTCATGGTGTTACAATAAACATAGCCTATGAGAGCATTCCAAGTGGTCCAAATCATCATGCATCTCAAAATCATTATCGTAGTTGTTCTTGCATACATGGGCATCAAAGCATAAAGATGTCAAAAACTCACAAAACCATTCATTTGGCTCCAAAATGGATTCATATATCATATTTACATACATTTGCTTGTACTCAATGGTTTACATCTCATATATATCATATAGATGCAAACTTTAACATCAAAATACATAAAATTTCTATTCTATTATCAAAGTTCCATTCTTCAAGGTGCATGGCCTCCATTTTTTACTCTACTTAGATCACTTAGACATGGTTAGACATACGTGGGAAAAGAGTAAAATTCAAAAAACCCAATAACTCTTTTACCTTTTCAAGCATACATGCATGGCATGTTTTCAAGTCAAAGAATGCAAGTATGTCATAAAAGCTTCTAAAAACATAATTTCCATGTCACATAGGCTCATACAAACCAAATATAGGCTCTAAAGGATATTCGTCTAGCCTCACCCAATTTCCTTGGAACTTTTGGATTTGCCTCAACCACTCTAAGAGGCTTTTGACTTAGCCTCACTCTTTCTTGAGACTTTTGGCTTTGTCTCATCCATTTTTAGGGACTTTTGGCTCATCCTCACCCATTCCAAGAGACTTTTGGCATAACCATTCCCATTCAAGATAATTAAACATCCAAGAAATACATGAAAGAAAGATTGGAGAGATACCTTGAATTAAGAATCACAACTTCCTTTTTTGGTCTTTTCTTTCCCCTTCTGAGCCACCTACACACAACTAGGTAGAGCTTGATTTACTTGGCCTAGACACATAGAATGAGACACAATTACATCATTGGAACAAGTTTCTAGTCTTATACAAACTCTATGCAAGCTTACTTTGTTCTAAGACATGGTTATGGTTCCATATAAGTGCATAATGAAGCAAACCTTAGAATTCATGATCTTAGCTCTAATTTTTCATTCAATCTAAGTCTCTTGACTCCACTTTGACTCCTTGGAGTCATCACAAATTCAATTCAAGGTGTCTAGACTCAAGTTGCTTCTTTATGTCTTAAAAAGGAATCTAAACCTCTATCTCACAAATCATGATCTCTAAATTTAAGCCAATGCTTTCCTTGATGTTTATTAATCATATTTAGGCCACTCCCATCCTTGGAATCAAAGAAAAATCTCCCTAGGTGCTTGTTCTAGCTTTGGTTAAGACATGTGCACATTTAAAGACCCATAGAGTTTGCTTGATTTTTCTTAGGGAATTAGCATTTGTGAAGTTTCCTAGATGTCTTAAGAACTCATAAATACTCTTACACAGGCTAGACTATTCTTAGAAAGCTTCAAAAATGGTTAGGTGCAACAAAATCCCCAGATTTTACAACTTGAATTCTAAAGCTTTTCTTTTAAATATAATTACACATTCTTGTTTCTCATACTCTAAAACCCTTGTTTCTTCCTTGCTAAGACTAGAAATCACCCCCCTTTGGTGGTCTAGGGTTGGTCCAAATTTCACCGATGAAGAACAAGGAAGAAGAAGCAAAGAAAGCCATGGAAGTTACCTCGATTTCAAGCTTTTCCAAGAGCACTTTCACTTGGTTCTTGTCTCTCCTTCAATTTCTCTCCTTCTCTCCCTAAACTAGCCATGAATCATCCTCAAATCAATCATCAAAACCATAGGAAAAGAGAGGAGAAAGAGGAGAACAAGGTTGGTGAAGGAGGAAGCATGAAAAACTATGAAACTACCTTTTTCCTTTGGTTTTTTTCTTCCCTTCCCCTCTCCCTCTTGGTGCGCCACTTCAAAAAGCCTAGGGTTTTATTTTGGAGCAAAGAAAATTTAGTTAAGGTAGATGGGAAAGGTGGGGTGTGATATATATAAAGGCTAGGTTAGTTTAAGACACTTTTTCAAAATTCTCATTTTGCCCCTTTTCTTGGTTCTTTCTATTTGGGGCTCATTTTAACTCCTTTTCAAAAATTGTCTTTTCTATTATGAAATTTAAGTCTTCTAATTCATAAAAGTTCTTTGGTTTCACCCAAATTAGATTTAAAACCTTTCTGAATAAATCGATTAAAGTTTTGGTCAACCAATACTCTAAAATGTTAACTGGAGGAGTTTTAATTATTATAGGGGTTCCTATGATTTTTAAGGCCTTTGGGAACCCGAAAAATTTAATTTTTTCATTTAAAGATATTTTCTTTGAGTTTTCTAAAAGTTGTTCAAAATTACAAAAAATGCCACTCCATTTTCGTCCTTTTTTTAGCCTTTTTTGCTTCGATTTCTAAGTATCTTAAGCCTTGTATCCCTATTTCTAATTATATAGATTATTACTCTAATTTTATTGGGCTTCTAATCATTAAATTTAGGAAACTTCCTTTAATGATCCGCTTAGTTTATGTCTTTTAAAATGATAGATGTTACAAAATGTATATAATTTATCAACCATAAACAATTTTCTAAAATCATCCTGGCAATTGTTGTTTGGCAGCTATTTCTAGTAAGTGAGATATGAATTGTATTTATTTAGTATTCTCATGTTTTATATTGTTTGTTAAATCATGTTAAACCTTGCTTTGTTGATGCAAAATTACATATGAAATTCTTATAGTTGCTTCCCTTTTCATGATTATAGTGATTGAGCTAGGACCTCAGGTTAGGGAGGGGGCAAAATTGATATGGTTTATTTTATAAATGTGCTTTTCATATGTTATCATAGGTTGAAATTTTAATTTATTTTTTTTAAATTGGATTGCAAATCTTCTAAAATTGTTTATTAAAATTAGATTTATGAGGTTTACATAAAAATGATTGCTTTAATGTCAATTTTTTCTATAGAAATTTTATATCTTATTCAAATATATATATAGTTATATTATACCATCTAAATATAATGCTAGAAATTGAAAGTACACATTTATTTTGTTACTTATATATTAGTAATAGATAATAAAATCGTAGTACAAATAATATGCTCCTAAATTAGCAACTTCTCATTTAAGGTTAAGGTGATCCAATTGAGTATTCAAATTTCAAATTGAGCTTTAAAGTTACCTCAAGAAACTAAAAATTAAAGATTAAAGGTGTGGGTTTCAGACTTTTGAAACTCACGCTTAAAGAGAAAGAAAACAAGATGGGGGAAAATTAATATATACATATATATATATATATAAGAGAAGAAAAGAGGAAATAATAATAATAATTCTTTTTTTGTAAAAGTTATATACATAATACATATGTAGTTTCAATGGATTCAAATAATATAAAAAAATTATATAATACATATGTAGATCCAATGTGCTTAAAGTTTTAAGAAATGTGAGTACATAAACTTCAAAACTAATACCATATACATATATTTTTGAAAACTTAAGGGTCAACCAAACTTGGCTTTGTCATTGCACGTTTGTTTTGTTGATATGTCAATATTTAACAGTTATAACTTTTTTAGTCTCATTATTAGATTTTCTTAAGCTAATATAGGTTATGACTTTATCTACTCAACACTTTTATTGAACTAGATAGAGAAATTCACATTTAATGTTAACTATTTTTGCATTATCATGCGTCAACAATATGGCTTACTCCAGCAAATTTAAGATTAGTTATCAAGCTAATAGACTTAGTATCCTCAAACAACCTTGCCTCTTATTTTCATTCTAAAATGTATGGATTAATTATCATGCTATCTAATATTGCTTATCAATAGGTCCCATTTTATATTCATATTTTCATGTTATTTTAAGGATTTATCAAGGTTTAATTGATGATTTTATTCGAGGTTTGTGTCAATTATTTGAATTAGGTGTCAAAGTGGTATATTTTGCTTCATTTCCATTTGATTTGCACTTGTCCATATTGCTTTAGTTTATATTATTCCAAGAAACCCAAGTCCTTAAGTTTAATGTTAGTTTAAATAGTTTTTGTAACATCCTTAAAATTAGATCCTTAATTAAATTAATATTAGGTGAAGATTTAGTTAATAATTATGTGAGATAATATGGGATTTTTCTAAGTCTTAAGTATAAAGGAAATTTGAGAAATTCATTAGGAATATAACAAAACTTGATGGGATTAATTAAGAAATTTAATAGGAATTAATTAGAAGTAGACTTAATTTATTAAATAATAAAACTTAGAAGAAAAATGCTATAAATTCCTTAGACGCTTCAAGTCCTAAAAATATAAAAAAAAAATTATTTTCAAGATAAAAGTATTTAGTAAAATTTAAGGGTCAAAATATTATTCCTAAAAGTTTAGGGTCCAAAATATAATTATAACTAGGACTAAAATATAATTTTCTTTGAGGTCAAAATATGATTATTTTCCCAAAATGAAAATAATGGAATTAAGAAAAAATCTTTACATGAAAACAACCATGTCAACAATTAGGAGAACTTTTATAACTAGAGTTCTCTACAAATTGAAACATAGGGTTAAACACTAGTTAAGTAAAATATCCTTTGTGAAATTAGGAGAAAGAGAAGTGTCTAGAGGACTATGCTACATCAACTTCGTTTTCCTATAAATAGCCGCTCAACCTTGTTTGCTAGCATAGAAAGAAAACAAGAGAAAGAGGGATAGAGAGCGTGAGAGAAAGAGTGAGAGCATGATAGAGAACTAGATAAAAGTAAGGGTGAGATAGAGAAAGCCTAAGGAAGAGAGGCACTAGAGGAAGAAAGAAGAAACAAAAGAGAAGAAAAACATTTCACTACCTTTTGCAAACCACTCTTACCCCTTTTAAATCCTTTAAAAGCTACACAAAGAGAGAGAGAGAGAGAGAGAGAGAGAGAGAGAACGAATTGTCTGGAGAATGGAGGAGAACTTGAGTTGTAGAGGAGAAAAGGAAGAAGAAACTAAAGGAGAAAGTGAGTTGCATAGCACAAGTCTTCTTTATTCCACCTTATCTCTTTTTCTTCCATCTTCTCCTCTTTATTTTCACCTCCTTACCCCTTTAAGCTTCATCCATTTGATTTTAGGTTAAAGTTGTTGATAGTGATTTTCATATGTTTAGTGTAACATCCTCCTCAAAATAGAATTTCTATATTATTAATAGAATTAACTAAATTAAGGGCCCCTAAATAAATGTAATAAGGCCCTAGTAAGTGACAATTTATGAATTTTGGTAAAAGAAACCAAAATTTTCTTAAGTCAGTAAGTATTTAATTGGAATTTTTATGGACTTTTAAGATTTATTCAAAATTAAAGTCAAATTATTGAATAATAGCAAATTAAGAAATAAATACCTAGGGAATACAATTTGAAAAAAATCTTAACCCATTAAAGCCTTAAAAATACAAGGAAAATATTTAGGGAATAAAAATAGTTAGCAAAAATTATGGGTCAAAATACAATTAGCTAAAATTTAGAATTCAAAAGTATAATTTTAGCCAAGCCAAATTATAATTTCTCTTAGCCAAAGATGTAATTTTAGCCAAATGGAATTTGATAGGCTATGGACAAATGTATTAGCTTATATCAACCATTATAGTTAGATGAACAACTTCCATAACTATCATTTTGTCTGAATTTACCTTTATATACAGATATCGCGCATTGAAGTTGTAACACCATATATTTCTAGCTCATTTCATGCCTTTGAATAACTCATTCTCAAGAATAATGTAAATCCTCAAAGAAAAAGGCATTAAAATAATGACTTTTCTAGCGTTGCGTCGCATATAAAAATTCTATTCAGTGCCACGTGGATCATATGAGCTCATACATCACATTCTCATATTTAATTACATGAATGCAACTCATTTGCATCATTAAAAGTGGCCTACATATCATGGAATTCAAAGGAAAGCATAAAATGCATATATATATTTTTGGCCAGATTTTCCTCTTTTCTGACATAAAATTTGGAAAATCATAACTAATTCTAGAAAAATTGAAATTATGTATTCTTTACCATTCTAGGAAGCTACACATGTATAATTTATGCTAAAAATATAACCAGGTTATGAATCATAGCACAGAGGACGTCTAACATCTGAAAATGTTCAGAGGTCTAGCTATCCGCTGGTGCTATCACATAATTCTGTAGCAAATTTTAAAAATATCCAATTAATTACAAAAAAATCCAATCTATGCAAATGATAGTAATATAAAAAGCTATAAATGTTAGCTAGAGAGAAAAAATAACTCCAAACTAGCTCAAGCACGCTTAGAAGTCTAAAATTAATCAAACAGTACTTGAAGTCAGTTGGAGCTCTTGATACTGGATAGAATTTTTAAAAATTTATATCTCCCTCTCTAGACATCCAAATGGGGAGCTTCTAGTTGGTACAAGTCACTAGGAATGTCTAGTTTCTTTGTATAAAATTTTGTGGCAATTGGACATCATTTGAGCCCTATGTGATAGATTCCATTTTCAGACCTGAGTGAATAGTAACATGACCAAAACCAAAATTTGCCAACTTTGGAAATTCATCAAATATTCTCTAGACTTTGAAAATTCTGTTTTTTAGCTTCCTAAAAAGCTCTCAAAAAGCTCTAATTACATGCCAAATCTCAGATCAAGAAGAGCTCATTTGGATAAAAAGTAATATAGGGTTTCATTATGGTCAATTTTGGCTCCATATAGGGTACCAAAATGTCCAAATAGCTTTCCTTGGGGTTTGACACCTCTTGGGCAAGTCTAAAAGCATAATTAGGACTTGTGTGAACTATCCAAATGATTCCAAACCTCATGCATCTCATTTTGGCTATTCCACTTCCATTCATACATGAAATTCCATAATGCAAAATTGCCTTTACATGACCAAAATGAGTATTTCCATACATATAACCCTAGCTCTCATTTATACACAATACATTAACATAATTATACATGCTCATAACATCAAAGGTCATATACAACTAGAGATTTCATCAATTGCTATCCATAAGGCCGTAAAGTAGCAATTTCAAGACACTTTGATGTTATGCTCTCATCTTCAAGGTGGTTGGCTTCCATTACCTTGCTCTCTTGGTCCACCTAGCATGTTAGAACATTGGAGAAGAGGGGATGAGATTTAAAGAATCCCAATAGCTTATCTACCATTCAATCATATATAAAGCATACAAAACAAATCCCACAAATGCATGCATGACATATGGACATGTGCAATCATTCAAGAATTATTCTTAGCATTTGAAAAAGTCATACATAGTATACATAGGCTTGCGAAGCAAGTGGATTGGCATCACCCATTTACTTGTGGATTTTAGACTTGCTTCACCCATTCTTTAAGAGGTTCTTGGACTCAACCATACTCTTGGGAGTCAACCTCACTTTTGGGAGATTCTTTACTTTATCTCAACCAATCTTAAGGGTACTTGGCTTATCCTCACCATGGCTAAAGGTTCTTAGCCTCACCACACTCAAGCAAACCAAGGTAAATATCATAAATATCAATTGGAAAACATAATGCATCATCATGGTACCATAGAGTAAGAGCTCATACTAAAACATTTTTCATGGCTTGAAATACATATACACACATTTAAAGATAAGTAAAGCAAGCAATCATGCATGAGAGAAGGTGGAGAGAGCTATCTTGCTAGCATTTTTACACTTTTTCTTTAAGCCTTGAATCCTCTCCTTTGACCTCACACACCCAAGAAGGTGGAGATCATTACTTTTGGCCTAGACACAATTTATGGAAGCCAATTAGATTTATAGAATTAATTCAAAGGCCACACAACTTGCTTAGACTCTAGCTTAGTCTATAAATCCCTTTATGTTTCCAAGAATGCACCTAATGAAGTAACATCCATCAAATAAATTCTAGGCTCCATTCTTTTCTTTCAAATATAATTCTTGACTCCTTTTAAGCCTCTTGGAGTCATCACACAATTAAAATAAAGAGCCTAACTACATGTTACTTCTTTAGGTCATATTATGGAATATATAGGGCCAAATCACTTTCTATGATTTCTAAATTTTTTCCAAGGCTTCCACTCATCTTCACTCATCATATATGACTCAAAAATGGGCTTGGAACAAATTATAACTATCCCTAGGTACACAAACTCCCTTAGGCTGAGGCTAGAAAGCTTGATGATCTCCTTGAACTTTGCTTTGTTTTCTTGATGGAGGAAGCACATAGAGAGACTTCTAGGGATCTTAGGAGCTCATTTAAACTCTCATTTAAACATAGGAATCAAGGTATCAATTCAGATTTTGCAAGGAACATATGAAACCCTAGACTTTGCATCTTGAATTTCCATGGTTATTTGTTAATTTTCTTTGCATATTCTTAATCTCCACACCCTTTTTCATAAGAATCACTCTTGGTTCTGCCTAAAAATCAAACCCTCCTAGGGTTTCTTGAGTGGGGCAAAATGGTGGAGGAAGAGAAGGAAGGGATAGCAACCATGGAAGAAGAAATTACCTTGTTTTTTTGCGTTTTCTCACTTAAATCTCATCTTCTTTGAGCTCCTCTCTTTAAATCAAAATTTTTCCTTTAATTTCTCCCTTAAAAAATATTCATAAACTTCATTATAATCATAAGAAACAAAGGAGAATGGAGGAGAAGAGGTTTGGAAGGAAGGAAGCATGAAAAACTACCAAAATTCCACACCTTTTTGCTTGAATTTCTCTTCCTCTTTTTCTTCCTCTTGTGCGCCTCATCCTAGGGCTTCTTTCTCTGGTTTAGGGCAGAAACATATGAGGCTACATGAGGGTGAGAATGGGGTACCACTTATATATATAAGGGAGGAAGAATAACTTTTCAAAAATTCCCGTTTTGCCCTTCATTCTTGGCATTTTTGTTTCTAATTCGTTTTAGCTCCTTTTCTAGAATCGTCTTTTTTATTATAAAATTTAGGTTCCCAATTTAGTAAAATGCCTTTGGAATCACTCAAATCGGAGCTAAAACCTTACAGAATGAATGCGTCAAAGATTAGGTACACCGACATTGAAAAATATCCACCGGAGGGGATTTGACTGTCTCGGGGCTTTCCATGGTTTTTAGAGCCTCTGAGAATCCCAGAGAACTCAAAATTTAATTTAAAAAGCCCTCCTATGTGAATTCCAAAATTTTCTCAAAATTACGAAAATGCCATTATGTTTTGTGAGTTTTTCGTTAAATTTCGTTTCTTCATTCTAGCTCTGTTTTTCTTTTCGTCTGAGCTTAGGATTCTCATTTTTAGGAGTCTAGAATGCTTCCCAAATTTTTTGGGACCTTGACTAAGTCATTTTAGGGGACTTGCTTTTGTATCCGGTGAATTTTGTTCGTTGACGGAGAAACTATATATTATGTTTCTCGCGTTTTCTCTCATTTTCAGAGAACTGGATGTTAAAGAAGTACATATAAACTAAAAGAAAAATCTCTAAAAAATGAATTAAATTTTTTCTTCTTTATCAGCTGACTAATCTAAGGAGAGAAATTGTAATACTATATTATTTCTAACATTGATCCTCTTCTGGGCAAGTGGGATTTTACAATTCATTAAAGAAATCCCAAGAAAATATATTAAAATAATGAATTAAATTATATTGCGTAGCGGATAAAATTTTCATTTCACATCTCTGGGACCCCATGAACTCACAAACAATATTTTCTAATTATTTTTCATTCATACAAATCATAACATTCTCAAAACTTAGCACAAACCACGGATTAAGAGCCAAGAACCCCAAATAATCACATTTTGCAGCAGGTTCTAGGACAACAAAATTTGAGAAAATTTTGAAAATTTATAACTAATTCTAGAAAAATCAAAATCAAGCAAACTATAGCTTGATGGGAAGCACCGAGTGTTAACTCCACACTAAAAATAATATTAGCCACGAAAATCCCATCTAGACCATGTTTGACAACTGAGAAGGCAGGAAGGTCCAACTACCCTCTGATACTGATATAGGTTACTTATATAAACTTTGGAAATTCATAACTAATTTTACAAAAATCCAATCTATACCAATTAGAAAAGATCCAGATGTTAGCTAGAGGGAAAAAATAATTCTAGACCAATCCAAGAGCATTCAAATCCAAAAAATTAATCAAACAATAACACGGGTCTGACTAGGCACCTAGTACTGGACAACAACTTCAAAAATTAATATCTCCTTTTCTAGAAATCCAAATGAGGTGCTTCTAATTGGCACAAGTCATTGGGAAGGTCTAGTTTTTCCTTGTAAAATTTTGTGGCAATTGAATATCATTTTCCCTATGAATGATAGAGAACAAATTTTGGACTATATGAACAATACATTGACCAAAACCAGAATTTTTGTCAACTTCAAAAATTTGCCAAATATTCCACATGCCTCCAAATAATACCTACTTTAGCTTTTCAAAAATCTCTCAATAACCTCTAGATCATGCCAAATTTTAGACCAATAAGAGCTCATTTGGATAGAAAGTGACGTAGCTTACCAAAATGGTTAATTTTGGCTTCCATAAGGTGTCAAGTTTGTCCAGATGCCTTCTCCAATGGTTTAGCACCTCTTGGGCAAGTTTAAAAGCATGAATATGGCTTGTAGGAACTGCCCAAGTGGTCCCAAATACTATACATCCCAATTTGACCATTCCATACCCAATAATACATAATTATCACAAGCCATCAAGATGTCAAATTTCACATTCTCAGTGATCTAATGCCACATAAGAGCTATACAGTATTCTTACATCATATATACATTTGCTCATGGTCTTACATCACAAAAAATAATATGTACAAGCTCACTTTGACATCCAACTACAAACAAGGTTACATAATAAACAAAATGCAATCTCTCAAGGTCTTTGGCTTGCACTCCTTGCTTCTTGAATATCACTTAGGCATTTCAAGATAATGGAGGGAAGGGGAGTGAGATTCCTAGAATCTTAATAGTTTACACACCCATTCACACACACATTCATGGCATATACACATCAAAGCATATGTATAGAAGGTTTCACAACCATAAAGTATGCAAAGTCACAATTTCCATGCCACTTATTCACATTCAAGCCTAAAACATCCTCTAGGGACTTTTGGTTTTGCCATACCCTATTTTTAGGACTTTTGGATTTGCCTCACCCTTGGCCTAGGGACTTTTGACTTGGCCTTACCCTTCCAAGAGACTTTTGGCCTTATCTCACTCATGCCATAAGACTTTTGGCATCACCTCACCCTTATAAGCCATTTCCACAATCAATGATATTCAAGGCAATACATTGGTACCAATGCAATCTCAAGACATTAAGTGGCATGTTATCAAGTCACAAGAACACACAAGCATGCAATAACATACATATGCACACAAGAATGCAAGAAGAATGAGGTGGAGAGCTACCTTTAACTTGATGCAAGTTTTACTTGTCTTATTCTTCCCTCTTTTTGGCTTCATATGCACACCTAGATGGGTTGGTGTTCTCTTGACCTAAATACCATAAACAACATGCAATTACATACTTGAAGCAAGCCAAGACACTAAACTCACTTTTGAACACACACTTGGTTCCATAAGTGGCATAATAGTTCCATAAATGGCCTATTGAAGCAACCTTCACAATTCAAGCTCTATGCTCCCATTTCTTCCCATTTCTAGGCCTCTTGACCTCATTCAAAGTCCTTGGAGCCCCCACACAATCATTTACACAAGCTTAGAATCAAGTTGCTTCACAAAGCACCATTATGGATACCATTGTCCCATCTCCCAATCCATGGCTCCTAAATTTTTTCTAATGGTTTCTTCCATCTTCTAACATCACATAAAGTCTTAAACCAAGGCTAAAATAAATTAAAACATCCCCTAGCCTAATGAACCTAGCTTGGCTGAAATATGCAACATAATGGAGGTTCAGGGAGTTCTTGATTTTCCTTGATAGGAGAGCCACTTGAGGATCTCAAGAAAACACTCAAATAGCTAAGAGATTACTCACACAAAATCAGATTTCCAAAACCCTAAAGAAGCCTAAACTTTTCTATCTGGATTTCCATGGGTTTTTCTTGGAATTTCTTGCCATATTCTTCTTCCTCATGGTCTAAAACCTTAGTTTCTCTCTTGTTTTTGGATAGAAAATCCTCCCCTTATATGGTTTTGTATGAGGCTGAAACACCTACCAAGAAGAAGTAAGAGAAGAAAGCAACATAAGCAAAAATTTACCTTAAATTCAAGTATGTATTCAAGGCTCTTCCTTCTTGGTTTATTTCTCCTCAAGTAATTCAAACTCCTCCCCTAAGTTTTAGACCAAAGATCAAACCATTCATCTCAAATAAAACCAAAGAGAGGAGAAAAGGAGAGGAATAAAGATGGAATAGAAAGAAGCATGAATTTCTCCAATTTTCCTTACCTTTCTTGGCTTTTCTTCCTCCTTCTTCTCCCTCTCTTGGTGCACCTAAAGGGGCTATTTCTCTTTTATTTTTTGGACAAAAGAAGGTCGGCCAAGAAGATAAGGGAAGTGGCATGAGAGTTAGAGAGAATTCAAGAAGCTTCAAGAAACTCACTTTTTCAAAAATTCTAATTTTGTCATTCCGTAATGGCAATTTCGTTTCGACTTCGTTTTAGCTCCTTTTTTAGAACTGTCATTTCTATTATAAAATTTAGGTCCTTAATTTAATAAAATACTTTTAGAATCACTCAATTTGGAGCTAAAACCTTCCCAAATAAATCCGTCAAAGTTCAAATTCATCGACGTTGAAAAATGTACACAGGAGGGGTTTTACTAGTCTCGGGGCTTCCCATGGTTTTCGGGACCTTTGAGAATCCTGGCCAACTTAAATTTCTCATTTAAAAAGCCCTCCTATGTGTTTTTCCAAAAGTCACACTTATTTACAAAAATGCCATTATGTTTCGCCAATTTTTGTCACAATTTGTTTCACCATCCTAACTCCATTTTTCTCTCTATCTAAGCTTGAAATTATCATTTTTAAGAGCCTAGGACTCTACCCAAATTTTTTGGGACACTATCTAGCTCATTTCAGAGGACTTGCTTTTACACAGCTTATTTTGTCATTTTACGAAAATTATGTTTGTTACAGAAATGACCTAAGAAAAGTTTGCTACCTTACTCTTTTATATAAATTGTGCTTCAAGCTTTTGAAACCAACCTAAAATCCAAACACTTCCAAACTTTGCCATTTCAAAATTGTTTTTCCCAAACTTGCCTCTGCATCACAAAAGAAGGAGCAACAAGGAGTGAAGAAAAAAAGGAAGCTACTAGAGCCAACATTTGGGTAAGACAAACATATCTTAGTTTTACTATGATTTGTGTGATTATACAATCTTATCTTCCTGACCATTCTCTTCCTTTCATCTTTCTCACCTTTTCCCCTTTCATTGTATAGTTTCATTTTATTAGAATCATGGAAGTAGAGGAATTTTATGTGATTCTTTGATTTAAATAAACTGTAGAGTTGATGATGTTTAAGTATGATTCATTTGCTTTATTTTTCTCTCAACCTTCACACAAATATGGATGCATGAAAGCTAACATGATGAAATCTTTAAGAATCATTCTAGCACAAATAGGACCATTAGGTATGTTGAAAAATGATGCATGTGAGTTGCTTTTATAGTTGTATGAAGGCTTGGGGGTAGTTTATTAGAGAAAGCCATGGCTTGGATGGTAAATAAGGTTATTTGCATGAAACAAGGTGTCTAGACAAGCCCCCTGTCATGTCCCTAGTACCTAATTAAGCTAAATAACATAATCATATTCTAAATTAGTTGTAATTAATGCATAAAATTAGTTAGAAACATTTAAACTTTTATACCAACAAATTACATTACTAAAACTATATATGAAAATTCATGTTCACTTGACAACATAATTCCTATTAAGCAAAGTTGCCCTACTTTAAACACTTTTTAAAAGTATTAAAATAAATATAAATTGATCCACTAACCTTTATTCATAATTAACATCAAGTAACTAAACTCCAAAAGGTAATATGTTGATCTTAGGATTCAAGTTGCAAGTTAAAATGGCTAAGTTGCGACTCGACTAGTGTAATGTCTGGTTTTCATTAAACAATAAAAATGAGTTCATTTTCAAAGCAAGTCCCCCAAAATGAATTATTTAAGGTCCCAAAAAATTTTAGTAGCATTCTAGACTCCTAAAAATGAGAATTTTAGGCTCAAACAAAAAGAAAGATAGAGCTTAAATGAAAAAATGAAATTGAACGAAAGATTGACAAAATGTAATGACATTTTCGTAATTTTGAGCAAATTTTTGAAATTCTCATAAGAGTGCTTTTCAAATGAAAGTTTTGAGTTCTCCAGGATTCTTAAAGGCCTTAAAAATCATAGAAGCCCTATAATAGTTAAAACCCCTTCGGTGGATATTTTTCAACGTCAGTTGACCCAAACTTTGACAGATTCGTTCGGAAAGGTTTCAGCTCTGATTTGAGTGATTCCAAAGGTATTTTATTAAATTGGGAACCTAAATTTTATAATAGAAAAGATGGTTCTCAGAAAGGAGCTAAAATGAACTGGAAACGAAAATACCAAAATGAAGGGGCAAAATTATAATTTTTGAAAAGCCTTTCTTAACCTCCCTATATATATATGAGGCACCCCACCTCCTCACTCATTTAGACACAATTTTTTCTGCTCTAAACTAGAGGAGAGAGCTAGGGTTTAAGGCACACCAAGAGAAGGAGAAAGGGAGGAGCAAGACAAGGCAAAAGGTATAGAATTTCTTGGTTTTTTCATGCTTTCTCTTTAGTAAATCTCTTTCCATTTCCCTTTTTTTTCTATGGTTTTATTGAAGTTCTTGGATCTATTTTGAGTGAAGAACAAAGGGAAAAATTCAGATTTGAAGAGAAGAGGCCAAGGAAAGGAAGAATCAACCAAGAAACTAAGGAAAAATAAGGTAAAATCTTCATCCCATGGTAGCTACTCCTCCTCTTCTTGTTCATCCAACATCAGAAGTTACAAGAGGGCTTGGATTTTGGGTAGAACCAAGGGTGAATCTTATGAAATGGAGTGTAGAGAATAATAATATGCAAAGGGAATTAACAAACAACCATAGAAATTCAAGATATTAAACCTAGGGTTTCTAGTGTTCCTTGAAAAATCTGATTTGATACTAAGATTCCTAGGCCTAAATGAATGTTTAAATAAGCTCCTAAGATCCCTAAAAGGCTCCCCATATGCATCTTCCACCAAGAAAACAAAGCAAGTTCCATGGGTGCCAAGAAGAAGCCTAGTTTCAGCCTAGAAGAGTTAGAGTACCTAGGGATAGTTTTAAATTTTTCCAAGCCCATTTTTGAGACATATATGATGAGTGAAGATGAGAGAAAATCTTGGAAAAAATTTAGGAGGCCTAGAGAATGAATTAGTGTCATAAGTTCCACAATATGACCTAAGAAAGCAACATGTAGTTAGACTCTTTATTTTAATTGTGTGATAACTCCAAGAGGCTTAAAAGGAGTTAAGAATCATAAATGAAAGGAAAGAATGGAGCCTAGAACTCATTTGATAGGTGTTTCTTCATTAGGTGTATTTGGGAACCATAAATGAACCATAGGACAAAACTAGAGTTCTAAGTAGATGTGTGGCCTTAGAAATGATTCTAAGAACCTAATTGGCTTCCATATATTTTTTTTAGTCTAAGAGAAAACAATCTCACACCTTTGTGGAGGCCAAGGAAGGGAGAGCATTTTTAAGAGGAAAAGTGTGTGGTTGCAACAAAGGTAGCTCACTTCTCCTTCTCTCATGTATGAATGTATACTTAACTTATCTTTGGATGTGTGTATGTGTGTTTCAAGCTATGAAAAGTGTTCTAACAAGTACATATGTATTATGATACCATGATGTTGCATTATGTCTTCAAATGATACCTAGTATGTATGCTTGGGTTTGCTTGAGTGTGGTGAAGCCAAGAACCCTTAAAGTTAGTTGAGACAAAGTCAAGAGTCTCCCAAAAGTGAAGTTGACTCCCAAGAGTGTGGTTGAGTCAAAAACCGCTAGAGAAAATGGATGAGGCAAGTCCAAAATTTATAAGAGGATGGGTGAGGCTAATCCACTTACTTGGCAAGCCTATGTACGCTTTGTGTAATTTGTTCAAGTGCTAAGAATGCTTTTCGAATGATCATGCACTTCATGATACTTATGCATGCAATTTTAAGACTTGTTTTGCATCTTTTATGTATGATTAAAAGGGAGATGAGCTATTGGGATTCTTTGAATCTCATTCCCTCCTCTTCAATGTTCTAACGTGCTAGGTGGACTAAGTGAGTAAGGTAATGGGAGCCATTAACTTGGAAGATGAGAGTATGACATCAAAGTGCATAGATTTTGCTTCTTTATGGCCATATGATTGGCAATTATTGTAATCCATTATTGTATATGTCCTATGACCTTATGAACATATGTAATTATGCAAATGTATCATGTACAAATGAGATTTAATGTTATGTGTATGATATAGTGCATTTTGGATATTGAGGGGCAAGACTTAACTTGTGTATTCTTGTGTATGGCATGGGGTGAGAGTGAGTTTTCAAATTTTAGGTTTATGCACCTTTGAGACAAGTTTAAAAGGTCATCTTGGTGCTTTCCCACGTGCTCAAGTGGTCATGGTTGCCTTAAAACTCAAAATGGACCATTTGAACCCCTTTGGTGAGACAAAACAAACCATTTTGCAACCCAATGTCAAGATCTGACCAAATGAACGAATTTACTCATGAAATTTAGCACACATATAGATATTATCTAGAGCCCTTTGGAAAGCCAAAGACTAGATTATTTGGAGCTCTATGGAATTAATTATGAATTTTCAAAGTTGTCATTTTTCTACTGATGATGGAGGCACTGTTCATATGGTTAGAAATTTGGGATGTGTCATTCGTAAGGCCAATAATGTCCAATGTGACACCTTAACCTCTAGTTCATACCCAACATGCCCTCTAGCCCATATGGGCAATGCGGAACTCACAAGGGAGACACTTTCTCTACCTTATGCTTACTTTCTCTATGGCACTATGTGTGGGTAGAGCTCCACTTAGAAGTAACATGGACCAATTGAGCTCTCTCTCTGATTCTTCATGCTCAATTACTCTTTTGAGACTCATTTCAATCCCCACTATATGCTTAAAACTCATGGAAAGCAAAAAGGGATTGGAGACATGCATTTTCGCTATGGGCAGATTTTGCTTCGTTTCTGGGCTAACTTTGGAAATCCATAACTAAATGCAGAAAAATCGTATCTGCATGATCTGGGTCATTCTAGAAATCTTGAGACGTCTATTTCATGCTAAAAATACTTAGAAGTCTCAATCTCTCACTCATTCTGCGTTTGACATCGAAATAGTTCACTGGTCAGAGGGGGCTTCTTTGCTGTCACAGTTTACTGATATGGACTTTAAAAATGTCTAACTAATTCCACAAAAATCCAATGCTCATAAAATCTATCTCTATGGAAATATGTGGATGTTAGCTAGAGGAGAAAAATATCTCCAGATCAGTTCACCTAGCCAATTTCCCGGAAACCGATGAAACAGTACCTCGGGTCTGGTTGGGTGTCTGATTCTGGGCAGGAACTTCGAAATTGCATAACTCACTCTCTGGACCTCTAAATGAGGTGCTTCCAGTTCCTACAAGTCACTGTGACCATATAGTTTCTGTGTATAAAATTTCGTAGCCATTGGACTATGTTTGCCCCTCGGATGACATGATTTCTAAACTGACCAAATGAACAGTGATTTTCTGAAATCCGAATTTCTGATGTCAACTTTGGATGCTCATAGAAAATGCTATAGACCTCTAAATGACATGAACTCTAGCTTCCCAGAAAGCTCTAAACATAATCTAGCTACATGTCAAATCTCATAACAATAAGAGGTCATATGGCTATTCTATGACATCATGTGCAAAAGGCCCTTTCTTGGCCAAAAGTGTGGCTAATGGGGTCCAATCTTAAGTTTTCTACTTCTATGACTCCTTGAGCACACGAGAAAGCATCTTTAGGAGCTATCAATCATGCCTCAAGTGTCTAATAACTTAGATTGGGGAAATTCACTATCCCATGCCCACTTATGCACCCATATATACTAGGCTATCATTGATCATGTCTCATTCAACCATGCTCTTTCATTCATCATAAATCTCATTCTCATGCATTCATCATTAATATATACCTGGTTTTACAAAAACTATGAGGAACTACATTATATACATCATTTACATCTTACATCTCATATACAATGTACTACAAAACTTTACATTCTTCTTCATCTCTATCCCTAGCCTCATGCTTGGTGGTGGTTGCTCCCATCTCTAATCTCACTTGGGCCACCTGGCATGGTTGGATGGTGGAGAGGGAGGGTGAGATTCATGGAATCTCAGTAGTTCAACTCTCAATCAAACATACATATATTGCATGCAACAAGTCTCATTATGCATGTATGGCATGTTAGCATATAAAACCATGATGGAAAACATTTAAAACATGTGAAATGGCCATGGATAACATTCAAAAGCTCGCTGAGTACTTGGATCGGCCTCACCCCTTCCCTTATGGCTTTTGGATTTGCCTTCCCATACTTTAGAGGTACTTAGACTCACCCTTACTCTTTGGGAGTCAACCTCACTTTTGGGAGACCTTTTTCTCTTGTCTCAACCAACTTAGGGCTTCGGCTCATCCTCACCTTGGCTATAGGGTTATTGGCTTTTCCATTTCCTCAAGCAAACCAATCAAGCATTTAAAACATCATCTCAATCATATCACATAATCATGCTAACACACTTCTCATAGCTCATATCATTCATACACACAAGCAAGACAATGTAAACACACAATTATGCATGAGAGAAAGTGGAGAGAACTACCTTTGTTGGCTATTTACTACTTGCTTTGTCAATTGTCTCCTCCCGTGTTGGTTTCACAACAACTTCTAGATGGGAGAGTTCCTCTTGAGCCTAACCACACAAAAGCATGGAATTAACACCTTACTACTCAATTCTTAAGCTAGGGATCACTTCTAATCAGCTCTACTGAGTTTCTCACTCTAGGTCTTTTCCTCTCACTAGGGTCCATGAGCTATCCCTCTCTTTTCTCAACTCTTAAGAAAGGGGAAAAGTAAGAAAGAGAAGACTATCTATTTCTAATCTCTCTCAAGAATGGTTTCCCACTCTCTCTCCTCTGAACCAGACTCAAGACCTAACCATTTCTATCATCTGAACCATGGGAAAGAGGGGAAAAGGGGAGAAGGGCAACATACTAAGAGGAAGCCATGAGAATTCATACCTTTCTTGTGCTTTCCTCTTCTCTTCAGCTTCTCTCTCTCTCCTCCGCCCTTTTCTCTCTCCTAAGACGAGTTTGAGTCGGTTAGAAGAAGAAAGAAGAGATTTGGAAGCTTTTAAAAAGTCAAATTCTCTTTTTCTCGCTTTTCTGGACCGCTGTCGCTATAGCGAGTTAGTGCCCTTGCTACGGCGAGCTCGTGTCTGTTCCAGACTTCTGCCTTCGCTATGGCGTCGCTATGGCGAGATCGTGTCTATTCCAGATCTCTACCTTCGCTATAGCGCCGCTATGGCGAGCAACTCTCTGGTCTCTATATAGAATGCCGCACTCGCTATAGCTAGGAACAATTTCGCTACGGCGAGCAACTCACTGGTTTCTATATGAAATGCCGCACTCGCTATAGCTAGGAGCATATTCGCTACGGCAAAGAGGCATCCTCGCTATGGCGATTCCATATCTCGCTATGGCGAGAAGACTTAGAAAATTCTCAGCTCTTCGAAAATTTTCCAGCTTCTCTTTTCCTTTCCCTTTTCTCATTCCTTTTCTATTTTCTTTTCTTTTCTTTTTCTGGGTTATTACATCCAATGCTCATGAAATTTTACAGGCATAAACTAGATATGATAAGATTTCCATAGCTACTAAGATCATCTAAATTGGACCTCTGAGCAGGGAGATATGAATTTTTGAAGATGAAGGATAGTACCAGTAACATAAGTTGACCTTTAGTATTGTTCTATCAATTTTTTGGTGGCTAGCAGCCCCTTTTGAGGTCTAGACATATTTTTAAAATAAAGTAGATATCTTTAGACTTTCATAATGGTAAAGAATTCATTATTCCTATTTTTTTAAAATTAGTTATAATTTTTCAAAATTCGTGACAGTAAACTAAAATTTCTGGCCGAGGCTGCACTCTTGAATTTTATGTACTCCATCCATTTGCATGAGTTCTAGGCCACTTTCTTGGATGGTTTTGAGTTGTATCAGTGTAATTAAATATAAAAATGAGTTGGATGAGTCCATATGGTTCACAAGACACTAAATAAAAAATTCATGCGTTACGCAACGCAAAGAAATTGATTATTTTAATGCCATTTTTCTTGCTTTCTCATAAAATACATCGTATGAGATATGGAGATAGTATGAGATAATCTAGAAATTTATGGTATTACATTTATTGCTATCTGAGCAAAGGTTCAGGCTCTTGACGTGGGTTGTGGCTTGTGTTTATGAGTTGCCTTAGTGTATATGAGCTATTTTCAGATGAATTGAGTATGTGATGGTTGTGAAAGTGTTCCCTTTGATACTAAAGTTTGTTATAATATTTTAGAGTCATGGTGAACACTAAGAGAGCTAGGCCATCTAGAAAGGCTCGTGCACATGATAGAGCCGAGCCTAGTGATCCAGCAGCTGGAGCCTTATAGGCTATTATGGCTTGCTTAAATCAGCAGCAAGCTGTGATCATGCAGTTACAAGAATGGCTTGCTGAAAGAGATAGCCAGGGCCCTACACTTCCTCTTCCACAGCCACCTCACCACTCAGATCATCTTGAGCATTTAGGGGTGACTCACCCAGATCTGCAGCCACATATCTAGATGGTTGCCCTTATCCACCAGCTTAAATGCCTCCAGCCCAGGAGCAGTCCTTTACCAGACATATTATTACCCAGTTCAAAAAATTCAAGCCTCCCACCTTTGATAGTGAAATGAACATAGAAAGTCAAGGCCTAGATTATGCAGTTAGAGAAGATCTTCTAGGTGATGGAGTATACATTTGAGCAGAAAGCCAAGATTCAAGTGCAAGAATTGATTGAGAGATTCACATTGAAATACCATCCTGGTAAGGCTAATGTGGTAGCTGATGCCCTAAGTAAAAAATTCATACACATGGCCTGTATGATGATCTGAGTGCAGGAATTGATTGAGAGATTCAAAGATATGAATCTCTCATATGAGGTGCATTTAGGAAAATTATTAATAAGTGAAACTCGAATAGAAAATAACTTGAAGGATTAAATAAGAGAGGCTCAGTAGACAGATGACCATATAAGTAAGATTAGATCTCAAATAGCCTAGGGTAGCATTCAAGAGTTCAATCTGTTTGAGGATGATATAGTGAGGTATAGGGATAGGCTGTATATGCCTAGAAATATAGAAATCAAAGAGAGAATATTAAAGGAGGCACATAAGAGCAAGTACACCATTCATCTAGATAGAATAAAATGTACTAGGATTTAAAGAAAATATTCTGGTGGCCTGGGATAAAAATAGATATAGCAGAACATGTCTCCTGATGTTTAGTATACCAAAGAGTTAAAATAGAGCATCAAAAAATAGTTGGGTTACTATAGCCCCTAGACATCTCGGAGTGAAAATGGGATAGTATAGCAATGGCTTTTGTCATGGGTTTACCCAAGACATCATCGGGGCATGATGCAATATGGGTAATAATAGATAGATTAACAAAGTTAGCACACTTTTTAGCCGTGAAAGCCACTTATACCCTAGATAAATTAGCCCAGCTGTACATCCAGGAGATAGTTAGACTACACAGTGTACCTAGGAGAATAATATCAGATAGGGATCCCAGATTCACCACGAATTTCTAAAGATTATTATAGGACGCTCTAGGTACCAGGCTTAGATTTAGCACAGCCTACCATCCATAGACAGATGGACAAACGGAGAGAACCATCTAAACCTTATAAGACATGTTAAGGGCATGTGTAATAGAAATGAAAGGAAATTGGGATACATACTTACCTCTAGTGGAGTTTACCTATAATAATAACTATCATACAAGCATACAAATGGCACCGTATGAGGCATTATATGGGAGGAAGTGTAGGTCTCTGATGTGTTGGGTTGAGCTAGGAGAGTAGAGCCTGATAGGCCTAGAGTTAGTGGACCAGACTTCTAGACAAATTGAGACCATCAGAAAGAAACTACTAACGACCTAGAGTAGACAGAAAAGTTACGCAGATAGATGTAGACGGCCGTTCGAGTTTAAGATTGGATACCATGTCTTCATTAGAATATTTCCAGTCACAGGGATAGGTCGGTCCATAAAGATTAGAAAGCTCAGTCCAAAGCACATAGGTCCATTCCAGATTCTTGATAAAGTAAGACCTGTGGCTTATAAACTCGCCCTTCCCTCAAACCTAAGCCAAGTACACAATGTATTCCACATTTCACAGCTTAAAAAATACCAACCTGACCCCTCACATGTCATAAAATATGAGAATGTGTAGTTACAGGATGATCTATCATACATAGTATCACCAGATCAGATTATGGACGTTAGACTCAAGCAATTACGAAATAAGATGATATCTCTAGTGAAAGTGGTTTAGAAAGGGTTATCTCCTGAAGAAGCTACCTGGGAGTTAGAGGAAGAGATGAGAAAGAAGCATCCAGAGCTCTTCCCATGAGGTATGTTATCTAAATTTTGAGGATGAAATTTATTTAAAAGGGGGAGAATTGTAATGTCTGATTTTCGTTAAACAACGAAAATAGGTGCATTTTCAAAGTAAGTCCCCCAAAATGAATTAGTTAAGGTTCCAAAAAATTTAAATAGCATTCTAGACTCCTAAAAATAAAAATCCTAGGCTCAGACGGAAAGAAAAATGAGCTAGAATGAAAATACCAAATTGAACAAAAGATTGACAAAATGTAATCGCATTTTCGTAATTTTGAGCAAATTTTGAAATTCTCATAGGAGAAATTTTTAAAAGGAAGTTTTGAGTTCTCCGAGGTTCTTAGAGGCCTTCAAAATTATGAGAAGCCCTAGGACAGTTAAAACCCCTCCAGTAGATGTTTTCTAATGTCAGTTGGCCTGAACTTTGACGGATTCGTTCGAGAAGGTTTTAGTTCTGATTTGAGTGATTCCAAAGGTATTTTATTAAATTGGGAACCTAAATTTCATAATAGAAAAGACAATTCTAAAAAGGAGCTAAAACAAACTGAAAACAAAAATGCCAAAACAATGAGGAAAAATTAGAAATTTTGAAAAACCTTTCTTAACCTCCCTATATATATATGAGGCGCCCACCTCCTTGCTCATTTAGACACAATTGTTTCTACCCTAAACCAGAAGAGAGAGCTAGAGTTTGAGGGGCACTAAGAGAAGGAGAAAGGGAGGAGAAAGATAAGGCAAAAGGTATGAAATTTCTTAATTTTTTCATGCTTTCTCTTTAGTAAACCTCTTCTCCATTTCCCTTTCTTTCTTATAGTTTAATTGAAGTTCTTGGATCTGCTTTAAGGGAAGAACAAAGGGAAAAATTTAGATTTGAAGAGAAGAGGCCAAGGAAAGGAAGAATCAACCAAGAAACTAAAGAAAAACAAGGTAAAATCTTCATCCCGTGGTAGCTACTCCTTCTCCTCTTCTCTCCTTAGTTTGTCCAACATAAGAAGCTACAAGAGGGCTTGGATTTTGGGTAGAACCAAGGGTGAATCTTATGAAATAGAGTGTAGAGAATAAGAATATGCAAAGAAAATTAACAAACAACCATAGAAATTCAAAATAGCAAACCTAGGGTTTCTAGTGTTCCTTGAAAAATCCAATTTGATGTCAAGATTCTTAGGCCTAAATGAATATTTAAATGAAATCCTAAGATCCCTAAGAGGCTCCCCATATGCATTTTCCACCAAGAAAACAAAGTAAGTTCCATGCGTGCTAAGAAGAAGCCTAGTTTCGGCCTAGAAGAGTTATGGTACTTAGGGATAGTTTTAAATTTTTCCAAGCCTATTTTTGAGTCATATATGATGAGTGAAGATGAGGGAAAACCTTAGAAAAAATTTAGGAGGCCTAGAGAATGAATTGGTGTCATAGGTTCCATAATATGACCTAAAGAAGCAACATGTAGTTAGACTCTTTGTTTTAATTGAGTGATGACTCCAAGAGGCTTAAAAGGAGTCAAGAATCATAAATGAAAGGAAAGAATAGAGCCTAGAACTCATTTGATGGGTGTTGCTTCATTAGGTGTATTTAGGAACCATAAATGAACCATAGGACAAAACTAGAGTTCTAAGTAGATGTGTGGCCTTAGAAATGATTTTAAGAACCCAATTGGCTTCCATATAGTGTTTAGGCCAAGAGAAACTAATCTCACACCTTAGTATGTGTGAGGCTGAGGAAGGGAGAGCATTTTCAAGAGGAAAAGTGGGTGGTTGCAACAAAGGTAGCTCACTTCTCTTTCTCTCATGCATAAATGTATGCTTAACTTATCTTTGGATGTGTGTATGTGTGTTTCAAGCTATGAAAAGTGTTCTAACAAGTGCATATGTATTATGATACCATGATGTTGCATTATGTCTTCAAATGATGCCTAGTATGTATGCTTGGGTTTGCTTGAGTGTGGTGAAGCCAAGAACTCTTAACCATGGTGAGGATGAGCTAAGAACCCTTAAAGTTGGTTAAGCCAAAGTCAAGAGTCTCCCAAAATTGAGGTTGACTCCCAAGAGTGTGGTTAAGTCAAAAACCTCTAGAGAAAATAGATGAGGCAAGTCCAAAATCTATAAGAGGATGGGTGAGGCTAATCCACTTACTTGGCAAGCCTATGTATGCTTTGTGTAACTTGTTCAAGTGTCAAGAATGCTTTTCGAATGATCATTGACTTTATGATGCTCATGCATGCAATTTTAAGACTTGTTTTGCATCTTTTATGTATGATTGAAAGGGAGATGAGCTATTGGGATTCTTTGAATCTCATTCCCTCCTCTCCAATATTCTAACGTGCTAGGTAGACCAAGTGAGCAAGGTAATGGGAGTCATCCACTTAGAAGATGAGTGTATGGCATCAAAGTGCATAGATTTTACTTCTTTATGGCCATATGATTAGCAATTATTGTAATCCATTATTGTATATGTCCTATAACCTTATGAACATATGTAATTATGCAAATGTATCATGTACAAATAAGATTTAATGTTATGTGTATGATATAGTGCATTTTGGACATTGAGGAGCAAGACTAGACATGTATATTCTTGTATGTGGCATGGGGTGAAAGAGTAAGTTTTCAAATTATGGATTTATGCACTTTTGAGACAAGTTTAGAAGGTCATCTTGGTGCTTTCCCACGTCCTCAAGTGGTTATGGTTGCCTTAGAGCTCAAAATGGACCATTTGGCCCCTTTGGTAACACAAAATGATCCATTTTGCAACCCAATATCAAGATCTGACCAAATGAACGAATTTGCTCATGAAATGTGATACACATATAGATCTTTTTGGGAATCCAAATACTAGATTATTTGGAGCTCTATGGAATTAATTATGAATTTTCAAAGTTGGCATTTTTCTGCTAGACTAATGCAGGCACTGTTCATATGGTCATAAACTTGGGCTGTGTCATTCATGTGTCAAATAATGTCCAATGCTAGTAAAATTTTACAGGTATAAACTATACAGGATAAGCTTTCCATGTCCACTAATATCACCCCAATTGGACCTTGAAGTAGGGAGATATGAATTTTTGAAGATGGAGGATAGTACTAATAACATTAGTCGACTTCTAGTATTATTCCATCAATTTTTATGGCTAGCGGCCCTTGTTGAGGTCTGGACATATTTTTATAATAAAGTAGACATCTGTATCTTTCTATAATGGTAAATAATGCATGATTTATATTTTTTGAGAATTAGTTATGATTTTTCAAAGTTCATAACAGTAAACTAAAATTTCTGGCCGAGGCTGCACTCTTGAATTTCATGTACTCCATCCACTTGCACGAGTTCTAGGCCACTTTCTTGGATGGTTTTAAGTTGTATTAGTATAATTGAATATGAGAATAGTTGGATAAGTCCATATGGTTCACAAGACACTAAATGAAAAATTCATGCGTTACGCAACGCAAAGAAATTGATTATTTTAATGCCATTTTTCATGCTTTCTCATAAAATACATGGTATGAGACATGGAAATAGCATGAGATAAGCTAGAAATTTATGGTGTTACAGCTAGCCTTAAGGAATTCCTAAAATCTCGACTTATATTTCTTATGGTAACTTGGAAAGCCCCCATCGTGACTTAACATGGGATTAGGATAAAAATTTCTTGATGACACAATTCTTGCCACAACTTGAAATGGTTGCACTACGGCAAGATTGCTCCAAGATCATAATTTTCCTAGGTTTCATGAGTTGCACCATAGCCAAATATTTGTATTGCAATGTAAATTGTTATTGCATCACTCTTTTCTCATTTTGGCTGTGACTTGAGGAAATTAGGTCACGACTAACATTCAAAAATTAGTTAAGCAAAATTATGGAAAATTTAGGTCTTTATTTGGTGAAAATAAGAAATTATTATGGAAATTAAGGGAAATCATGAAAAATAAGAATTTTTAAGAAAAATAATTATTTGGCTTTTTTTAAGGCAGATAATAATCTTTTGGTGATTTTTAGCAGAAAATAACTTTAATTATAAAATTTAAATTTATTTGTGTGAAATTAACTTAAAGCACTTTGAAAAATTTAATTCTAAACCCAATAATTAATTTCACTCTACTAAAAATAAAATTTAGGAGCCCAAGCTAAGTTATAATTTGAGATTAACCCATTTGGACTTAGTGAACCAAAGCCCAACACTTAGATACAAGCCAATGGACCAAAATGCCCTTAGGTGAGCCCAAACGCTCACTTAAGCTTACTAAAATGCTGAACCCTCCCATTTCATGATAAAAGAGACATGTTAGATAGAAAAAGGAAAAGTGAAAATGTAGGAGAGAAGAAGGGCATGGTTCTTCACCTTTCAGGCTCTAATCCACCTAGAAGATGCAAGATTTATGTAACACTCTCTTTAATTACCCATTTTTCTTGAAATTTTTTTACAGCGTAAAATACTAATTAATTTCTATCTAATTACCTTAATCTTTTAAATATTCTTTTGTGATATAAAATTTTACTATGCTTTGTCTATGCCTATACTGACATAATGGATAGTGATCTATGACAAAAATTTACTACTATGAGTACATATTAATTATTTGTTCATAAAATAGGGAAGCACATCAATAATAGTATAGACCATATAAAGCTATTGGGGATTCAATCTAAAGCTACCCAAAAAGAGAAACCCCAAATAAAATACTAAGTTAGGTCCCTTATTAACAAAAAGAACTAACAACGATCTACGACTCAATATTTTTATGGAAATGGAGGAGTAAGAGGAATAAATCCACTTATTGGAAATGAGTGAGACTCTAACTCTTCCGGTGCCACAAAAATAACTAGGACAACACAAACGACATTGTCATATGATTAGATTAGGACATTGTGTATTGCAAACACCTATCCCAGAAGGGGGAACTAGATCCACTTTACCTAGAGTTCTAGTGTCACATGATAGGTAGACATCTAAGAAAAATATAAACCACAATAGGATAAGAAACAATTTTCTCAGTAACATAGATAAGATTAATACAATATGATAATCATGAAGAAAAGTAAAGCGATTAATTAATAAACAGAGAATAAGGTAAATAGAATACTCTAATAGAGAATAATTAAATTTATAAAAACAACATAATCATAGAATAACATAATATTTCATAATATTCAACATAAATAGAGAATGACAAAAATGAAGGATAATAGAAAATTTCATGTGAATACAAAAATGGAGAATAACATATGAATTTTATGATTTTTTGACATACTGGTTAGAAATATGATTTAAATATAAATAATAAATAAGACGTTAACAGATTCAGAATTCACATGCCATAAATAAACAAATATAAGCATAGTATAGGAAATATAGTAAACAATTAATTCAAACATTATTTTCTCTATATTAGCTTGACCATTAGGCCTTAGAGACTGTCAGACTCAATACCCAGATCATGTTACCTACCATGACTTAGTAGGCTCATCAATGCTTCCTTTATTGAGATGTCCCCCAGTGGGTATCTAAGGAAAGTCATATCAAAATATCACAATAATATGTCATCCAAGCTATTATTTGATTAAGGCATAATAGGTATATTTGGGAAAAAACTGCCTTACATAACTCTGTGTATAATCAAATAATCTCGATAGCAAATTAGCATATTAGAGTTCGAAAAAATTATATTTAAATCATTAAAATTATCTTTTCACTTTTCTATATCTAGATTTGTCTTATGGTCCATCGATGTCCATAATAGTCTATAAATTAAGGTCTAAAATCAAGGTACGATATAGCTATAATAGGCTTGTTTAGGTACAAGGAAGACTTAATAAGGCCTAATAAGTCCAACTAGGTCTAAAATATGCAAATGGCCCTCACTAGTCCTAATTAGTTATTTTATATATTTTAAGTGTCTTTAGTAATTAAAATTGGACATGCAGTACAACTAACGCTACCTAGTGCCAACTCTAGCACACAGAGGGTTGATCCCCTCATAAAGGTAACTTTGCTATAATATATATAGGCTAGTCCTTTACCAAACAATCCATATCCATATTAATAATGAAATTAGACAGCAAGCAGCATATTACCATATCAAATAATCATCATTTGTTCAAAAATCAACAAAATACTCATAAAATTCTAACTTTTACAACTAAGCTCCAAAAATTACAAAATAAATATCAATATAATCTAAACAATACATAAAATATATCAAGCCATACAGATAATCCACAATACCTCAAATAAAATAATTAAAAATTCAAAAATCTTATGGTCAACACTTTCACCCATAGAGTTGACTTTTATATAATTTACCAAAATTTCACCATAAAGCCTTATTTTAATGTAGGTTAACCTAATTTGATTGGATTTTGAAAAGTTCTTCCCTAAGTTCTCCATATGTGTGAGGCCAAGACCATGAGTGAGTGTGTGTGTATAAGATTTCCACATTTTCTTGTTATCAAATGGCCACTGTTGCATAATCAAGAAAGAAACACAAAATCCCCAACTCAATTTCTACATATTAATGAAAATTTCCAAGCTTCCACCAAGATCAAAATCAAGGAACAACTTGCCATAACTTCATGAAAATCAAAATTATATTAATTTCTTCCACCTAAGCCTTCTTCTATTATTCTCCTATTTATTTTCTCTTTAATTCCTTCCATGGCTTTATGAAATTCAAAGTTTCATAAATCATGGAAAAGTTTCCAAAAATTAGGAATTTTCTTAAAGTAAATGAATCATTTGCTATATATGTAAATTCTTCATCTTTTATTGGCAAAGATTCATGAAACATCAAGAACTCTCTTTTGTTCATGCCATGGCCGAAACATGAAGAAGAGAAGTGAAAATCCATGGTGAAAAAGTGAAAGAAAACAAAGTTGAAGATAAATAATCTATGTTACCTTCATTCCACATTGTTTTCTTCCCTGTTCTTCCATCTTCTTCCTTCCTCCTTCTCCTTTCCTTTTTGGTCATGGCTTCTCCCTTCTTTTCTCTCTTAGCCATGAGGGGTGTGTATGTTTTTGGTGAAGTGGGTGTTATGTAAGTGTGGGTGTGTTTTTACATATGTTTTACTTTTAATGAATGACTAAGATTTAATGTTGTCTTATGATGAAAGATCTAAGTCGTTAAATTAGATGGATGTCTAGAATTTAATCTTGATATTAGGTATTAGAAGTAAGCCTTTGGATTAGATACATGGTTAGGATTAAATTCCTAAAAGTAAGAAGAATCTAAACCATTGGATTGTTTTAATAGTTAAGATCGTATCCTTCATTAAGGATGAATATCTACTTAAATTTTCTTTTTCTAACAATTTAGTTACAATTTAACTATAGTTACCTTCTTGTTTTGTTAAAGTAACTAAATTGGTTACTTTTGCATTTATTATAGTTGATGTCAGCAGTAAGGTTAGCAATTATTTTTTTGTAGAATGTGTAATTAAAATCTTTTACTAAGATTTGTTGATGTCAACTAATATCATCACTTTGTAACATGTGTACTCTCTAGAATTCTCCCTTGCATATGTGCCACATCACCCTTATTGTCATACCTAGCTTTATTTAGCTCATTTACACCATTTATATGCATTAGCACCATAATTTACAACCGTTATTATACTTTTACTAGCAAAAATTAGTCCATTTACATACTAATCAAAGCTAGAGGGGTCAAATTATGAAATTTTCTTTTAATTCATTCATAGTCATCATAAAAAAAACTTATTTTGGTTTATTAGAATAGAAAATACACATTGGTTGCTTAAGGAGAACATCTAGCCCGAAATGTTTACATACACCATATTACATATTAAACTTAAAAAATTCATAACTTGGGCTACGTAACTTCAATTTATGCAAACTTGATGCCTACAAAAACTTATAATGTGAACTTTATGTCTATAAAATTTCATGAGCAACTGAATCTATTTGGCCCCTCAAAATACAAAAAATAGAATTGTAATAGACATGAATAGTAATAAACTATTATGCTAAGAATAGCCAAATTAAAAAATTCATAGAATATTTCACAAAACTCTAAAAAACTTGTAAACTTTAGCTTGTTATAAAGCTTTCAATGTCCCCTACATGCATGTCAAATTTCAGCTCCAAACTAGGTCATTTGGGTTGTCAAGAGCATATGTGCAATTTATGGCACATTTGGACCAAATTTTGGTTCAAAAATGACCCAATTAGTTTCCAAATTGCACTCTCCCACCTTGAGAAAATTTCAATCACCTTGAACATTAATTCCGTAAGGTTTAACATATAAAATGAGACTTGCATAAAAATTTGACCATCCAACACCCAATCAAGCACATAATCCATTATGCACCTATATGAACATAACAATATAAATAACTAACTTCTACCTCAAATTGCCATGTCTTTGCACATTTAAGCTCTTACATATATTTGCAATACAAAACTTGTTCATTTTCAACATGAGTTACCATAATTACATTGTACAAGTTTCTTATAAGATCCTAATGCATACATCAAATATAAATACATATAAAAGTTCTACAACATTATTCCTAAAGTCTAATCTTTCTTAACTTCTTTGCCTTTACTTGGAGGACCCAAAATGGTTATTGGGAATATATGAGTGAGATTCCAAGAAGAATCTTAGTAGCCAATCTTAACCAAATCAATGCATACATGAACACCATGAGGAAATGCAATGCATGGGGTGCAAGAATGCCATTCATATGCCTCACGTAATTCAAATGCAACTTTTAGCATAAAAACTCATTTCACTTAAAAACCATGACATCAAAACAAGCTAACTAGGCTTAACTAAACTTCACCCAAGATCAAGGAAGAGCTACTGCACTCAATTCTATGCCATAGGGAGGTGAGAGGCAAAAAATAAGTCAAACTCATGTATAAACCTCATTATGGAAAACATATCAAGGAATAGTTTACATATACATCAAGCAAATATACATACAAGAACCTCACCTCATTTAAGCATTCAAATGTATGCAAGATAGAAAGATAGAGCTACCTTTGAACTTGTCAAGTTTCAAAACACCATTAACCCCTTTGCTTTAGTTTTTTCTCTTGTCTTTCCTTAACTTGACAACTAACCTTTGGTGATTTTGTAATAGCTTGTTCTACATGTAACACCATAAATTTCTAGCTTATTTCATACTATGTTTATGTCTCATGCCACGAATTACATGAAGGAGTAAGGAAAATGGCATTAAAATAATGAGTATTTTTGCGTTGTGTGGCGTATGAATTTTTCATTTGATGTCTCGTGGACCATGTGAGCTCATGTGTCACATTCTCATATTTAATTACATAGATACAACTCAATTCCATCATCAAAAGTGTCCTAGAATTCATGCAAGGCAAGAAACACATAAAATTCCATAATGTAGCCTCAGCCAGAATTGCATACTTTTTGCCACAAATTTTGAAAAATCATAACTAATTCTAGAAAAATCAAAATCTATCATCCTATAGCTTCTTGGAAATTTATAAGTGTTAACTTTACACTAAAAATAATTTGAAGTCATGAACATAGCATCTAGACCATGTTTGACATCAAAAAAGGTGCAAAGGTTCAACTGGCTACTGGTACTGATGCAAATTTCTACTATAAAATTCAAAAATGTCCAATTAATTCCAAAAAAATCCAATCCATGTAAATGATACCAATCTGGAAATCCACAGATGTTAGCTAGAGGAAGCAAATAACTTCAGACTAGTATAGGCACGTCCAAGTCTTAGAAACTAATCAAATAGTAGCATAGGTCTGACTAGATCCCTAATACTAGACAAAATATTAAAAAATTATATCTCCCACTCTGGACATCCAAATGAGGTACTTCTAATTAGCACAAGTCGCTAGGAAGGTCTTCTCTTTCTAAAATTTTGTGGCAATTTTACATCATTTGCCCCATGAGTGATGGAGTTTCATTTTGGACCAGAATGAATAGTGCACTGAGCCAAATCCAAAAAAAATTCCAAATTTGAAAATTCATCAAATATTCCATAGACCTTTAAAAATGCTGCACTTCATATTCTCAAAAAGCTCTCAACAAGGTCTAAATGCATGCCAAATTTCAAACCAAGAAGAGCTCATTTGGACAAAAAGACGTGTAGCTCACCAATATGGTCAATTTTGCTCTATATGAGATACCAAATGTGTCCAAATGGCCTCCTTTAATGTTTGGCACCTCTTGAGTAAGTTTAAAAGCATGAATATGACTTACATGAACTGCCCAAGTGGTTCTAAACCTCATGCATCTCAATTTGGCTATTCCACGTCCATTAATACACTAATACACCAAGCCATCAAGAAACCAAACTTGCCATTTCTATTGATTTCATACCACATATAGTCTATATAAGCGTCATACATCATTTTACATTCATACGTGAGTTTACATCTCAAAAATAACATATACAAAGCTACTTTGCCATTCATATGGCCATAAACAAGCAAAATTCATGCACTTTGTTGTCACACTTTCATCTTCCAAGTTGTTGGCTCCCATTACCTTGTCCACTTGGCTTACCTAGCATGTTAGAACATTGGAGAGGAGGGAATGAGATTCAAAGAATCCCAATAGATCATATCTCTTTTAATCACACATAAAAGATGCAAAACAAGTCTTACAAATGCATGCATAGACATATTGACATGTGCAATCATTCAAGAGTCATTTTTTACATTTGAATAAGTCCTACATAGCACATATAGGCTTGCCAAGTAAATAGATTAACCTCACCCATTCACTTGTAGATTTTGGACTTGTCTCACCCATTTCTTTAAGAGGTTTTTGACTTAACCTTACTCTTAGGAGTCAACCACACTCTTAGGAGACTCTTTACTTTGTCTTAACTAATTTTAAGGGTTCATGGCTCATCCTCACCATGGCTAAGGGTTCTTGGCTTCTCCACGCTCAAGCAAACCCAAGTAAACATCATAAACATCATTTAGAAACATAATGCACTATCATGGTACTATGGAATAAGAGCTCATGCTAGAATATTTTTTTTTCATAGCTTAAAATACACATACACACATTCAAAGATAAGCCAAGCATACATTCATGCATGAGAGAAGGAGGAGTAAGCTACCTTGGATACAACCGCACACTTTTCTCCTTGAAACAATGCTCCCTTCCTCGGCCTCACACACACAAAGGTGTGGGGGTTAGTTTCTCTTGGCCTAAACACAATTTATGGAAGCCCATTAGGTTTATGGAATTAATTCTAAGGCCACACATCTTCCTTAAACACTAACTTGGTCTATTAACCCCTTTATGGTTCCAAAAATGCACCTAATGAAGCAACACCTATCAAATAAATTCTAAGCTCCATTCTTTCCTTTCATATATGATTCATGACTCCTTTTAAGCCTCTTGGAGTCATCACACAATTAAAACAAAGAGCCTAACTAAATGTTATTTCTTTAGGTCATATTATGGAACATAAGACACCAATTCATTCTCTAGGCCTCCTAAATTTTTTCAAGGTTTTCCCTCATTTCCATTCATCGTATATGACTCAAAAATGGGCTTTGAAAAATTTAAAACTCTCCCTAGGTGTGGTAACCCTTCTAGGTTGAGACTAGGAAGCATTTGGGCAACAATGGACTTTGCTTTGTTTTTTGCATGGAAGGTGCATATGGGGAGACTTCTAGGGATCTTAGGAGCTTATTTAAAAATTCATTTAGACATAGAAATTAAGGTATCATGTTAGATTTTACAAAGAACACATGAAACCCTAGATTTGCTAACTTGAGTTTCCATGGTTATTTGTTAGTTCCCTTTGCATATTCTTATTCTCCACACTCCTTTTCCTAAGATTCACCCTTGGTTTTGCCTAAAATCCAAGCCCTCCCATAGCTTCTTGAGTGGGGCGAACCAAGGAGAGAAGAGGAGCAAGGGGTAGTTATCATGGAAGGAGAAATTACCTTATTTTTCCTTATTTTCTTGCTTGAATCTTCCCTTCATTGGCCTCCGCTCTTCAAATCCGAATTTCCCCCTTTGTTCTTCCCTTAAAATAGATCTATATACTTCAATATAATCATAGGAAAGAAAAGGAAATGGAGAAGAAGAGGTTTGCTAAGGAAAGAGCATGAAAAACAACCAAAAATCCATACCTTTTATCTTTGACTTCTCTTTCTTTTCCTCTCCCTCTTGTGTGCCTCTCTCCTTTGGGTTTTTCTCTTGTTTAAGGCAAACATATGTCGCTAAATGAGTGAAGGAGTGGGGTGTCCTATATATATAGGTGGGAGGAAGAAAGACATTTCAAAAATTTCCATTTTACCCTTCGTTCTTAGCATTTTTGTTTCTAATTTTTTAGCTCTTTTTTGACAACTGCCTTTTTCATTATAAAATTTAGGTTCCCAATTTAATAAAATGCCTTTGGAATTACTTAAATCAGAGCTAAACCCTTCACGAATGAATCAGTCAAAGTTTTAGGTCAACTGATGTTGGAAAACGTCCACCGAAGGGATTTAACTGTCCCAGAGCTTCCTATGGTTTTCAAAGCCTTTGAGAACCTTGGAGAACTCAAAACTTTCATTTAGAAAGCCCTCCTGTGTGAATTCCAAAATTTGCTCAAAATAATGAAAATGCCCTTACATTTTGTTAACTTTTCGTTCAAATTCGTTTCTTCATTCTAGTTCTGTTTTTCTTTTCGTCTAAGCCTAGGATTCTCATTTTTAGGGATCTAGAATACTTCTTAAATTTTTGGGGACCTTAACTAGGTCATTTCGGGGGACTTCCTTTTGTATTCGGTGAATTTTGTTTATTTATAGAGAAATCATATGTTATGTTTCTCTCGTTTTCAGAAAATTAGATATTACATTTCTCCCCCCTTAAATAAATTTTTTCCTTGAAATTTAGGGTACAGTTTCTCTTATTCTATTCTATCCTAGCTAACTACTTTTTTTCTTTCCCTTCTTCCTGGCTCTATACGCTTCCTCAGCGATTTCACTCTTTTGAGTTTTTTTTTCTTAGCCAGAGAATTTTTATTACTAGCTTTTAATGAGGGCTTTATCATTATAGAGTACAACCCATCTGTAGGGGTTAATGTTCTTTTTAGTGGACTCATTTACACATCTCAGGAGATAACTTATTTCGTATCAAATCTCCCGTGTCCTCTCCTAATGGCTTCTCATAACATCTCATCATCTTTTCTGATCATTACAGCCATTGGAGATTTCTATCTGTCTACTGTTTTAAAATATACTATCCACTGTCTATCTTTGTGTTCTTTTTTACTAACTCATCCCATGATTACAATTCATATTTCTTTCTATCACAGGCCTCATATCTCAATTGCTTACTGGGATTACAACTCCTTTGAAGAGTTTTTCACTTTTAATGATCTAAGTTTCTCTATTTACTACTGCATTTGTCTCTTTAGACGGGGACTTTTTCTTACTTTCTTTGCTCACTTATAGTGGCATTTTATAGTCCCTCATTTCAATGCTGATAGGCCTAACATATATGTCTCATACTGGCATCGAAGATCGACTACCACTGACCATTGTTAGGCTCCAGTGAAATGCTAGCTATACTCATAGTTTCGATCATTGGAGGCATACTGTACCACTTACCTCATATAAAAACTACACTTCACCACTTTTTAAATACATAGGCTAGCACGTGGGGATCTCTCTATCCCTCGGTCAGGGCTACTATCTACTAGGTAGTGGTTCATCTAGTTTTAACTTTAGAAAGCTATTTTCTTCATTTCCTCATCCTATCCTATACTCATCTTTCAAGAGATCTAGTAAGTGGTCTAACTGTCTAAGTAAAGCCTTCATATTTCTGTGGCAATGGTTTATTAGACTCAGGAGGTCTTTAGTCTCTGAGACAAAAGCTAACTAAAACTGTACTGGTCTTTGAGACTAACTGCTCTGTAAAAACTATTTTAGGCTATCATCTCACCAAAGAACTATCATATTATAACTGGGGGCTCTCTATAACTCTGTGGGATCTATTGCGATCCCTAGGTCTATTACGACTTCTCAGAACCTTGCTAGGGTTTACTGCAACCCTCTATGTTATGCTAGGATCTACTGTGATCCATCTCTGAGAGATGTCAAAACCTAAATTACTATATTTAACAGTAAAACACATACTTACTAAGTCTAGTAACTATCGCTCATAATAACACTCAAAAGTATATCGTGCTCTTTGTGCGAAGTAGGTTCTGTGTTATCTAATTCTCTAGGATCCCGTCATACTGATACTCAGAAGCATCTTAATTTTTGTTCATCACTCCTCATGGGTTTCTCAGATTCCTACTTCATCCCCTTTTTACTTGAGTTTTCTCTTATTACTCTAGTTGTACTTAACTATCTTTTCCTCTCATATCCTATAATTTTTGACTATGCCCATACTCTACTTTGAGTGCCTTGGCACTAGAGCATCTCACACACTGAGTGTGCCTAACATCTCTGGCAGGAAAGAGGCTATGCACTGGTCCCTTCTCATTTCATTTATTTATACTATATGGGACTTAGGCTATGCATATTAAACTCGTGCTATCTGAATATGAACATTCCTTACTATTAGCACATTCTTTTCTACGTTACTATTCTTTACTGGGGATTCCTTTTTGCATATTTTTCCTACTATTCTAATATTTCTAAAATCTCTTTATCTCTCTTTTTTAACTCATCTCATTCTTTAACTAACTAGAATACCTTTCGAATATCAGGATACTTTGATGATTGATATCATCATTTGCTATATACTCAAGTCACATTACTACTAAGTTGGCCAGACCTAATATCATGTAACCCTTGTTGCAAGCAAACCATAACTAAGCTCAGAGCCATGACTAAGCTCAGAGCCACTATCACCAGTATATTACAAGTCTCCCAATAATCTAAAGTATTCCTCTCATACTTTTCTTTATTTGCCTTATTCACGTAGAATGCTCGGGGAAAAATAGGACTCTTCCTCTACTTTATCCTAAGATCACTTTACATTGCTCGACTGTTTTTACTTTGGGCACCATCATGCTAGAAGGACATCTATGCCAAGAACACGTGTGCTTTCTCAAGTACTCAAGCACATAAACTCGATATCTATTCTTAGTCTATTATATCCTCAGCTTGAACACTGTTATATCTTCTCTCTCTTTTTACCTTTCTTATCCTTTTACTTCGGTAAAAAGATGCTCTACCACTGGCTGTATCTGTTGCTAGTTCAGGTTTCTTTATGCTTAAGAGCACCTATATTTTCTCGAGATTCCTTTATTTATTCACTCTTTGTAACATCAAGGGGGTTTATTTTCTTTCATACTCTTACTCTGCTCTTAACTAGACTGTCCCTCGATAAAAAGAATTCTATTTCATATAATCCCAGGAATTATATTCTGTGGTGCTCTTGTCTTGCACATTTTCCCTGCATAATGCGAGACTTGTCTTCTCAAGCAGTCTCTAGCTCCCTCGAGCTTTCCTACTAAAGCACTAACTGTTTATCTCAGCTCATTTCTATGTTCAGATCAGAGTTAGGCTTTCTTTCTATTTAATCCCTTTAGCCTTATCCCCAGGAGCATAGTACATGGATTTTAGGGTTTTACTAACCTAATCCAGGACACGTGCTCTTATTGTCTGGATTCTACCTCATTGAAGATTTATGCTCTATTGGGTACTCTAATCATGCATGTGCCTTAACCCTACATTATTCTTATATTAGGGAGCTCGTCTAACTAATTATCATACCCTTATCTATTTATCTTTCTAGGCTTAGTCTATTCATTTAGTCATTACTAAAGTGGGGGCATCTCGTCAATGGCTAGTTTCTTAGCTCTTTCTTGCTTCCCTTATCACTATACTTTATAACTCAGGGGGTCTATCTAGGGGAATTTGCTAACCACTACTGAGTGGTCTCCTTGATTCAAGATGTCTCATCTTCTCTTTCTCGATCCTGGGAGAACTTTGACTGAACTTTCTGTCAAATTAGTTTCTCTTTTTACTCATCTCACCTGGATGATGCTATTGGTCACTTCCTATAGGCTTCAACTCATACTTAGTCTAACCTGCCTATCTCATCCAACCTATAGCTTACAATAACTTAGTGTTTTCTAAGCTATCCTTATTCCCTTTTGAGCTTTTGTTACCAAGCTACTCATACTCATCTCTAGGTGTTACCTATAAGGTACACTTTTCTAGGCCACTCACTATGTCCCTCACTGCTGGTAGCCTTATCTTATGTTAATTTCAAGATTACATTAACATCGTATCATTTAGCGTTTCACAAGGTAGCACTCTAGGTTGAAGTTAACACCTTAAAGGTGGGTCTTAACAACCTTATCGTGCTTACGTCTAACATTCTCTGACGTTGAGCTCTTTTCTCAATCTCAATTACTAGGCCCACTAATTTCCTATCATTTTATTGACCTTCTGTGACCATATATTACTCTTTTTCTTTACCTATACTAGGGATTCCCGCTCTCTGTGGATCGACTGATCCCTTATCAGTTTATTCCTTAACTTGGCCTGAATATGACTAACTAGGCATTCATATTGCCATTCATCGTGGCTAACTAGTCTCGGTTTACCCTAGTTTCCTGTTTAAGTATTAGCTATAGCTAACTTTTTAATTGGCTATGGCGAGGAATCCTGTGGATTGTCTTACTGCTTCTTGGAATAAGTGGCTGCGACTAACGACCTCTGATTGGCTTACTTCTTTATGAATTGGAAACTTCATTTTTAGCTACAAAACCTAAGCCTTATAGCCTTTACATTCAGCCCATCATCAAGCTAGAGGGTTTTACCTCTTGCTTCATTCATGTATAACTAGCTGTCACCTTTAGGCTATCGAGCTCTAAGGGGTGTAGCTAGTAACTCAACCACTGGCTTGAGGGAATTAATCTTTCAGCCACAGTCTAGACATTTGGGTGTTGTGGCTAGAGGATAATTCTTTTTCTCACATCCCCACTAAGCTAGTCCTGCACAGCCGCAATCTCATTTCATATCATACTGCATCACTACTTGTCTCTACATTACGCAAGACATCTCGAAATGGTCTGAGTATGACCACCAGGAGAATTAGGTCTCATATACTCTCTCTAGTAAGCCTCTTCATATCAACAAGATTATCGTTCATATCTAAGGTTTGCTATTGACCCCGGCGAGCTATCATATCTCATAGAGCTCTAGCCATCAGATCGCTTAGCTCTACTTAAGCTATTCTAGAGGCCAACCTTTCTCGATGTTCATTATTTGCTCTAAGACCATTCTACAACTCACTTATCATAAACATAGCCACAAACTATCTTCACACACTCAAAATGTCTCATACAAGGCTTTACATAACTATACAAGCCCTTTACATAGCCTTGTTGTCACATCTTCAAGCCAAATTCAATCTGAAAGAACCTGTAACTTTGCTCTGATACCAATAAATGTAACACCATAAATTTCTAGCCTATTTCATACTATCTCCATGTCTCATGCCATGAATTACATGAAGGAGTAAGGAAAATGGCATTAAAATAATGAGTATTTTTACGTTGCATGGCATATGAATTTTTCATTCGATGTCTTATAGACCATGTGAGCTCATGTATCACATTATTATATTTAATTATATAGATACAACTCAATTCCATCATCAAAAGTGTCCTAGAACTCGTGCAAGGTAAGAAACACACAAAATTTCATAATGTAGCCTCGGCCAGAATTGCATACTTTCTGTCACAAATTTTGAAAAATCATAGCTAATTCTAGAAAAATCAAAATATTTCATGCTATAGCTTCTTGTAATGATCTAAGTGTTAAACATACACTAAAAATAATTTCAAGTCATGAACATAGCATCTGGACCATGTTTGACATCGAGAAAGGTGCAAAGATCCGACAGGCTACTAGTACTGATCTAGATTTTTGCTATAAATTTCAAAAATGTCCAATTAATTCCATAAAAATCCAATCCATGTAAATGATACCAGTCTGGAAAGATAAAAATGTTATCTAAAGGAGGAAAATAACTTTAGACTAGTATAGGTATGTCCAGGCCTTGGAAACTAATCAAATAGTAGCATAGGTCTGACTAGATGCCTAATACTAGACAGAATATTCAAAAATTTATATTACCCACTTTGGACATCCAAATGAGATGCTTCTAATTGGCACAAGTCACTTAGAAGGTCTAGTTTCTCCTGTAAAATTTCATGGTAATTGGACATCATTTACCCCACGAGTGATGGAGTTTCATTTCAAACCTAAATGAATAGTGCACTGAGCTAAAACCAAAAAAATTCCCAAATTTGAAAATTCATCAAATATTCCATAGACCTCAAAAAATGTTCCACTTTAGCTTCCTAAAAAGATCTCAACAAGTTCTAGATGCATGCCAAATTTTAGACCAAGAAGAGTTCATTTGGATAAAAAGAGGTATAGCTCACCAATATGGTCAATTTTGCTCTATATGAAATACCAAATATGTCCAAATGGCCTCCTTTAATATTTGGCACCTCTTGGGCAAGTTTAAAAGCATGAATATGACTTACATGAATTGCCAAAGTGGTTCCAAACCTCATGCATCTTAATTTAGCCATTCCACTTCCATTAATATACTAATACACCAAGCTATCAAGAAGCCAAACTTGCCATTTCTATTAATTTCATACCACATATAGTCTATATAAGAGTCATACATCATTTTACATTCATACATGAGTTTACATCTTCAAAATAATATATACAAAGCTAATTTTCCATTCATATGGTCATAAACAAGCAAAATTCATACACTTTGTTGTCACACTTTCATCTTCCAAGTTGTTGGCTCCCATTACCTTGTCCACTTAGCCCACCTAGCATGTTAGAACATTAGAGAGGAGGAAATGAGATTCAAAGAATTCTAATAGCTCATCACCCTTTCAATCACACATAAAAGATGCAAAATAAGTCTTACAAATGCATGCGTGGGCATATTGACATGTGCAATCATTCAAGAGTCATCTTTAACATTTGAACAAGTCATACATAGCACACATAGGCTTGCCAAATAAGTGGATTAGCCTCACCCATTTACTTGTAGATTTTGGACTTGCCTCACCTATTTCTTTAAGAGGTTTTTGACTTAGCCTTACTCTTGGGAGACTCTTTACTTTGTTTCAAATAATTTTAAAGGTTCTTGGCTCATCCTCACCATGGCTAAGGGTTTTTGGTTTCTCCACACTCAAGCAAACCCAAGCAAACATCATAAACATCATTTAGAAACATAATGCATCATCATGGTACTTTGGAATAAGAGCTCGTGCTAGAACATTGTTTTTCATTATCGCTTAAAATACACATACACACATTCAAAGACAAGCCAAACATACATTCATGCATAAGAGAAGGAGGAGTGAGCTACCTTGGATGTAACCATACAGTTTTCTCGTTGAAATAATGCTCCCTTCCTCAGCCTCACACACACAAAGGTGTCGGGTTAGTTTCTCTTGGCCTAAACACAATTTATGGAAGCCTATTAGGTTCATGGAATTAATTCTAAGGCCATATATATTCCTTAAACACTAACTTGGTCTATTAACCCCTTTATGGTTCCAAGAATGCACCTAATAAAGCAACACCCATCAAATAAATTCTAGCCTCCATTCTTTTCTTTCATATATGATTCTTGACTCCTTTTAAATCTTTTGGAGTCATCACACAATTAAAATAAAGAGCCTAACTGCATGTTGCTTCTTTAGGTCATATTATGGAACATAAGACACCAATTCATTCTCTAGGCCTCCTAAATTTTTCCCAAGACTTCCCCTCATTTCCATTCATCATATATGACTCAAAAATGGGCTTGGAAACATTTGAAACTCTCCCTAGGTGTGCTAACCCTTCTAGGCCGAGACTAGGAAGCATTTGGGCATCAATGGACTTTGCTCTGTTTTCTACATGGATGGTGTATATAGGGACACTTCTAGGGATCTTAGGAGCTCATTTAAAAATTAATTTAGGCATAAAAATTAAGGTATCAAGTCAAATTTTACAAGGAACACATTAAACCTTAGATTTGCTATCTTGAATTTCCATGGTTATTTGTTAATTCCCTTTGCATATTCTTATTCTCCACACTCCTTTTTCTAAGATTCACCCCTGGTTCTGCCCAAAATCTAACCCTTCCATAGCTTCTTGAGTGGGGAGAACCAAGGAGAGAAGAGGAGCAAGGGGTAGCTATCATGGAAGGAGAAATTACCTTGTTTTTCCTTGTTTTCTTGCTTGAATCTTCCCTTCTTTGGCCTCCTATCTTCAAATCCGAAATTTCCCCTTTGTTCTTCCCTTAAAAGAGATCCATATACTTCAATATAATCATAGGAAAGAAAGAGAAATGGAGAAGAAGAGCTTTGCTAAGGAAAGAGCATAAAAATAACCAAAAATACATACCTTTTACCTTTGATTTCTCCTTTTCTTCCTCTCCCTCTTGTGCACCTTTCTCCTTAGGGTTTTTCTCTGTTTTAAGGCAGAAACATATGTCACTAAATGTGTGACAACCCTACCTTGTTATCATTGTAATTATGGTTAAATGTACGATTAATAATTAATTATCAAGGTTTGAGTGGTTACAATCTAGCACATTGTGAAAATATGGAAAAACTTAAACCTTGATCTTAGGGTCATCACTATACCACCACACAAAACAAAATTTGCACAAAAGAAATCCTAATACCATAAGGGGTTTATGATTCATCCGTCCATCAGTTTCAATACCCAATAACCTCCCACAAGTGTTCCTATGTCTTCGCCTAACTTCATAAATCTCGCCGTGGCGAGTTGGACCTTCGTCGTGACCAACCTATATGGCGCTGCGGCGGAAACACTTCCTGGAACTACTATTCTAACTCCTAGGATTCTTGCCTCGGCACAATATATTTGCGCCGCGGCAGGTTTTGCTTCTGTCCAACCCTTATTTTATTTCTTCGACTCGCACCGCAGTAGGACATAATGCGCCGCAGCGAGTTTTGGTTCTGTTACCCTCCTAGGCGATTTTTTTCACTTTGCACTGCACGCGGGATTGGCTATGCCGTGGCGCCTTTATGCTCTGTCTCTCTTTTGGCCGCGGTGAAGCCTTCTTAGCCACGGCCAAACTCCCTCCTGTGACCATATTACCCAAATTTCGCCCTCTACACTCTAAATCTCATCTTAGAAACACTCTAGGTCCACCTACCCTTGTTTTATATGGTCCTAATGGTGTTTATCTACCCTATTTATCCATCAATCCATCCATTACCATTGCGAAACTTAAGCACTACTTCCTACTTGTTCCACTAGCTCATATCAGCAAATTCAAGAATATATGACAGCAAGATCACATGCATTAGTAGTAATTTACATCCCATGCAAATTCCATAGAGATTCCATTCAACAATAGCTTACATCCAAGGCATCATATGACTATGATTCCCATATAGTGATCCATATCACAATTTCAGCAAAACTACAAATATATAATGCTATAAGTTCATACATTAATATTCAACTATAATGAGACTTGAATCCTTAACGGTTACATTTCAATCAAACAAAATATAAACGCCTACACTTGGCAACATGATTACATGATGATGCTATGTAAACTAATAACAAAATTGCATCTACCCTATTCTACCTAGACCAAGTGTAGCTACCCACACCCGGCCTCAGCTCATGGATGTTCATCCACTTGCTTACCCTTATCCTTACCCTAGGAACTTTCACCTGAAATATTAATCCCATAAAACGGGGTGAGATATAAATCTCAGTAACCAAGGCAATTCCATCATATATCCAATTTAATTAGTATATAAGCATGAATCAAAATCAACATTAGAATCATATCCATCATATCAGCAAATGAAATAATTAGGCTATCATGATTACTATCCCATACTAGTAATCATATTATCACATGTTAAAGGCCATTAACACTGGGAGAGGCCCGTCCACGGCACCTACTCCTTATTAAGCACAACCGGGGCTCAGTGCATCTGGGTTTGATCATAACCCGGTGCTCAATCGAAGCACATGCACGGGTGGCAGCCACACCACAGCTCCACCATGGACTTACAAGGTCCAATCACAATTCAACAGATAGCCAATCAATTCATTCAACATTTCAAATCATTCATATACAGCAACATATGAAATTAAATCAAATATATACATGGAATTGATATAACCAGGTTACCTCACTTGTAGACACTTGTAATAGTCACCAATGGTGCAGAAATCCTCCTATAACCATAGCATCATAGAATTACTACTCTAATTCATCATTAACAGTTACAATCAGTACCCAAAGAATTTAATATGCTAATGACTACCTAAGAATCACTTACTCAGCCACTATAAGTCCCAAATTCGGATTAAATTGTCCTCCACCAGAAAACTCAATATTCCACCCAAAATCCTAAGCAAATTCGTACATAATTAATACCCATTTTATAAATCAGCTATGGGGGTCTCAAATTAACAATTGAAGCATCATAATGGAGGGTTTAAACTCACCCAAGGTCAGCCATAACCTCAACCTACGAATTTTACCAAGAAAATTCCCAAATTCCCACATTTCAGATTTTGGATAGAGTGAAAATGCTCCAAATGAAAAACTAATTGGACCAAATTAAAGAGAAAGATGAGGGAATTAAGTTGTATAACTATTACCTTGGCTGAATCTTGCTCTAAATGTGAGAAAATGCAGAATTAGTGCCCCCAACCCTAGCCTCCTCTCCAAGCTCCGAATTTTCTCTTTGTGTTTTGTGTTTCAGCAAGTGTGAGGGAAAGGTTGGTGTATTAGGGTTTTAGTTAGGTTTAAGTTGGGTAAAATGTGGGTCATGGGTTGCTCCAAGATCCATCTCTTAATGGGCTTCAGGTTTTTGCTTGTTGGGCCAGTTTTTAGAGTGTTGGGCTGCAGAATTTTGTTGGGCCAGCTCTTATACATTGGGTTGCTGAAGTTTAATTAAGTTTGGGCCAAGTTTGAAGAGCTCAAGAATGTGGGTCTGCACAAGGGTTATTTGGCCCACTTAGAAGAGTCTATACAAGGTGGATTTTGGGCCTCCATCACACTAAATTGGGTTGGGTCTGAACCTAACCCATTGGGCCTCCATTAGCCTCTTATCATGATCTATTAATTTAAGCCTAGATAGGATTTCTATCTCAATTAAATCTCAACCCACATTAATTATTTCTAATTAATCTAATCCGTGATTAACACCTTAATTAATTATGGGGTGTTACAAAATGAGTGGAGGAGTGGGGTGTCCTATATATATAGGTGGGAGGAAAAAGACTTTTCAAAAATTCCTGTTTTATCCTTCGTTCTTGGCATTTTTGTTTTTAATTTGTTTTAGCTCCTTTTTTAGAACATTCTTTTCCATTATAAAATTTAGGCTTCCAATTTAATAAAATGTCTTTGGAATCACTTAAATCAGAGTTAAAATCTTCTCGAACGAATCAGTCAAAGTTTGGGTCAACTGATGTTGGAAAACGTCCACCGAAGGGGTTTAACTGTCCTAGAGCTTCCTATGGTTTTCAAGGCCTTTGAGAACCTTGGAGAACTCAAAATTTTCATTTAGAAAGCCCTCCTATGTGAATTCAAAAATTTGCTCAAAATGACAAAAATGCCCTTACGTTTTGTCAACTTTTTGTTCAAATTCGTTTCTTCATTCTAGCTCCATTTTTGTTTTCGTCTAAGCCTAGGATTCTTATTTTTAAGAGTCTATAATGCTTCCCAAATTTTTTGGGACCTTAGCTAAGTCATTAGGGGGGACTTCCTTTTATATCTGGTGAATTTCGTTCGTTTACGAAAAAATCGTATGTTACGTTTCTCATGTTTTCTATCGTTTTTAAAGAACTGGATATTACACTACACATAGCAATAACAATGCAAATCAACTTATTTGGATCCATGCTAGGTCTTATTATTATCACTTAATTCCATAAGAGCCTAATATGCAATTTGAAGCTAATTTGGTTCTATTAAGAAGCAGCTCTAGGTTCTCACTTCTTAGGCTTCAAATTCTCACTTGTTATGAGCCATATAACTTTAATGAAACTCATTTAGATAGATCATCATATGCTTGGTTACATAGGCTTGGAGCTAACTTTCTTCTTAAGCCCTTTTAAGCATTAAAATTTCAATTTTCAATTTAAGGCTCCTAAATCAATCCAAAGGTTCTATAATTATTTATTCCTCTCATTTAAGTGTCTTAAATCTTTAGAACTTAATAAAACACTCCTTAGGTGTCCAATCCCTCACTTGGCTGAACCTACACAATATGGAAGGCTAAGGAAGCCTTTTGTCATTTCTCTTAGGAAATTAGCACACACGGAAATCCCTTGGCCCTTTTCCACTCTAGATATGATATTACATGGCTTGAAATGGCTGTCTATGATTTTAAAACTTTCAAGGTGTAATTGAAACCCTAATGACCTATCTTGGTTTCTAAAGCTCCTTAAGTGATTCCAATTGCATATTCTTAATCTCCATGCCTTAAAACCCTTGTCCCCATTATGTTTTGGTTGAAAACTCAACTCCCTCTAATACCTCATAGGGTTAGCCAAACAATGGAAAAGGTAGAATGTAATATCCTATGATTTATAAATTCATAATAATTCCCAAAGAGTGGAATGAATTACTTATGATAGGTCATGGGTTTAGCAAAGGCTAGTATGAATTATGAGAAATTGAAATCAAAATTATTTGAGATTTGAATGTTAATTACAACTTCTAAAAAAAATTAAGACTAATTGGGATTTGAATGTTAATTAAAACATCTGCAAATGTGGTTAAGAACCTCAAAAGGCCCCAAAATCGGAGCTAAAATAGCAAAATAGAGGAACTGAAAATGTAGTGGCAAAATTGTAATTTCGAGAAACTTTTAGAAAACTCAAAGGAGGGATCTTTAAATGGAAAAATTGAGTTTCTTGAGGTTCTCAGAGGCCTTAAAAATCATACTAACCCCTAGAATGGTCAAAACCCCTCTGTTATGCATTTTTTGTCATCAGTTAACCAAAACTTTGACTGAATGATTAAGATTTTAAATCTAATTTGGGTGAAACCAAAGACATTTTATGAATTAGAGGACGTAAATATTATGATGGAAGATATGATGTTTAAAAAGGAGTTAAAATGAGCTCAAATGGAAAGAACCAATATGAGGGACTAAATTAGAATTTTGAAAAATGTCATAATTGGGCTCCCTTGCTTCTTATATCATGCCTCACTTCTCCCCATCACTGTAACTAACTTTCCTCTAGCCAAAAATAGAACCAAGACCTATTGGAAGTGGCGCATCAAAGATGGAGCAAATGGGAAGAAAACTAAGCTTGAAAAGTGTAAGAATTGGCTACTTTTTTATACTTCTTCCTTCACTAAACTTCTTTTCCTCTTTCTCCTCTCTCTTCTCATGCTTTTGGTGACTTAATTGGTGCTATTTTATGGCTAGTTCAGTAGAGGGAAGAGAGGATTTGGAGAAACTCTTGGAAGCCCAAGAAAGTGCATCTTGTGAGCTTTAAAACAAGGTAAGAAACTATGGTTGAAAGTGCTCCTTCTTGGCTTCTCCTTGTGTTCATGTTTTGACAAGACCTAGGGGCATTGTAAAGAGTTTGATTTTGATCCAAACTTGATAGAAATTAGGGGTTTAAAGCCTAAGGAATCATATGGAACAATTATAATTCAAAAGGAACCTATAGATAACAGGTTATAGAAATTAGGGTTTTGATTGCACCTAGGGATTTATGAAGCTTTCTAGTGATGATTTAATTTATGTGAAGGTATGTTGGAGTTCTCAAGACATCTAGGAAGTTTCACAAGTGACAAATTCCCTTGGAAAATTAACAAAACTCCATGGGTCCCTAATATGGTGCATATCTTCGCCAAGGAAGGAAGGAGGTACCTAGGGAGAGTTTTCTTTGATTCCAATGATAGAAATGGTCTAGATATGAAGTAGAGATATCAAAGAAACTATTGGTTTGAATTTAGAAACCATATTTTAAAAGTTGAAAGTTTACAGTTCCATTATGCATAAACAAACAACTTAGTGTTAGGCTTCTTGAATTAAGTTGGTGATGACTCTAATGAGTTTAAATGGAATCATATGACATAAATTGAGTGAGAAATTGGAGTGAAGATTATAGATTATGTGAGTTGCTTCATTATGCCCTTGTATGGAACCATAAACATGCCATAAGCTAGAAGTAGCTTGTGTAAGCTTTATATAAAGCTAGAGATGGTTTCATTGATGTGTTCGTATCTTGTTTGATGTGTTTAGGCAAAGCAAACTAAGCCTCCTCCAAGTGTGTGTGTGAGGCCAAACCAAGAGGCTAAGGGAATCAAAGGGAAAGTTTTGCTTCTTGACTCAAGGTAGCTCTTCATCCATTCTTGTATGCATTTCTTAGTTGTTTGATTGTCATTGAATGCTTGTATGTATGTTTGAATCATAAGACATGCCATTAGCTATTGGTTTAATGCTTTGGTACCATTTTGTTTCTTGAATTGTGTTTTGAATGTGAGATTCCTTTTGATGGGTCAGGTTGTGCCAAAAGTCCCTTGGATTAGGTGAGAAGAAGTCAAAAGTCCCTAAAAATAGGTGAGACAAGGCCAAAAGTCTTAAGAATGAGTGAGGCTAAGTCAAAAGTTCTTAAAAAGTGAGCGAGGCTAATCCAAAAGTCCTAAATAATAGGGTGAGGTTAGACTAAAAGTCCCTAGAGCTTATTTTAATCTTGGTATATTTATGTGATCTTGAAAACATGTTTATATTTGGTTCTTAGAAGCATTTGATGCATGCTTGTGTTCCTTGACATGATAACATGCCATATATGCCTACTTAAAAGGGTAAATGAGTTATTGAGATTCTTTGAATCTCAATCTTCTCTACTCTTTATTTACTCTTGTCTAGGTGATGCTCATGGAACCAAGAATGGAGACCAAAGAGTGCAAATTATATTACTTTGATAATAGAATAGCTTTTTGTGTACTTTAATGTCAAAGTGTATATGTATATGTTATTTATGAGATGTAAACCTTTGATCATATGTAAAAGTATATAAATATGATGTATGAACCAAAGTTAGAGCAAATGTATGAGAATGTAGGATTTTGACATTCTTGAACCATGATGTCCATGTGTACATGAATAAGTGGAAGAGTAAAATTGAGTTCCATGATGATTTGGGCATATTATGATACTTCTATATACTATATTTGAGCTTTTGGATGTGCTTAAATAGTCATGATTCATGTGGGAAGCCATCTTGGACTATTTAATGCCATTTTGATACCACTTTGGACCATATTCTTGCCCTAAACCAAAACCAAACTAAATGAACAAATTTTGACATGCATTTAGATATCATCTAGAGCTTTTCACAAAGTCAAAGAAAAGAATTTTTAGAGGTCTAAAGAATTTATTATGATTTTTCAAAATTAGCTAAAATTTGCAGAAACTGTTAATGCACTGCTCATTTGGTCAGTCTAGTTTTTGGTGTCTTTGAGGGATTAAACCTAGTCCAATGCTCATTAAATCTTATAAGAATATAGTTGGCATTATAAGCTTTCCATAACCATTAAGATCACCAAGTTTAGAGCTCTATAGTGTGAGATATGAATTTTTAAAGTTCCAGGTCTGCATCAGTCTAAAATCTTGATCCAGATACTGTTCCATTAGAGTTTCCTGGGCCAAATGATATTATTTAAATCTAAACTTTTTATAGTAGTTAGATGATGTTCTGAGCTTTCTAGAAAGTCCTAGTTTGTGTAATTTGGAATTTTCTACCTCAAGTTATGAATTTTTAAAGTTAGGATAGAATTATGGAACTTTGAGAAAATGGAAGTATGATATATGTCTTGAGTTGTATGCTCCAAACCCAAATTCCATACCTCTTTTTATGATGATTCCATATGAACAAGAGTGTTAAGAATGGAAGATGAGTTTGGTAAATTGAAATGGTTCATATAATAAAAAATGGATTAATTTGACATTTAAAGTCAGTTAATTTCGTTGCTAAAAGTAATGAGTTTATGAAATTGGTGCTTAAGGCTCTTTGTGCTATAGATAAAATGCTATACTGATATGGTATTACATAGAAGAATAAGGAAAAGCAAAAATCCTACATAGTATCATACCTTATTAGCTTCCTTGTGCAATGGAGATTCTTGTAGTGAATTTCTTCAAACTCTCTTCTTCCTCTAAGAGTTCAATCACAAAAGTGCTCTTTTCAAGAAGCTAAAACTACTAAAAGAAAGAGTTCAAGGAAGAGAAAAGGATTTCTAACTAGCATAAGGTGTAAAAATGGATATTTTCTTACCTAAGTTGCTTCTTCTTCCTCCCCTTTCTTCCTCCTCTTGTGTGTCTTCCTTAGGCTATTCCAGAATTGGTTTAAGTTGGTTATAAGGCTGGTGGGATATGGCTAGCCTTATATGAAGGAAAATGAAACATTTCAAAATAATTATGAAAATATCAATTATGTCTCGTAATTTCAAATTCTTCGGTTAATCTTATTTTGACTCCTTTTTTAGAACCTTCTTTGTATATGAAAATTTAGATCCTCTAGTTTATTAAAAATATTTACTTTCAATTTTATGAGGTTCAGAATCATCTCAAATAGCTTGGTCAAAGTTCAAATTAACTGATGGCCTAAATTACTCATTAGAAGGGTTTTAACCATTCTGATGGCTCTTATAGTTTTTAGGGCTTTTAATAACCTTAATAAATTTAATTTTACCATTTAAAACCTCCTTTTTTGAGTTTCTAAAAAGTTATCCAAAATTACAAATTTTCCATTGCCTTTTAGTTTAATATGTTTAGCCATTTTGGCTTTAGTTTCAGGCTACATTTAGCTTTATAATCTCATTTCTAAATGCTTATATTATCATTATATCCTACTTGACCCTATTTCATATTATTTTATGGTCCTTTTTTATTATCTCACTAGTTTCAGTTTAGTTTTAGAAAAATTAGGTATTACATTTTCCCCTTAAAATAAAATTTCATTTTCGAAATTTAGATACATACCTTATTAAAATAGTTCTGGATGCTTCTTTCTCATCTCTTCTTCCAATTCCCAAGTGGCCTCCTCAGGAGATAGTCCTTTTCAAACGAATTTCACTAGTGATATGATTTTGTTCCTTAAGTGCTTAAACTTAGCATCTACGATCTGATCTGGTGATACTATATAAGATAGATTGTCCTATTAATGCATATTCTCATATTCTATGACATGTGAGGGGTTAGGCTAAGAGGGAGAGTGAGTTTATAGGCTATTGGTGTTATACCTTGCTTTAGTTATGCTTCTCATATCATTCATAATCATTAGCAATCACACTACAACCATTATCATGCTTTATATTGTGAACATTTGGTCCATTCACATATTGAAATAAGCTATAGGAGTCTAAATTCAGATTTCTCTTTTTCTTTATTCATATTTATCATAAACAAATTTGTTTAATCATGAATTGCACATGGAACACCTAAGGAGTTGCTTAAGCCTTAATTGACCATGGAATCTATAATTCTATATAAATTTTCAAAATTCATATCTCGGGTTATAAAACTCTAATTCATGCAAATTAGGTGTTGACAGAAAGTTTAGGATGTGGACTTTATGCTTGTAAAATTTCATAAGCAACTAAGTTCATTCGGCCCCTCAAAAACATGAAAGAACTTGATTTGGATAGTATGAATAGTACTAAGGACCAATTTGCATAATTATCTGAACTTTATAAATTCATAAAAAAATTCTATAAAGCTTCAAAAATTTCCATTCTTAACTTGTTTGAAAACTCTATTAAGGGTTTAATTGCATGTCAAATTTTAGACCCATACTAAGTCATTTCTACCACTTTTGGTAAAGATGTAACTTAGGCCATTTTTTAGACCAATTTTAAGTTCAAAATGGTCCAATTGGTATCCAAATAGGATTCTTCGACTTTGAACAAATTTCAATCATCATAACCTCCATTTTTGTTAATTTCATGACATGCAAAATGGCTTAGATCAAAATATGACCCCCTTTCACCCAAGTTTGCATACATACAACATAGGCCAACATATACCAATGGTCATATTTTATCACAAATTGCCATACATTAAGGTGCTCTAACTTGTACATATCGTTCCATCATCAAATACATTAATATCTATGATTTATACATAAGTTTTCTAGCTATACAAGTACACTTTGTAAAACGTAACCATATTTACTTTACAAAGCCTTGATACACATATTTTTCTAGAGTTTAATGTTTCTCAACTTCCTTTTCTTTGCTTGGAGAGCTTGAAAAGGTTAGTGGGAATACAAGGGTTAGATTCTGGGAAGAATCTCAGTGGCTAATCTTAATTAATCAATGCATACATGATCACTATAAGTACAATGCCATGCATGTGGTGCAAGGGTGCTATACATATGCTTCATGTTTCTTAATTGAATCATTTAACATCAAAACTCATTCATTATCAAGCTATGGCATCATCATGACCTAGCTAAGCTCAACTAAACTCATCTTAGGATTAAAGCAAAGCTACTGCACTCAATTTTATGTCTTAGGGAGCTAAAAGTCGTCATATAGCCATTTCATACACATATAGCTCATTTTGGAAAACATAACAAAACATATCTTAGGAATGCATCAAGAAACAACACATACAAGCATTTCAACTCAATCAAGCATTCATATGCATGCAAGAAAGGGAGATAGAGCTACCTTAAGGCTTATAAAGGTTCAAAATACCACTAACCCACTTCTTGGTTAACTTATCTTGGCTCTTCTTGACTTGACACTCACAATTTGGTGGGTTTGAGCTAGCTTAGCCTACAAACATCAATCTATAAGGCAAATTAATCCATTTGATTCTGTTTTAAATCTCATCATTAACACTTGATTCCATTTAAGCCTAATATGGAGTTTAAGGCTAGTTTAGGTCCACTATAAAACAAACCCTTGGTTTTTACTTTCTAAACCCCAAACTTTCTTTTGCTATAAGACTTATCACTTAAAAAAAACTCATTTAAATCATCATATGCTTGGTTAAAGAGGTTTAAAACTAACTTGCTTCTTTAACCCACTTTAGACCTTAAAAATTCAACTTTTAATCTAAAGCTCCTAAATTCAATCCAGTAGTTCTGTAATTATTTATTCATCATATCTAAGCTTCTTAAATCATTGAAACTCAAGAAAACTCCCCTTAGGTGCTAAATACCCCACTTGGCCAAACCATGACCTATGGAAGAGCAACATAGAGTTTTCTTTATTTCTTTTAGGATGTTGATGCATATAAGTATTCTTTGGTTTCTGTTTAACTTAATCATGAATTCTTATAGCTCAAAATACCTTTTAATAGTTCTAAAACTTCCTAGGTGCAATAGAAACCATAACATCCATAGGTTGCATTCCATAAGCTTTTAATGAGTTCTATTAATTCCATCTTGTTCTCCTTACTTCCAAACCCTTAGTTCTGCCTTGTTTTCATTCAAAACATGTTCCCTTCTTATGGTTCTATGGCTGGCTAAACATGGAAAGGAAGGAGATGACAAGAAGAAGCCATCTTTCCACCATGATTCATACTTTGTTTTAAAACTTATCAAGAGAAGAATTTGATACTATGCTTGTTTTCCTTAAATCCTCTCCTTTTTCCAAAAGTTTAGCCATAAAAACACTCCTTTTAAGAAGCTAAAACCATCAAAAGAAAACACTTAAAGAGGAGAAGAAGTTTGATACATGACATAGGATGAAAGCATGTAAAATTCCATACCTTTCTTGGCCTTCTTTCCTCCTTCTTTTCTTTCCTTTTTGGGTGACTCTAGCTACTGGTTCAAAGGGCAAATAGGCCAATCCTAAGAGAAGAAAGGTGACATGGATGAAATAAGGAAGAAAGAAGGTGGTTTATAAACATTTCAAAAATTTCTATTATGCCCTTTCACTTCAATTTCTTTATTTAGACTCATTTTAGTTCCATTTTGAGAATTTTATTTTTCATATAAAAATTTAAATCCTCTAGTTTATTAAAAATATTTACTTTCAACTTTATGGGGTTTAGAACTATCTCAAATCGTTTAGTCAAAATTTAAGTCAACTAATGGCCTAAAACATACACTGAAAGATTTTTGGTCACTCTGACTATTTCTATAGTTTTTAAGGCCTTTAAGAACTCCAAAGAATTTAATTTTGTCATTTAAAACTTCTTTTTCTGAGTTTCTAAAAATTTGCCTAAAATTATGATTTTGCCATTGCTTTTTCAGTTTATTTCGTTTAGCCATTTTGGCTCTAATTTTGGGTCATCTTTAACTTTATTACCTCATTGTTGGATGCTCAAATTATTAATCTATTCTTATTTGACCCTATTTCATTCTATATTAGGGTCCTTTTCTATTATTTTGTTAGTTTCGATTCAATTTAGGAAAATTAGATATTACAATTAGTCTGACTTTGTCTAAAAGTTAGAATGAACCTATGTATTTTGAACTAAGCTTTTTATTCTTTATGGACCTATCTATCCCTATGATTGAAGACACTCTAATGAATACATGGTCTCTAACCTTAAACTCTAATAGCCTTCTTTTATTTGTATAACTCTTTTGCTTGCTTTGTGCCATTAAAAGGTTTTTCTTAATCATTTCTATCTGTCTGAAGGTTTGGTCCACTATCTTTGGGCTTGTAAGACTCCTCTTTTTAAACTTAATCTAACATATTGGGGGCCTATACTTCCTCCTATATAATGCCCATATGGTACTATTTGAATACTAGACTGATAGCTATTATTATAAACAAACTTTGTAGTGGCAAATTGGTATCCCAATTCCCTTTCATCTTTAAAACACAAGCCCTCAACATGTCCTCTAAGGTTTGTATTGTCCTTTCTGTTTAGTCATCTGTTTATGAGTAGTAGGCTATGCTAAATCTTAATCTGGTTCCTAGGGTATTCTATAATGATCTTTAGAAATTTAAAGTGAATATGGGATTTCTATCTTATATTATGCTTCTAGGTACACCATGTAGTCTTACTATTTCCTTTATGTATAGTTAAGCTAATTTATCTAGGGTGTATATGGCTCTAATTGCTAAGAAATGAGTAGATTTAGTTAATTTGTCCACTATCACCCATATAGCATCATGCCCTAATGATGTTCTATGTAAGCCCATAATAAAATCCATTGCTAAGCTATCCTATTTTCACTTAGAGATATCTAAGGGTTGGAGTAACCCAGCTATCTTCTGATGTTTAATCTTAACTCTTTGACATATTAAACATCTAGCTACATACTCTACTATGTTAGTTTTCATCCCATGCCACCAAAATATTTTCTTTAAATCATGATACATTTTATTATTGCCTAGATGAATTGTGTATTTGCTCTTTTGTGCCTCTTCTAGTATTCTTTCTCTCAACTTTGAGTTTCTAGGCACACTCAACCTATCCCTGTACCTCACTATTCCATTTTCAGATAACTTATACTCTAACGTCCCACCCTAGGATATCTGATTTCTAATCTTTCTTATGAACTTATCCTCTTACTGAGCCTCTCTTCTTTGACTTCTTAATTTATTTTTTATTTGGGTTTCACTCATTAGCAATTCACTAGAATGCACCTTGCATGAGAGATTTGTGTCTTTAAATCTCTCTTTGAGTTCTTGTTCTCTTGCCATCATATTTTGATATGTGTTCATGCTCAAACTTCATCCTTTAGACTAGTTTTCATTAGATGGTTGTCACATGTGCAAAAATTCAAGAGTTGGAAGTAATCTATTGTGGACTTAAGTTGTTTTGGCCTCAAACCAATACCTTTAGCTATACAGAAGATTAGGTAAGTTCCTTCCACCATTTTTTGATATGTATGTGTTAAAATTTCATCATTTGGGTTAATTTTTGGTATATGGCTATCACATGTGCGAAATTCAAGAAGAAACGATAACTGATCTTATTAGCTTGGTCAAGTGAGCTCAAATTGGTGCTTTGAATTCTTGAGAACTTATGTATTCATTAGGTAAGTATTTCCCTTTATTTTTCTATGTTAAAGTGTGAAATTTCACTACATGGATTGATTTGTGGTATGGGTTGCACATATGTGCAAAAATTCTAGTATGTGAGGTGACTCATTAGTTGTTTGAGCTTAAACCAATATCCTTAACTCTTGAGAAGTGTGGGTGAGTGTTTCCTACTTGATCCATGCTGAAATTGATTAATGAGTGTAATATCTTAGCTATCTAGCTCTGATTTAATTATTATGGATCAATAGCAAGTCCACTTGTTAAAGAACAAAAATACTGAAATCCAAAATTCCCAAAATACAAACAATGACTTTTCCATAATTCCATGTATGCATTGATAATCTGTTATTGCCATTTTATCCTAATGATAAAAATGAAAGATACACACAATATTCTAAGGAAAATTTGACAAAGTTTCCCTTATAAAACTAACTATCCAAACTAATAAAATGGTCACATTTCAATCCAAACTCACAAACATAGAAAAAATATAGATAATGACAGTATATTATAACCTAGGCATAAAACATCAACTGAATCTAAATAACTCAAACTAGAGTTACATCACCAATAACAGTATGCTAGTATACATAATACATCACAAAGAAATTAAACATAATTCATATACATTCCTTGTACATTACAACAACATAAATACACTACATTCATATGATTTTGCATTTTCAAATATTAATCTTTCTCTTTTCCTTTGCTAGCACTGGAGCTTCCACCTGGCACTAGTTAGTGGGAAAAATAGAGATAAGGGTGAGATTTGGGAGAATCTCAGTAGCTATGATTAGATCACCCAAAATAAGCATGAGATAGCTAAGCAAAAATAATGCAAGTATGCATGGTCACATAAAACTAACATAAATGCTTTATATGTTTACTACATACTATATCATGGCCATAAATCTCAGTTTAGTTTAGGCTCTTCTCTTAGGCTTAGGAGAACTACTATATTCATTTCCATTGCTCCTCTTTATTTGATAGCCTCAGCTCCTTAAACATAACATGCAAAATATGACATATAACTTATGTAAATGCAATAAAGTATGTACTATGATAAAACAACTAATACACTAGAAGCATGTCAAGCTTAAACAATCTACATGCAACTGAATAGTGAAAGAGTAAGCTACCTTGTATAGATGACAGAAACCCAATAAAACTTCTAACTTTTTTACTTTATTTCTAGCTCTGTTTCCTTTTCTTTTTTTCCTCTACACTTAGGAACTTCACTAGCTTATCCTAAAATATCACATAAAAATATCATTAACATTTAGAACTCAGAACTACTTCTCTTAGGCTTCTTTGTCTTTTAACTATATTTTAGGCCACTTAAAGTGCACTTAAAACCCCCCTTTTACATACTTTCCAGACATAGGCTTATGGGGTTAAAAAATGCCTTCTAAAATGTTCAAATTTGACCATATTCAAGGGCCTAAATTTATGCAATCTCTTTTGGATTTTTACTTCTCATACTTAGTTTAACACTCAGGCTTTAGGTTAAAGATTTCACTAGACTTAAATCCTCAGCCAACTTATGTTTCTAGAATTCATAATTCAAGCCACAATTTTCACATTTACTATTCATTTGGTCATTGGCATTATTTATTTGGTATCTTCACTTTTCTAAATAATGGAACTCATTATGTAACTTTAAGCCTCAAGGGGTAACTTCAAGAATTTAACTTCTAGGCTTCAAAATCTCATCATGTGTGATCTATATAGCCATGTTAGGATTTATTAGAAGCATTACAAGCTCGCTCACACAACTTAGTACTAATTGGTTCCATATTACCCCTTCTTGAACCTTAAATTTCTAACTTCCAAGATCTAGCTTTTAAATTCAATTTAATGCTTCCATTATTGTTCTTACACATTTTAAGATTATTTATAACCAAAGAATTAATTAAATAGCTTGCCAACATCTTAGATTTCTCCTTAGTTGAAATAGGACCATAAAACCCTAACTTAGAGATTTTCAAAGTTTCAATCAATTCTAGTTGTAGATTCTTGTTCCTTATATCATAAAACATCTAAACATACTAATTAAAAATTGAAAATAACATGATTACCCATTTAACTAGCCAAGGCCGGAACCATCACATAACATGGTCTAAGTTGCTTATTTTCATGATTTAATGGAGACTAACATTAGATATGAAATTATTGTATGCTAAAACCCTTGGTTCCATCAAGAATCATGAAGGAAAAATCTCCTTCTCACTTTCCCTCTATAGGCTAAAACTTATATGGTCTGGGAACATAAGATTTTTCAAGTGTTTCAAGTGAAATCTCACCTCAGTGTAAAGTACTCTTTGCGTAGATTAATTTTCACTGATTGGTTTCTTAAAAAGAGCTCCTTTTTGGGTGAGGTCAGATCTGAATCTTCAAGATTTCATGGAAAGAAAACCACCATTAGAAAGCTCTTAGAGAGAGAAACAACTTTCCCAACTAGCATAGGGTGAAATAGGGCTGTTTACTTGCCTAAATAGAATCTTAAAATCCTTCTCTCTCCTCCCTCAAGTGTGACACCATTAAAGGTCTCAAAATCTGAAAATGGAAGCTTAGAGAAGATGGTGGGATGTGGTTTTCATAAGAAGCTTCATTTTATAATTTTTCAAAATGACTATTTTACCTTTACTCATACATACATTCCATTTGAACTTATTTTTCAGAATTTGATTGTTTCTTACAAATTTTTGGGTTCTCTTTCACATAAAAACATTATTTTTTGGGTTTAGATGTCTTAAAATGGTGAAAAATAGCTCTATCTAAAGTCTCAGTATTGTCTGACACTTTCAACACACTAGAAGGGTCTTATCTAATTCTAAATGTTCTTATGGTTTTCGAGATCATTGAAAACCTTAATGAGCTTAATTTTAGTCTTTAAAACTCTTTTCCTTGAGTTTCTTAAAATTTGTTCAAAATTACAACTTTACCATTGATATACCTTTTTTCTTCGTTTAGCTATTTTAGTTTTTTTTCTTTCTAAGTATGATTTTTTAACCCCATTTCATGATATCCTGTTTATTGTTTTACCCTTATTTGACCTTAATTCAATTTTCTTTAGGATCCTCTTTTATTAACATACCAATCCTAGTTCAGTTAAAAAGTTAGTTGTTACATTTCACACCCTGTAAAAAAAATTTCATGCTCGAAATTTAGAAATTACCTTACTGAAAAAGCTCTAAATATTTCTCCTTTATATTTGTTCCATCTCCCAAGTAGCTTCCTCTAGAGTTAGCCCTTTCCAAACCACTTTCACTAGATGAATGCTTTTGTTCCTCAGCTGCTTGACCTTAGTATCTATGATTCTTTCTAGTGTCATAACAAATGAAAGATTGTCCTGTAATGCTACATTCTCATATTCTATGACATGTGAAGAGTCTGGCTGGTACTTTCTCAATTAGGATACATGGAAGACATTATGAAGTTGGGCTAGGTTGGGAGGTAACACTATTTTGTAAGCTACTGATCTAACTCTAGAAAGAATTTGGAATAGATCTAGATACTTTGGGCTGAGTTTCCTTGCCTTTATGGATTTACCCACACCAATTATTAGAGAGACTTTGATGAAACTGTGATCTTCAATCTCAAACTCTAATGACTTTTTTTTAGTATCTGTATAGCTTGTCTAATCCACTTTGAGTTGTTACAAGTTTTTGCCTAATCAACTCTATCTGCTTGGTGGTGTGGTCCACTATATCAGGGCTTATAAGGTTTCTTTCTCCTAACTCAATCCAACATAATGGGGACCTACACTTCTTCCTATAAAGTACTTCATAAGGGGCCATTTTTATATTGGAATAATAGCTATTATTGTAAGCAAACTCTGCTAACAGTAAATACATATCCTAGTTTCCTTTCATTTCTAGCACACAAGCCCTTAATATATTTTCTAAAGTTTGAATGGTCCTTTCTGTCTAACCATCCATTTTGGGGTGATAAACTGTGCTAAATCTTAACTTAGTCCCTAAAGCTTCCTGCAATGACTTCCAGAAATTAGAAGTAAACCTAAGGTCTAGATTTGATACTATATTGTTAGGTACTCCATATAACCTTATTATTTCTTTTATGTACAATTAAGCTAGTCTATTTAGAGTGTAGTGGCTTTAATAGGCAAGAAATATGCAGACTTGGTTAATCTGTCCACTATCACCCAAATAACATCATTCCCCGAAGATGTCCTTGGTAAACTCATAATAAAATCCATGGAAATGCTATCCCATTTTCATTCAAAAATATCTAAAGGTTTAAGCAGCCTTATGGTTTCTGATGCTCGATCTTAACTTTTGAATATTAATATTTAGCTATGTCCTTCTTCATCCCAAGCCACCAAAACATTTCTTTTAAATCTTGATACATCTTTGTATTACCTGGGTGAAGAATATGTTTACTCTTCTGAGCTTCGTCTAGGATCTTTTCTCTCAATTCTAACTCAAGGGAAATATATAATCTTTCATGATATATCAAAATACCATCATTTGAAACATTAAATTCTAGACTCTTACCCTAGGAAAGTTAACTCATAATTTCCTTTACATAAGCATCTCTTTCCTTAGCCTCTTTTACTTGAGTCTTGAATTTACTCTCTAGTTTAGTCTCACTTATAAACAAACTACCTGGTTGCACTTGACACATGAGACTCATTTCTCTAAGACTTTCTATTAACTCTTGCTCTTTTAACATTAACATGCCTACATGGGTGGATTTCTTACTTAATGCATCAACCACTACATTGGCTTTGCTTGTGTGGTATCTCATTGTAGGCTCATAATCCTTTAGGAATTTCATCCACTTTCTCTATCTCATATTTTTTAACTCTTTCTGGTCTATATAAATTTCTACATTAACATTATATAAGTGTACCTCTAGATCTTAAGTGCAAAAACCACTATTCCTAACTCTAGATTATGGATAGGATAGTTTTCTTTGTGTAGCCTCAACTATCTAGAGGCATAAGCTACCACTCTTCCCTTTTGCATTAAAACACATCCTAACGCCTTCTTGGATGCATCACTATAGACCACGAAGGTTTCTTTTAGGTTAGGTATGATTAATATAGGGACTGTGGTTAACCTATGTTTTAACTCTTGGAAACTCTACTCACACTTATCATCTTACTCAAATGGTTTATCTTTTCTCATAAGTCAGGTTAATGGTAAGGCTATTTGGGAAAAGCCTTTTATGAACCTCCTATAGTAACTTGCCAAACCTAGAAACTTCTAATCTCTTTGACTATCCTAAGTCTTTCTTACTGTAGAACTACTTCTACCTTATAAAGATCTACTGCAACCCTTGACTGAGAAATAACAAGACTTAGGAAACACACCTCTGTGAGCCAAAACTCTCACTTACTAAATTTGGCATAAAGTTATTTTTTTTCTTAAGGTTCCTAAGACTATCCTTAAATGCCTTTCATGCTCTTCTAGAGTTTTAAAGTAAACAAATATGTCATTTATAAAGGCCATAACAAAGTAATCTAGATATGGCTTAAAGACTCTATTTATGTAATCCATGAAAATTGCAAGTGTATTAATGAGACCAAAAGGCATAACTAAAAATTCATAATACCCATACTTAGTCCTGAATGTAGTCTTAGGGATATCCTCAGCCTTAACCCTCAACTGATTGTATCCTGACCTCAAATCTTTCATAAAAATAATGATGCTCCTGCTAATTGGTCTAAGAGGTCATTAATTCTAAGTAGAAGGTATTTGTTCTTAACCGTGACTTTATTTAACTCTCTGTAATCTATATAAAGCCTCAGACTTCCATCCTTTTACTTTACAAATAGGACTGGTACTTCCCAAGGTGAAACACTAGGTTTGATAAGGCCCTTCTCTAGAAGTTCCTTTATCTAGTTCTTTAGTTCTACTAATTCTGGTGGAGCCATTCTATAGGGTGCTTTAGATATTAGTTTTGCTCTAGGAACTAAGTCAATAGAGAACTTTACTTCCTTTTTAAATGGCAACCCTCTTATTTTTGTGGGAAATACCTTAGGAAATTCTCTAACTATAAGTATCTCCTCTAAACCTTTTTCTACCTTAACCTGAACAAAAAAGAACACTAAGAATCCTTGGCACCCTTTCATCAAACATCTTTCAGCCTAACTGATAGTCATAAATGCTAACTCAGCCCTAGTACAAGGTATTATTTCATAAGATGTCATAGATATGGTCTTTTACATATAATCAAAAGCTAAGCATTGTTTGCAAACATCCAATTCATATCAATCTCAACGAAAAGGTATACATATCAAATCAAGTGTTATAGCAATGATTGAACTAAATGACAATTTAAGCAAATATGTGAGGTTATTACATTATTTCCTATAAGGGTAGACATAGATAGATCATATGGTAAAGTACTAAGTACCAAACCCAGCCCTTAGCACAATCATAAGATATTAATGAATGACTAGCACCTAAGTCAAACATAGCATATACAGTACAATCATTCACTTTAATCATACCTTAGATCAAGCTAGGTGACTGGCTGGCCTTCCTCTGAGTGAGTACAAAAACTCTCCCCTATGTCTATGGTCTAGATGCAAGTGCTCCTGCCTTTCTCTACTGGCACTTTCTAGCCATATGTCTTGGTTTCCCATACTTGAGGCAAATATTTTGTCTAGCTAGGCATAGTCTATTTCCAAAGTTCTTGCTACACTAGTAATATACTGTGCCCTGTAAACTTCCCTGACTAGGATAGCTCGAACTCTTGCTTTGTAATGTCCAATTTTCATCAAACGATAGAAATGGGCATGTTTTCAAAGCAAGTCCCTTAAATGAATTAGTTAAGACCACAAAAATTTAAGTAGCATTCTAGACTCCTAAGAATGAGAATCCCAGGCTCAGACGGAAAGAAAAATGGAGCTAGAATGAAGAAATGAATTTGAACGAAAGATTGACAAAACATAATGATATTTTTGTAATTTTGAGAAAATTTTGGAATTTACATAAGAAGGCTTTTTAAATGAAAATTTTGAGTTCTTTGAGGTTCTCAAAGGCCTAGAAAACCATGAGAAGCCCCGAGATAGTTAAGACCCCTCCGGTGGACGTTTTCCAATGTCGATTGACCCGAACTTTGATAGATTCGTTCGGGAAGGTTTTAGCTCCAATTTAAATGATTCTAAATGAATTTTATTAAATTAAGGACCTAAATTTCATAATAGAAAAGATCATTCTCAAAAAGGAGTTAAAACAAACTAGAAAAGAAAATACCAAGATGAAGGGGCAAAATTAGAATTTTTGAAAAGTGTTTCTTAAACCTACTTGTATATAGGTCACGCCCTACCTCCTCATCCATTTGGCCACATTTGTTTCTGCCCTAAACTAGAGGAGAGAGCTAGGGTTTGAGGCACACCAAGAGGGGAAGAAAGGAAGGAGAAAAGCAAGGAAGAGGTATGGATTTCTTAGTCTTTTTCATGCTTTCTCTTTAGTAAACTTCTTCTCCTCCATTTCCCCTTCTTTCCTATGGTTTTATTGAAGTTCTTGGATCTTTTTTGAGGAAAGAAAAAAGGGGGAAATTCGGATTTGAAGAGAGGAGGCCAAGGAGAGGAAGAATCAACCAAGAAACTAAGGAAAAACAAGGTAAATCTCCATTCATATGGTAGCTACTTCTTCTCCCCTCCTCTCCTTGGTTCGTCCAACATAAGGAGCTGCAAGAAGGCTTGGATTTTGGGTAAAACCAAGGATGGATCTTAGGAATTTAAGGGAGGAGAATAAGAATATGCAAAGAGAATTAACAAACAACCATGGAAAATCAAGATAGTAAACCTAGGGCTTCTAGTGTCCCTTGTAAAATCTGATTTGATACAATAATTCCTAGGCCTAAATGAGTATTTGAATGAGCTCCTAAGATCCCTAGAAGGCTTATCATATACATCTTCCACCAAGAAAACAAAGCAAGCTCTATGGATACTGTAACATCCGATTTTCGTTAAATGACGAAAACAAACGTGTTTTCAAAGCAAGTCCCTTGAAATGAATTAGTTAAGGTCCCAAAAAATTTGAGTAACATTCTAGACTCCCAAAAATGAGAATTCTAGGCTCAAACGGAAAGAAAAATAGAGCTAGAATGAAGAAACAAATTTTGATGAAAATTTTACGAAACGTAATGGCATTTTTGAAAATTTGAGCACATTTTGGAATTCACACAAAAGAACTTTTTAAATGAAAGTTTTGAGTTCTCTGGGGTTCTCAGAGGCCTTGAAAATCATGGGAAGCCCTGGGACAGTTAAATCCCCTTCAGTGGATGTTTTCCAATGTCGGTGTACCTAAACTTTGATCAATTCGTTCAAGAAGGTTTTAGCTTCGATTTGAGTAATTCCAAAGGTATTTTACTAAATTGGGAACCTAAATTTTTTATTGGAAAAGAAAGTTCTCAAAAAGGAGCTAAAACGAATGATAAATGAAAATGCCAAGAATGAAGGGTAAAACGGGAATTTTTGAAAAAAGTCATTCTTCTCCACCTATAAATAGGAGGCGCCCCACTCTCTGCTTCATTTAGTCTCATATTTTCTGCCCAATTTTAGAGGTGAGAGCTAAGGTTTTGGCACACCAAAGGGAGAGAAGAAGAAGAAGAAATTCAAGACTTAAGGTATGGAAATTTGATTGTTTTTCATGCTTTCTCTTAGCCAATCTCTTGTCCTCCTTTTCCCCCTTTTTTCCTATGATTTTGTCAAAGTTTTAATGGCTATTTTGAAGGAAGAACAGAGGGGAAATTTTGAAATTTGGGTAAGGAAGCCAAGGAAGGTGAAGAATAAGCAAGAAAAACCAAGGAAAACAAGGTATCATGCAATCTTTCCACTTGATCTTCTTCCTCCCCTCTCTTGTAAGTATTTTGGCCTATATATGGTTAGCCTTAAGGAATTAAGTTTTCAACTAAACCAAGGGTGAATCTTAGGAATTTAGGGGAAAAGAACAAGAATATGTAAAGAAAACAACAAACTAGCCATTAGATTCCAAGATACAAATTTTAGGGTTTCAGGTGTAACACCATGCATTTCTAGCCTTGCCTCATGTCACCTCTAAGTCTCATACCATGAATTACACTAGAAAGTGGGAAAATAGCATCAAAATATTACATTTCTTTATGTTTCACTATACAAAAATTTTTCTCTCGGAGTCCCGTGGGCCATATGGACTCATACATTATATTCTCATATTTAATTACATGAATACAACTCATTTACATCATCAAAAGTGGCCTACAACTTATGGAACTCAAAGGGAAGCTCAAAATATACATATTCATTTTTGACCAAAATTTTACTCATTTCTATCACAACTTTAGAAAATCATAACTAATTCTAGAAAAATCTAAATCATGCATTCTTGGCCATTCTGGAAAGCTACACATATCTACTTTATGCTAAAAATATGTCCAGAGCATAACATCCAATATAGAGGATGTTTGACATTCGAAAATGGTCCAGAGGTCAGGCTGTCCAAACCTAATGCATCTCATTTTGGCCATTTCATCCACACACATGCATAATTCCAAAAAGTCATTCATGAAGTTGTATTACCATATTATACTCAATTTGCATTCTATCATTCACATATCGTATTCTTTCATTTATACATCACCTATTATCATAATTACACATGTTTAAGAGGTCATAGACTATATACAAGCATGGGTTACAACATTTGACATAATTATGGTCTTAAAGTAGCAAAACTCAAGCACTTTGTTGTCAAACTCTTCTCTTCAAGGTGGTTGGCTCCCATTACCTTGTTCATTTGGTCCACCTAGCATGTGAGATGATTGGAGAGGAGGGAATGAGATTCAAAGAATCTCAATAGCTCATCTCCTATTCAATCATACATAATGGATGCAAATAAGTCTCATAAATACATGTATGGTCATATGGACATGTGCAAACATTCTAGAAGCATTTTCATCATTTAAAAAGTCATATATAGCATATAAAGGCTTGCTAAGCAAGTGGACTGGCCTCACCCAACTTCTTGTGGATATTGGACTTGCCTCACCCATTCTTTAAGAGATTGTTGGACTCAACCATGCTCTTGGGAGCTTATCTTGCTTTTAGGAGACTCTTTGCTTTGTCTCAACCAATCTCAAGGGTTCTTGGCCTCACCACACTCAAGCAAACCCAAGCACACATAAAAAACATGATATAAGAACATATTACAACATCATGGCACCATATAATTAAAGTCATGCTAGAACACTTTTCATGACTTAAAAATACACATACATACATTCAAGACAAGCTAAGCACACATCCATGCATGAGAGAAGGTGGAGAGAGCTATCTTGTATACAATCACACACTTTTCTTCTTGAATCAAGGCTCCCTCTTTTGGCCACACACACACAAAAGTGTGGGGATATTTTCTCTTGGCCTAGACATAATTTATGGAAGCCAATTAGATTCATGGAATTAATTCTAAGGCCACACAACTCACTTAGATACTAGCTTGGCTTATAACCTCATTATGGTTCCATAATTGCACCTAATGAAGCAACACCCCTCAAATAAATTCTAGATTCCATTCTTTCCTTTCAAATATGATTCTTGACTCCTTTTAAGCCTCTTGGAGTCATCACACAATTAAAACCAAAAGCCTAACTACATATTGCTTCTTTAGGTCATAATATGGAACATAAAGCACCAACTCACTTTCTATAGGTTCTAAATTTTTTCCAAGGCTTCCTCTCATTTTCATTCATCATATATGACTCAAGAATGGGCTTAGAAAAATTTAAAACCTCTCTAACTATACAAACCCCTTTAGGCCGAGGCTATGGAGGAAATGAGGTTTTTTGGAGTTTGATTTATTTTCTCAAGGGAGGATGCATGTGGGGAGCTTCTTAGGGATCTTGGGAGATCATTTAAACTCTTATTTAGGCCTAGGAATCATCATACAAAATCAGATTTTTCAAGGTGCACTTGAAACCCTAGAAATTGCATCTTGAAATCTAATGGGTTTTTGTTAATTCCTTTTGCATATTCTTAATCTCCATACTCTATTTCCTTAAATTCATCCCTGGTTCTACCTAAAAATCAAGTCCTCCTAGGGTTTCTCATGTTAGGCAAAATGGAGGAGGAGAGGAACCAAAGGTAGTAACCATAGGAAGAGAAATTACCTTGTTTTCTTATTTTTTTCTCACTTGAATCTTGCTTTCTCCAAGCTCCTCTCTTCAAATCCGAAATTTCCCCTTAATATCTCCCTTAAAACAGATTTGAAAACTTCATTTTAATCAAAGGAAACAAAGGAGAATGGAGGAGAGGAGATTTGGATGGAAGAAAGCATAGAAAACTACTAAGAATCTATACCTTTTTCTTGATTTTTCTCCTCCTTTTCTTCCCCTTCTTCTGAGCCTAAGAGAGCATATCATATTCTGTATTTTGGGCAGAAATTTCGTGCTTAAGAAGATGGGAGAAGAAAGGAGAAGTGTGGGAGCTTCTAGAAACATACTTTTTCAAAAATTTCAAATTTGTCCTTCTATAATGGCAATTTTGTTTCGACTTCATTTTAGCTCCTTTTTTAGAACTTTCTTTTCCATTATAAAATTTAGATTCCCAATTTAATAAAATGCTTTTGAAATCGCTCAATTTGGAGCTAAAACCTTACCGAACAAATCGGTCAAAGTTTAGGTCAACCGATGTTGGAAAACATCCACCGGAGGAGATTTAACTGTCCTAGGGCTTTTCATGATATTCAGGGCCTCTGAGAACCCTTGGCAACTTAAAACTTTCATTTAAAAAGCCTTCCTATATGTTTTTCCAAAAGTTACACTTATTTACGAAAATGCCATTACGTTTCTTTAGTTTTTGTTACAATTTCGTTTCTTCATTCTAGCTTTGTTTTTCTTTTCATCTGATCCTGGGATTCTCATTTTTAGGAGTTTAGAATGCTTCCCAAATTTTTTGGGACCTTAACTATATCATTTCGAGGGACTTTCTTTTGTATCCGGTGAGTTTTGTTCATTTATAGAGAAACTGTACGTTACATTTCTCACGTTTTCTCTTGTTTTCAGAGAATTGGATGTTACATCAAGTGTACCTTGTAAAATCTGATTTTGTATAATGATCTTAGACTTAAATAAGAGTTTAATTGAGCTTCTAAGATTCTTAGAAGTTCCCCCATATGCATCTTCCTTTGAGAAAATAAATAAAACTCCATGGAACCCATTATGCTCCATTGTCTTGCCCAAGAGAGGTTAGGGTAGCTAGGGAGAGTTTTAAATTTTTCTAAGCCCATTTTTTAGTCATATATGATGAATGAATATGAGTGGAAGCCTTAGGGAAATTTTAGGAAGCTTAGAGAATGAGTTGGTGCTTTATGTTCCATAATATGACCTAAAGAAGCAAATGTAGTTAGGCTCTTTATTTTAATTGTGTGATGACTCCAAAAGGCTTAAAAAGAGTTAAGAATCATATTTGGAAGGAAAGAATGGAGCCTAGAATTTATTTGAGGGGTGTTGCTTCATTAAGTGCATTTATGAAACCATAATGAGGTTTATAGATCAAGCTAGTGCCTAAGCAAGTTGTATGGCCTTATAATTAATTCCATGAACCTAATTGGCTTCCATAAATTGTGTTTAGGACAAGAGAAATCATCCCCACGCCTTTGTGTGTGTGTGGCAGAAGGAGGTGGCATTGGTTCAAGAGAAAAAGTGTGTAATTACTTCCAAGGTAGCTCACTCCTCCTTCTCTCATGCATGATTGTTTACTTTACTTGTCTTTGAATGTGTGTATGTGTGTTTTAAGCCATGAAAAGTATGTTAGCGTGATTTCACATGCCATGATACCATGATAATGCATTATGTTTCTAAATGATATTTATGATACTTGCTTTGGTTTGTTTGAGTGTGGTGAGGCCAAGAACCCTTAGCCATGGTGAGGATGAGCCAAAAACTCTTAAGATTGGTTGACACAAAGTAAAGAGTCTCCCAAAAGTGAGGTTGACTCCCAAGAGCATGGTTGAGTCCAAGAACCTCTTAAAGAATGGGTGAGATAAGTCCAAAATCCACAAATAAATGGGTGAGGCTAATTCACTTGCTTGGAAATCCTTTTATATGCCATGTATGACTTTCTCAAATGATGAAAATGTCTCTTGAATGTTTGCACATGTCAACATGACCATACAAGCATTTTATGATACTTGTTTTACATCTTTTATTTATGATTGAATGGGAGATAAGCTATTAGGATTCTTTGAATCTCATCCCTTCCTCCCCAATGTTCTAACATGCTAGGTGGACCAAGAGAGCAAGGTAATGGGAGCCAACCACCTTGAAGAAGAGAGTTTGACATTATAATGCATAGTTTTTGTTCTTTAAGGCCATATTGATGTCAAATGATATAACCCATTATTGCATATGGTCTATGACCTCTTGAACATGTATAATTATATCAATATGTGATGTATAAATGAGAGAATGCATTATGAGACCATTAGAATGCCATTTGGGTATGTTATGACAATGTGGCTTCTTGAATGGTATTATGGAATTGTGTACAAGTGTAAGTGAAATGGCCAAATTGAGATGTATGGGATTTGGGACCATTTAGGCAGCTCACATAAGTCCTAATTATGCTTTTAGACTTGCCCAAGAGGTGCCAAACCCTGAGGAAAGCCATTTGGACATTTTGGCATCCTATATAGAGTCAAAATTGACCATAATAGAACCCTATATCACTTTTTGTTCAAATGAGCTCTTCTTAATCTAAGATTTGGCATAAAATTAGAGATTGTTGAGAGATTTTTGGCAAGCTAAAGAACAGAATTTTTAGAGGTCTAGAGAATATTTAATGAATTTTCAAAATTGGCAAAAAATGTGGTTTTGGTCATGTCACTATTCACTCAGGTCCAAAAATAAAATCTATCACACAGGACTCAAATAATGTTAAATTTTGATGAAAGTTTATACAAAGAAACTATACATTCCCAGTGACTTGTTCCAACTAGAAGCACCTCATTTGGAGGTCTAAAGTGGGAGATATGAATTTTTAAAGAATCTGTGCAGTACCAGGTGCTCCAACTGACCTCAAGTATTGTTTGATAGGATTTCAAGGTCTGGGCATACCTGAACTGATCTAGAGTTATTTTTTTCCTCTAGCTAACATTCATAGATTTCCAGATTGATATCATTTGCATGGATTGGAAATTTGTGGAATTAATTGGACATTTTTTAAGTTTGCTGCAGAATTTTGTAATAGCACTAGTGGACAGTGTAACACCATCATTTCTAGCTCATACCCATCATGCCTTACATGCTCATAGGAGATATGGGAAGAATAAAGTGAGATCTTCCTTATTGGGTTCATACACTTCTCACATGGCATCATGCATGCTTAAAAATTCGCTTTAATGTCACATGGACCATGTGAGTTCATTCTATGTATCCTCATATTTAATCACACCATTACAACTCATTTCAATCCCAAAAACATGCTTTAAACCCATGGAAAGCAAAAAGGGATATGAGACATGTAGATTCATTTTTGGCAGACTTGGCCTCATTTCTGAGAAAAGTTTGAAAATTCATAACTAAATCTAGAAAAATCAAAAACATGCACTCTTGGTCATTCTAGAAAGCATAGGATGTCTATTTCATAATAAAAATATGTGGAAGTCATAACATCCCACACACAGGACGTTTGACATGCGAAATCATCTGGAGGTCAGAGTGGGCTCTGCTACTGTCATAATTTACTAATATGAATTTCAAAAATGTCTAACTAATTCCAAAAAAATCCAATGCATGCAAATAATAACACTATGGAAAGATGTGGATGATAAATAGAGAGAAAAAATGTTTCCAGATCAGTTCATTAAGCCAAACTCTCAAAAGTCGATGGAACAGTACCTCTGGTCAGGCAAGATGACTAATACTGGGCAGAACCTTTGAAAATGCATATCTTCCTCTCTAGACCTTTAAATGAGGTGGTTCTAGTTGCTACAAGTCACTGTGACTGTTTAGTTTCTGCCTATAAAATTTTGTAGCCATTGGATCACGTTTGCCCCTCGGATGACACAATTGCCCAACTGACCAAATGAAAAGTGTTTATACAAATCCGAATTTCTGATACCAACTTTGAAAAATCATAGAAAATTCTATAGACCTCCAAATGACTTAGTTTTTAGCTTCTCAAAAACCTCTAGACAAGATCTAGTCACATGCCAAATTTCAAGACAAGAAGAGGTCATTTGGTCAGACTTGGACATCATGGGCAAAATGACCAATTTCTTGTGTTAAGAGAGGCTTCAAGGGTTTAAGTTTGCCTCTCTTACCTCTAAGGCTCTATGACCACATGGGAAAGCATCAATATAGGCTATCAATTATGGCTCAAGTGTCTAACAATCTAGATTTGCAAAACTTACTCTCCCACACCATCATTTACACCCATGTGGGCAATACTAAGATCTTGCCATTCATTCCAAAACTTGCTATATCATGCACTATAAGTTCAATTCTCATATATATACATTAAGTACACCCATTTACAAGTGCTACATCATGTACATCATTAAATTACATCCCTTAATATAACTACAAAATGGTGACAACATGACTCATTACAATTTCTTCACCGAAATCCCTTAGCCTCGAGCTTGGTGGCTCCTATCTCTTACCTCACTTGGTCCACCTAGCATGTTTGGATGGTGGAGAGGGGGAGTGAGATTCAAAGAATCTCAATAGCTCATTTCTCATTCAATCATACACAAAGCATGCAAACAAGTCTCGCAAATGTATGCATGGGCATATTAGCATGTGAAATCATAAGAAAGTATTTTCAACATTTGTGTAGGCCATACATAACATATAAGAGCTTGCCAAGCAAATGGATTAGCCTCACCCATTCACTTGTGGATTTTGGACTTGCCTCACCCATTCTTTAAGAGGTTCTTAGATTCAACCCTTACTCTTGGGAGTCAACCTCACTTTTGGGAGACTCTTTGCTTTGTCTCAACTAACTTTAGGGTTCTTGGCTCATCCTCACCATGGCTAAAGGGTTGTTGGCTTTTCCATACTAAAGTAAACCCAAGAAATCACATAAAACATCATTGAAATACATGAGGCATCCTTATGCTAGCATACTTTTCATGGTTTAAAAATATACATACACACATGTAAGACAATGTAAACACACATCTATGCATGAGAAAAGGTGGAGTGAGCTACCTTATTGGCTATTCACAAACTTTCCCTTTCAATTTGTCTCCTCCCTTGTTGGTTTCACAATCACCTCTAGATGGGAGTGCTTCTCTTGAGCCTAACCACACAAGAAGCATGGAATTATTCTCTTAACACTTTATTCATGAAGAGAAACTAGGGTTTCTCTTTCTAGAATTCTACTAACTCTCCTTCCTCTCTCAAGCTCTCAAAAAGGAAGGCAAAGAGGAAGAAGTAAGGATATGTAAGTTTTGGTCTTCTTCAAGAGGGGTTTTTCCACTCTCCCTCTTCTGGACCAAGCTCAAAACCCAACTACTTCCACTAAATAAACCATAGGAAGAGAGGGCAAGGAAAGAAGATCAATATTCTAAGAGAAAAGCCATGCAAAACCTTACCTTTTCTTGTTCTTCCTTCCTCCTCTAGGTTTCTCTCTCTCTCTTCTGCCCTTTTCTCTGTCTTAGAGGGAGCTTAAGTCGGTTGGAAGGAGAAGAAATGAATTGGGGCATTTTATTACGTCAAATCATCTTTTTTTATGCTTTTCTAGACTAACCCTCGCTACGACGAGCTCGTGTTAGTCCCAAACCCCTGCCTTCGCTACAGCGTGCGCTATGGCGAGCAACGCCCTGGTTTTTGTATGGGGTGCCCGCACTTGCTATAGCTAGAAGGCACTCTCACTATAGCTAGACGATTTCTCGCTATAACGAACAAGTACATTCGCTATAGCTAGGTTGTAGCTAGCAGACTTAGAAAATTTTTAGCCCTTCAAAAATTTTTAGCTTTTTTTTTTCTTTTCTTTTCCTCTTCTTTCTTTTTCTGGTTATTATAGACAGCCTGACCTCTAGACATTTTTGAATGTCAAATGACCTCTGTGTTGGATGTTATAGTCTGGACGTATTTATAACATAATGTAGACATGTGTAGCTTTCAAGAATGGCCAAGAATGCAAGATTTCAATTTTTCTAGAATTAGTTATGATTTTCCAAAATTTGTGATAGAAAAGAGGAAAATTTGACCGAAAATATATACATGCATTTTATGCTTTGCTTTGGTTTCCATGAGATGTAGGCAATGTTTGATGATGCAATTGAATTGTAATCAGGTAATTAAATATAAGAATGTGATGTATGAGCTTACATGGTCTACGTGACACCGAATGAAATTTTTATACTTGACGCAATGCTAGAAAATGCATTATTTTAATCCCCTTTTTCTTGCTCCTTTATGGAATGTATGATGTAAAAGCATGGAAATGTGATGGAATAAGCTAGAAATATAAGGTTTTACAGATGCCAAGAAGATGCATAGCCTTCGCCAAGAGGGCTCCATTTGTCTAAGGATAGTTTTAAATTTTTCTAAGCCCATTTTTGAGTATATATGATGAATGAAAATGAGGGGAAACCTTGAAAAAAATTTAGGAGGCCTAGGGAATGAATTGGTGCCATAGGTTCCATAATATAACCTAAAGAAGCAATGCTTAATTTGGCTCCTTGTTTTAATTGTGTGATGACTCCAAGAGGCTTAAAAGAAGTCAAGAATCATAAATGAAAGAAAAGAATAGAGCCTAGAACTCAATTAATGGATGTTGCTTCATTAGGTACATTTCAGAACCATAAAAAGGGTCATTAGACTAAGTTAGTGTTCAATGAAGATGTATGGCTTTAGAAATGATTCTAAGAACATAATTGGCTTCCACATATTATGTTTAGGCCAAAAGAAACAAATTCCACACCCTTGTGTGTGTGAGGCCGAGGAAGGGAGCATAATTCCAAGAGAAAAAGTGTGCTTGTATGGCAAAGGTAGCTCTCTCCACTTTCTCTTATGCATGAATGTGTGCTTACCTTGTCTTTGAATGTGAGTATGTGTATTTTAAGTCATGAAAAGTGTTCTAGCACATGCCTTTATTCCATGGTACCGTGATGTTGCTTTATGTTTTCAAATGATGCCTAGTATATTTGCTTGGGTTTGCTTAAGTGTAGTAAAGCCAAGAACCCTTAGCTATGGTGAGGATGAGCCAAGAATCCTTAAAATTAGTTGAGACAAAGTAAAGAGTCTCCCAAGAGTGAAGTTGAGTCAAAACCCCTTAGAAAAAATGGGTGAGGCAAGCCCAAAATCTATAAGAAAATGGGTGAGGCTAATCCACTTACTTGGCAAGCCTATGTATGCTTTGTATGACTTGTTCAAATGCCAAGAATGCTTCTTGAATGATTATGCATTCCATGATGCTCATGCATACATTTTTAAGACTTGTTTTACATTCTTTATGTGTCATTGAAAGGGAGATGAGCTATTGAGATTCTTTGAATTTCATTCCCTTATCTCCAATGTCTTAACATGCTAGGTGGACCAAGTGAGCAAGGTAATGGAAGCCACCAAGTTGAGAGATGAAGATTGACAACAATTTGCCTACTTTTGCTTCTTTTGTAGCCATATATATGGCAAGTGATGTAATCTTATGATGAAATTATTGTATAATCATATGAACATGTGTAATTACTCATATATTTTATGTATGTATGAGGTTTGATGCCAAATGAATGATAATGTAGTTTTTGAACCTTGGATGGCAATGTGAAGCATGTGTAGTCTTGTGTATGGCATGGGGTGAGAGAGTGAGTTTTCAAATTCTGGGTTGATACACCTTTGAAATAAGGTTAGAAGGCCATTTTGGTGCATTCCCATGTACTCAAGTAGTCATGGTTGCCATAGAACTCAAAATGGACCATTTCACAACCTAATGTCAAGATTTGACCGAATGAACAAATTTGCCCATGAAATTTGGCACACATATAGCTCTTATCTAGAGATTTTTGGGAAGCTAAAGAGCATATTATTTGGAGCTCTATGGAATTAATTATGATTTTTCAAAGTTGACATTTTTCTATTGAACCAATGCAGACACTATTCATATGGTCAAAATCTTGGGCTATGTCATTAAAGGGCCAAATGATGTCCCATGCTTATGATATTTTATATGCATAAACTAGATATTATAAGCTTTCCATTTCCATTAAGATCACCCCAATTGGACCTCTGAGCAGGGAGATATGAATTTTTGAAGTTGGAGGATAGTACCAGTAACGACAGTCGACCTCTGGTACTGTTCTATCAATTTTTTGATGGCAAGCTATCCCTGTTGTGGTCTAGATATATTTTTAACATAAATTAGATATTTGTAGCTTTAGAGAATGTGAAAATTACATGATTTTAATTTTTCTAGAATCAGTTATGATTTTCCAAAGTTTGTGATAGTTATCTGAAAAATCAGCCTGACACTACACTCTTGAATTTTATGTATTCCATCCACTTACATGAGTTCTAGGCCACTTTTTAAGATAGTCCTGAGTTGTATTTGTGTAATTAAATATGAGAATGAGTTGAATGAGTTCATATGGTCCATGAGACACTGAATGAAGAATTCATCCACTACGCAACGCAAATAAATTGGTTATTTTTATCGAATTCTTCCTTCCCTTTCTTGTGTGGTAATGGAAGGAAGCTTAATATTCATGTGGAATGAGTTCTATAATTATGGTGTTACACTTTTCTTCTTGCCCCAAGGCTTCTTGACACCTTTCTTACTAGCATTGTTAATATATTCTTCTTCTCAGTGCCTCTTAGACTCTGAGGTCTCCTTCCTTCTTTGTATGCTTTTAAGATTACTTTTTATTACTCTACACACCTTGATTAAGTCATTAAAGTTTTTAATCCTCCATGGCATATGTAACACCATAATTTCTTAGCCTTTCTCATGCAATTTCTATGCCTCATGCCATGCACTCCATAAGACTCATAAGAAATGGCAAATAAAATATTTATTATTTTAGCATTGCGTCGTGTATAAAATTTTCATTTGGTGTTTTGTGGACCATGTGAGCTTGTGTATCATATTCTTATATTTAATTACATAGATACAACTTATTTCCATCCCTAAAATTGGCCTAGAGCTCGTGTATGATAAGCGGATACATAAAATTCATGAATACAATTTCGGTCAGAATTTTCTCACTTTTGTCACAAACTTTGGAAAATCATAACTGATTCTAGAAAAATCAAAATTATGCATTCTTTGCAATTTTGGAAAGCTAAACATGTCTACTTTATGCTAAAAATATTTCTAGGCCATGAAACATGACACAGAAGAAGTTTGACATTCGAAAAGGTGCAAAGGTCTAGCTGGCCACTGGTATTATCACAGGTTTCTACTGTAAATTTTTAAAAATGTCCAATTAATTTCACAAAAATTCAATCCATGAAAATGATACCAACTTGGAAAGATACTGATGTTAGTCAGAAGAAAAAAATAACTCCATACCATTTTAGGCATGTCTAGACTTCAAAACCTAATCAAACAGTACTTGAAGTCAGTTTGAGCGTCTGATACTGGGCAGAATTTGTAAAAATTCATATCTCCCTCTCTATACGCCCAAATGGGGGCTTCTAGTTGGCAGAAGTCACTGGAAATGTATAGTTTCTCTCTATAAAAATTTGTGGCAATTGGACATCATTTGGCCCCTAAGCAACATAATTTGTTTTGGACCAGTATGAATAGTAACATGATCAATTTCAGAATTTTTCTCAACTTTGAAAATTTATCAAATATTCCATAGACCGCCAAAAATTTTGCACTTTAGCTTCTCAAAAAGATCTCAACAAGCTCTAATTGCATGCCAAATCTCAGATTAAGAAGAGTTCGTTTGGATAAAAAGTGGTATAGGTTTCTAATATGGTCAATTTTTACTCCATATAGGATACCAAAGTATCCAAATGACTTCCCTTGATGTATGGCACCTCTTAGGCAAGTCTAAAAGTATGAATATAACTTGTATGAGCATCCTAAGTGGTCCCAAACCTCATGCATCTTAATTTGTCCATTCCACTTCCACTTATAGACTAATGCATCAAACTTTCAAGAAGCAAAATTTGCCATTACATGCTCAATATACATTTTAATGGTCACATAACATATTCTCTCATTTATACATGACATATTATCATAATTATATATGTTCATAACATTATAGAACATATACAACCATGGATTACATCATTTGCCATCTATGTAGTCTTAAAGAACAAAATTCATGTACTTTGATGTCACATTTCTATCTCTCATGTGGTTGGCTCCTATTTCCTCGTTCTCTTAGTCCACCTAGCATGTTATAATATTGGAGAGGAGGGAATGAGATTCAAAGAATCCCAATAGCTCATCTCCCTTTCAATCATACATAAAAGATGCAAAACTAATTTTACAAATGCATGCATGGGCATATTAATATATGCAAATATTCAAGAAGCATTTTCAACATTTGCGCAAGTCATACATAACATACAAAGGCTTGCCAAGTAAGTGGATTGGCCTCATCCATTCACTTGTGGATTTTGGACTTGCCTCACCCATTCTTTAAGAGGTTCTTAGACTCAACCATGCTCTTGGGAGTCAACCTCACTTTTGGTAAACTCTTTACTTTGTCTCAACCAAACTTTAGGGTTCTTGGCTTATCCTCACCATGGCTAAAGGTTCTTGGCCTCACCACACTTAAGCAAACCAAAGCAAGCATCATAAACATCATTTAGAAACATAATGCATCATCATGGTACCATGGCATGTGAAATCATGTAAACATACTTTTCATGGCTTAAAACACACATACACACATTCAAAGACAAGCTAAGCATATATTCATGTATCAAAGAAGGAGGAGTGAGCTACCTTGGAAGTAAGCACACACTTTTTTCTCTTGAGTTTCCTCTCCCTTCTTCAGCCTCACACACACAAAGGTGTGGGAATGATTTCTCTTGGCCTAAACACAATTTATGGAAGCCAATTAAGTTCATGGAATTAATTCTAAGGCCACACAACTTCCTCACACACTAACTTAACCTATAAACCCCTTTATAGTTCTAAAAATGCACCTAATGAAGCAACACCCATCAAATAAATTCTATGCTCCATTCTTTCCTTTCAAATATGATTTTTGACTCCTTTTAAGCCTCTTGGAGTCATCACACAATCAAAATAAAGAGCCTAACTACATGTTGCTTCTTTAGGTCATATTATGGAACATATAAGGCCAACTCATTTTCTATGGTTTCTAAATTTTTCTCAAGGCCTTACCTCATCTTCACTCATCATATATGACTCAAAAATGGGCTTGGAACAAATTAAAACTATTCCTAAGTACACAAACCCATCTAGGCCGAGGCTAAGGAGCAAATTGGTCTTCTTGGATTTTGGTTCATTTTTTTGATGGAGGAAGCACATAGGGAGACTTCTAGGGATCTTAGAAGCTCATTTAAACTCTCATTTAAACATAGAAATCAAGGTATCAAATCAGATTTTGCAAGGAACATATGAAACCTTAGAATTTGTATCTTGAATTTCCATAGTTATTTGTTAATTCTCTTTGCATATTCTTAATCTCCACACCCTTTTTCCTAAGAATCACCCTTGGTTCTATCTAAAAACCAAGCCCTCCTAGGACTTCTTGAGTGAGGTGAAACATAGGAAGAAGGGAAGCAAAGGTAGCAACTATGGAAGAAGAAATTACCTTATTTTTCCTTGTTTTCTTACTTTAATCTTGTCTTTTTTGGCCTCCTCTCTTCAAATCCAAATTTTTCCCTTAATTTCTCCCTTAAAACAGATTTATAAACTTTATTATAATCATAAGAAACAAAGGAGAATGGAGGAGAAGAGGTTTGGAAAGAAGAGAGCATGAAAAACTACTAAAATTTCTTACCTTCAAGCCTTGATTTCTCCTCCTCTTCTTTCTCCCTTGGTGCACCACTCTCCTAGGGTTTCTTTTCTAGTTTGGGGCAAAAAAATATGAGGCTAAATGAGTGGGAGAGTGGGCGCCCTATATATATAGGTGGAGGAAAAATGACTTTTCAAAAATTTTAATTTTGCCCTTCTTTTTTGGCATCTTCATTTTTACTTTGTTTTAGCTCCTTTTTTAGAACCATCTTTTCCATTATAAAATTTAGGTTCCTAATTTAGTAAAATGCTTTTGGAATCACTTAAATCGGAGTTAAAACATTCCCAAATGAATCTGTTAAAGTTTGGGTACACTAACATTGGAAAACATCCACCAGAGGGGTTTTAACTATCCCGAGACTTCCTATGATTTTCAGGGCCTCTGAGAACCCTAAAGAACTCAAAACTTTCATTTAAAAAGCTCTCCTGTGTGAATTCCAAAATTTACCCAAAATTACAAAAATGTTATTACGTTTCATAAGTTTTTCGTAAGAAATTGTTTCTTCATTCTAGCTCCAATTTTCTTTTCATCTAAGCCTGGGATTCTCATTTTTAAGAGTCTAGAATGTTACTCAAATTTTTTGGGACCTTAAGTAATTCATTTTGGGGGACTTACTTTTAAAATGCACTTGTTTCTGTTATTTAACGAAAATCGGACATCACAGCATAACTCTGTCTTTAATTTCTGGTAACAATCCCCTTTTAAGCCTTTCAACTCATCACCTCTCATCATCAAATCTCTATAGGTAGGAGGAATATCTACATAACTCTATAAATCTTGCCATGTACTAATCAACAGACATATCATCTATTTGTTTTAGCAAAACAAATTCAAACTTTTTCTCTTCCTTGATTGAACTGGAAAAATATTTCTCATGGAATTGATTCAAGAAAGTCTCCCAAGTGATCAAGATGTTCCTAGTCTGCATGATCATTTTTGTACTCCTTCACTAAACACCTGCTTGTCCTTCAAGCTTGAATTTAGCCATCAATGCTTTTTGCTCTAATGTATACTCCATCACCTTGAAGTTCTTCTCTAACTACATAACCCATGCCTCAGCCTTTTGCGTATAGAATTGACCATCAAACATAAAAGGATTATACTTTTTCAATTGATGTATTGCTTGTTGAGTAGTAAGCTGGGGTTGGATAGAATAAAGTAAGAGTGCTGTCCGGGACGCTATATGTTGAAGTTTAAGTTTCGATGAATGTGGCACTTGTTTGGGAGGAACCTCCCTAGTGGGTACCAATGGATGTTGCATCTATAGGGTGGTTTCCTTTTCACTCTCTCTTTTTGCCAGGGTCTCCTAAACTTATTGGATCACTTCTTGTTATTGCAACAACATTACTTGTTGCTAATCCAAGCATTGGACAATTTCTCATAGAGTCCCTACTATAAGGTCTTCTAGCTCCTATCTTGCTAGAACCCTAGCTAGTCTACTTTTTCTTGTTGTTACCATCTAAAAAATTTGAGGTTTCAACACACGTTCCATAGATATCACAAATATCTAAGTCACCCAAAATTCCTTAATCAAAGTACATATATCAAGTTTTCTAAACAAGATATACATGCTTAACCATTATAAAGTATCAATGTCTAAACCATTGTTCTAATACTAAAAATGTAACATCTTATCTATCTAACTCTTATTTAATTATTATGGATCAATAGCAAGTACACTTGCTAATGAATGAAAATACTAAAATCCAAAATTTATGAAATACAAGCATTGACATTTCCATAATTCCATGTATGCATTGGCAATTTGTTATTACCATTTTATCCTCACGATAAAAATGAAAGATACATATAATATTCTAAGAAAAATCTAGTAAAGTTTCCTTTTATAAAACTAACTATCTAGACCAATAATGTAATACCATAAGTTCATACACCCCATACCATAATATTTAAAGCATTACATACTCATTTATATGGAATTTGCATACTTTAGCAATGTAAATCAAGCGTATGGACACCGAAATTGTTCAATTTTGCCCACATAAGTCATTTAAATTTACCTCAAATCATTTTTATCCATACCATATCCAAAAAAATCAGAAACAACCCATTTTGAAGCTTACATCATGGATCAAAAGCCATTACATCAAGTTTACAACTTGGTAGTGGATTTATCAAATATTAGTAACCAAACCCATGCATAAATGTCCATGAGAATCATTTTTACTTAGGTAAATTCTTCTCCATCTATAACATAGTAAAAAATATCAAAAATAACATAATTGGAGGCTTACAACACTGATTGAGAACCATTTCACATGAAATTCTATTTTTGCTCTCGAGTTGCCATGATAGTTTTATGATATAAACTTTGGAAAATCATAACTAATTCTGAACAAATTGAAATCAAGCACATGATAGCTTTCTAGAAAGCACTAAATATTAACTAATGACTAAAAATAGTTCTAGATCAAGGAAATACCATTTGGATCATGAAAAATAATAGAACAGTACCAAAGGTGCCTACTACATCCTAATACCGACCATAAGCTTCAAAAATTTGTTTCTCTCTCTACAAAGCTCTAAATGAGGTGCTCTAAATTGATAGAGAGCTTAAGGTGTCTAGATTATGCCTATAAAATTTCATGAGCATTGGATTTCATTTGCTCTTGAATGACATAGAAACACAAACTAACCATGTGAATAGTGCACATGTCAAATCTGCAAAATTTTCCCAACTTTGGAAATTCGTAATTAATCCTCTAGAGCTCCAAAAATAGTGTTTCTTATCTCAACAGAAAGCTCTAGGATGAGACCTATAATCATGCCAAAGTTTGTGCTTAAATTCGTCCATTTGGTCAGTTTGGGGTATAGGTTACAAAATTAGATTTTTTTGGTACCATATAGGGTCAAAATGTGTCTAATTGCTCTCCTACTCTAACCACAATCACTCAAGCACATCCAAAAGGATAAAAATAACATAAAAAGGCTGCCCAAGTGGTCCAAATCCTCATACATATCAAATTCACTTTCTACTTGAACTTACATACAAGCACACTAAAGCATATGGATGTCAAAAACTCACATAAATGTATATATAGTTCCAATTTCCATTCATACATCATGAATACATGCTTTCACACATGTCCAAGTATCTATATCTCATATACATCATTTGTACAAAATTCTTGACATCAAAATACAAAAACCTCTATCCTAGTGTCAAAAACTCATCTTCAAGGCATTTGGCGTCCACCTCTTGGTCCTTGGGTTTCACTTAGACAAAGTTAAGCATGTGGGGGAAAGAGTGAGATTCAAAGAATCCCAATAGCTCTTTTACCCTTTTAAATATACATATATCATGTATTTTCAAGTTAAGGAAAACAAACATGTAACATCCAGTACCTCTATCAATGTGAGAAATGTAATGCCTGGTTTCTCCATAAATGTACGTAATTCATCGGATACAAAAGGAAGTCCCCCAAATAGAATGATTTGAGGTCTAATAAAATTAGAGTAATAATCTAGACCTCAAATAATGAGGATTTAAAGTCAGAGGTGCCCTGAAAATGGAGCCAAAATAACCAAACGAAATTTAACGAAAATATAATGGTATTTTCGTAATTTTGGGCACTTTTTAGAAAACTCATATGAGAAATTTTTAAATGAAAAAAATGAGTTTCCTAAGGTTCTCAGAGGCCCTAAAACTATAGGAACCCCTAGAACAATTAAAACCCCTCTGATTTATGTTTTAAAACATCAGTGACCCTGACCTTTGACCCTTTTGTTGTGGAAGGTTTTAGATCCAATTTAAGTGATTCCAAAAGTATTTTATAAGTTATAGAACTTAAATTTTATGATGGAAAAGGAGGTTCTCAAAAAGGAATTAAAATGAGTCTAAAATGAAAAAGCCAAGAATGAAGGGCAAAATTGAAAAATTGAAATGTCTTAAATGGGTCCCTAGCCTATATACAACATGCCCTACTTCTTCCTATCACCTTTGCTAACTTTCCTTTACACCAAAACAAAACCCTAAGCTTCTTGAAGTGGTGCGCCAAGAGAGAGGAAGAAGGGAAGAGAAAACCAACCAAAATGGTAAGAAAATCCATGGTTTTCATGCTTCTTCCTTCATCAACCTTGCTCTCCTCCTTCTCCTCTTTCTTTCTATAGATTTAGTGATGTATTTGGGTCTATTTTGAGATCAAACCAAGGGGAAAAATTTTGAATTTCGAGAGAAGAACCCAAGCAAAGGAAGAAGCATCCAAGAAAGGCTAGGAAAATAACGTATTTTGATACTTTCATGCTTAATCCTCCTTGTTCTTCTTCTTGAGTATTTTGTCCCACATATGGACAGCCAAGAGGAGTTGAAATTTTAACCAAACCAAGGACAAATTTTAGGAATTAAGGTGTGGGGAATAAGGATATGCAAAGAAAAAGAAAGAACCACAATTTTTCAAGATGCATAACTTAGGATTTTAGTTGCACCTTGGTTTGTAAGATGAGTTCTAGCCATAAATTAAGATGTTTAAGAGTCCATATGAGTTTCTAAGACACCAAGAGAGCCTCCCACATGGTTCTCCCACTAAGGAAATCAAAACAACTTCATTGGTGCCATCTTGGAGCATAGCCTCGACCTAGCATGGAAGGAGCACCAAGGGACTATTTTAATTTCTTCCAAGCTTAATTTTGTATCATATATGATGGGAAAGGATGAGAGAAAGCCTTGGAAAAATTTTAGAAAGCCTAGGAAGTGAGATGGTATTATAGGTTCCATATTATGACTCAAAGAAATAATACCTAGCTAGGCTCCTTAAAATGAATGTGTGATGACTTCAAGAGGTCTAAATAGAGTCAAGATTATGTTTTTCATAATGTTTCTTCATTTAGTGCATTATGGAACCATAGATAAGATATAAGAACAATTTAGCTTTTAAAGTGAGTGTGTGGCTTTAAAAATTGTTCCAAGAGTGTAATTAGCTTCCATATGATGTGTCTAGGCCAAAGAAATCAAGTCTCACATCCTTGTGAGTGTGTAGCTGAGGGAGAGGAAGCATTTCAAAAGGGAAAAGTGTGCATTTGTAACCAAGGTAGCTTTCTCTTCTTTCTCTTATGCATGAGTGGGTGTTTATCTTGTTTTTGAATGTGTGTGTGTATGTTTTAAGCCATGAAAGATGTTTTAGCATGTATCAATATACCAGGGTACCATGTTGCTATATTATGCACTTAAATGATGTCTTATGAATATGTTTTAGTTTTTTTGAGTGTGATGAAGCCAAAAGTCCCTTAGTTAGGGTGAAGATGAGCCAAAAGTCCCTAAGAATGGGTGAGACAAAGCTAAAAGTCTCTAAAAAGTGAGGCTTAGTCAAAAGTTCCTTAAGAAAATAGGTGAGGTGAGTCCAAAATCTCCAAAGAGAATGGGTGAGGCTAAACCATTTCCTTGGCAAACCTATGTATGCTGTGTATGACTTCTTGAATATAAGAAAAGTTTCATGAATGATCATGCACTCCATGGTATCCATGCATGCATTTTTAGACTTGGATTTGCATTCTTTATGTATGTTTGAAAGGGAAAAGAGCTATTGAGATTCTTTGAATCTCATTCCTTCCTCCCCATTGTCTAACATGTCTAGGTGGACCAAGTAAGTCGAGGAATGGGAGCCACCAAGCATAAAAGGAAAGAAATTGACATAGAATGGTGTAAATTGTCCATGTTGTAGCTAAATGAATGGCATAAGATGTAATCTAATGTTGTATAAGCTCATGAATACTTGTAAATGTATGGCTATATTATATATGTATGAGAACTAGGGTTATATGAATGATATTGACATTGAATGGTAAAATGAGGCTTATATGTTCTTGTGTATATCTTGAGGTGGAATAGTGATTTTATGAAATATGAGTTTGTTCACTTTTGAGACATGTTTAATAGACCATTTTGGTGTTTTCCCACGTGCTCAAGTGGCCATGAGAGCCTTGGAAGCAAATTTGAACCTCTGGTGACCCTTTAAGAAGTATAAAAGAGTTATTTTGCAACCCTATATTGCAATCTGGCTAAATGAATGAATTTCCTCATGAAATTTGGCATGCATATAGATCTCATCTAGATGGTCTTTGGGAAGCTAAAGATCAGATTATTTGGCACTCTGTGGAATTAATTATGAATTTTCAAAGTTGTCAAATTTTAGTTGTTCTAGTATAGTTACTATTTATATGGCCAGTTTCTTCACTTGTGTCATTTGAGGGCCAAATAGTGTCCAATGCTCATGAAAATTTGCAAGAATAAACTAGATATGATAATATTTCTATGGCCACTAAGATCACTCTAATTGGATGTCTGAGCAAGGAGATATGAATTTTTAAAGTTTTGTGACAGTACTAGTAGTGCCAGATGAGTTTGGGTACTGTTCTATCAATTTCTAGTGACTAGATGTCTCTATTTTAGTTTGGACTTATTTTTATATAAAGTATACATCTTTATATTTCCAAATTGGTATAATTTTCTTAAATTGGAGTTTTGTGGAATTAGTTATGGATTTTTGAAATTTGTACAATAAGCTATATTAGAAATGCTAGGCTGTCTTACCTATGTTAATTTTCTATTATCAATCATAGTCCAAATGATATTTTCATGGCTTGGGATTATTTTTAGAATAAATTTAGCATCTAGAGATTTCTAAAAAGCTATGGGTTGCTTGGTTTTAATTTTTTTGGATTTAGTTATAATTTTCCAAAGTAACACCAGAAATCTATCAAGCTAGACCTAAAATGAACTTGTATTATTTTATGTATATATGCTATGAGCTTGAGCGTTTGGCAACATTTTGAGATGGTTTTGAGTTGTATGAATGTATTTAAATAGGAGAATGAGATGGATGAGTTCATATGGCCCACGGGAAGCGAAATGAAATATTTAAGTATAGTGTAACGCAAAATAATGTAATATTTTAATTGAATTTTTCTACCAATCTTGCTATGCCAAGGAAAAGTGACTAGGAATGAGATGGAGAAAGGCTAAATAAACATGGTGTTACAAAGCATGCCTTTTAGAAAACATACATAGCCATTTTTCCATGTTATACAAGTTTATAAAATTCAAACGTAGGCTTTTAAGGGCTGTTGGTTCAACCTCACCCAAATTCTTAGAACTTTTGAATTTGCTTCAACCATTTCTAGAGACTTTTAACTTGGTTTTACTCTTTCTTGAGACTTTTGGCCTTCTCTCACCTACTTTTAAGGAGTTTTGGCTCTTCCTTGCCAATCTTAAAGGACCTTTGGTATCACTAAGCCCATTCAAGCCATTACATATCAAAACAAGTTCACAAATCACATCATGGTACCAAGACACTAAATAAATGGCCATAGATAAATCTCATAGTTTAAATACACATACCAACAGTCCAAGACAAGCAACAAATCCAGGAATGTATGTGAGAAAGGTTAGAAAGCTACCTCATGCTAGGAAACATAACTTTTCCCCTTGCTTTTCCCTTGCACCTTCTCACCCAACACATACCAATAGGGGAGTTCTTGATTCTCTTGGCCTAGACACACCAAATGAGACACAAATCCATCCTTGGAACCAATTCTAGTTTCATACAACCTCTATGCTAGCTTACTTGGTCCTAAACCACTAATATGGTCCATACATGGCATAAGGAAGCAACCATTTGAAATTATGATCTTGGCTCCCAACTCTATTCATTCTAAGTCATATGACTTTATTTAAACTCACTGAAATCATCATAAACCTAATCCAAGAAGCCAAACTTAATGTTGCTCCTTTATGTCTAAATAGGACCTAAACTTTCATCTCAAAAGCAAGCTTTCTAAATTCAATTCATTGGTTCCTTTAGCATTTATAATTCATATCTAGGCCTCTTCTACTCTTAGAATAAAAAAAAAAAAAAAAGACTTTCCCTAGGTGCACAAACCCTTCAAGGTCAAGACGCACTCATAAAAAGGAGCCCATAGAGTTTGCTTAATTTTTCTTGAGGGAATAGAACATATAAATCTTCTTAGAGGTCTCATGGACTCATACAAACTCTCATATAATCCAAAACATCCCTAGAAAAATTTAGAATTTGCCAATTTTCTCAAAATCCTTAGGTTCCCATTCTTGAATTTTCAAGTTTCTCTTTTAATTCCATTTGCCTATTCTAATTTTTCACACTCTAAAACACTTGTTCTTCCCTTGATATCATTAGAATTTATCTCTCTCTAAGTGGGCTAGGTCTAATTGAGATATGCCTAAGAGAAGAAGACAAGATGAAATAAGGAAAATCCATAGTTTCTTACCTTACTTGCTAATTTTTCAATGAAGCTTTCACTTGCTTCTAATCTTTCCTTCAGAAGTTCTCTTCTTCTTGCAAAGCTAACCTCACAATAGACCCAAATCAACCATCAAAACCATAGAAAAAGAAAAGAGAAGGAGAAGAAGAGGTTGGATAAAGCAAGAGGCAAGAAAAGGAGCTTGAATTTCTCACCTTAAGCTTGAGTTCTCTCTCTTTCTTCTTCCTCTCAATTGTGCATCTCCTAAAGCCTCTTGAAATTCTATTTTCAGCTAACCACAATGTCAGGTAAGGGAGGAGCTAAATGGAAAATGACTTATAAGACCAAAAAGGTAAACTTATCCTTCTTTTTCACTTTTCAATTTAGTCCCTAAATTATGGTTTCTCCATTTAGCCTTATTTCAACTTCTTTTTGAAATTCATCTTTTCCTTTATAATATTTGGATCCTTTAACTTATAAATTGCCTTTGGTTTCACCTAAATTGGGTTTAAAACCATTTTGAACTGTTTAGTCAAAGTTTCGATCAATCCTTTGTCGAAATTGCTCACTGGAGGAGTTTTAATTGTTCTAAGGGTTCCCATGGTTTTCAGAGCCTTTAAGAATCTTGGAAAGCTCAAAATTTTTATTTAAAAAGCCCTCCTATAAGTTTTTCAAATTTTCAAAAACTATAAAAATACCCCAACTTATTTTTGCCAATTTTCTTAAAGGCTTTGATTTCTAGGCAACTTAAGCCTCAAATCTTCATCATTAGGGGTCTAAATTATTACTCTAATATCATTTGACTACTATCCCCTTGATTTAGGAGACTTCCTTTAGAAACCACATCTTTCTAGCCCTTTTTTGGCAAATCGAGTATTACAAATAAAATGGTCACATTTCAACCCAAACTTATCGACATAGGCAAATACAGATAATAACAATATGGTACATCACAACCTGGGCATAAAACATCAACTGAATCTAAATAATTCAAACTAGTGTTACATCACTAGTAACAATATGCTAGTATACATAATATATCACACCAGAATTAGATATAATCCATAAACATTTCTTGTATATTACAACAAAATAGATACACCATATTCATATGATTTTACATTTTCAAATATTAATCTGTCTCTTTTCCTGTGGCAGCACTGGAGCTTCCACCTAGCACTAGTTAGTGGGAAAAACAGAGATAGGGGTGAGATTCAGGAGAATCTCAATAACTATGCCTAGATCATCCAAAATAAGCATGAGACAATTAAGCAAGAATAATGCAAGTATACATGATCACATAAAACTAACATAAATGCTTTATATATTTACTACATACTCTATCATGGTTATAAATCTCAGCTTAGTTTAGACTTTTCTCTTAGGCTTGGGAGAACTACTATGTTTATTCCCATTACCCTTCTTTATTTGATAGCCTTAGCTCCTTGAATATAACGTGCAAAACATGACATATAACTTATGTAAATGCAATAAAATATATACTATGATAAAACAACTAATACACTAGAATGCATATCAAGCTCAAACAATTTGCATGCAACTGAATAGTGAAAGAGAAAGCTACCTTGTATAGATGATAGAAATCCAATAAAACTTCTAACTTTCCTGCTTTATTTCTAGCTTCGTTTCCTTTTCTTTCTCGTCTTTATTAGCTTGTCCTAAAATATCACATAAACATATCATTAATATTTAAAACTTAGAACTACTTCTTTTAGACTTCTTTGTCTTTTAACTATACTTTAGGCCACTTAAAGTGCACTTAGAACCCCCCTCTTAAATACTTTCTAGACATAGGCTTATGGAGTGGAAAAATGCCTTTTAAAATGTTAAAATTTGACCATATTCAAGGGCCTAAATTTATGAAATCTTTTTTGGATTTTTACTTCCCATAATTGGTTCATCACTTAGGCTTTAGGTTAGGGATTTCACTAAACTTAAATCCTAGGCCAACTTGTGCTTCTAGAATTCATAATTCAAGCCACAATTTTCACATTTACTATTCATTTGGTCATTGGCACTATTCATTGGATATTTTCACTTTTCTACATAATAGAACTCATTATGTAACCTTAAGTTTCAAGGGGTAATGTAATACTCGATTGTTCTAAAATGACCTAAAACTAATGAGTTACAAAGGGAAGTCCTCAAATGCCAATGATTAAAGGTTAAATAAAATTAGAATAATAATCTAGACATCTAAAATGAGAATATAGAGCTAAAGATGCCCTGAAATCAAAGTCAAAATGATTAAATAAAATTAAGTTAAAAGGAAGTGGCATTTTTGTAATTTTAGGTCATTTTTAGAAAACTCAAAAAAAGGGATCTTTAAATGAAAAAATTGAGTTTTTTAGGGTTCTCAAAGGTTCTAAAAAATCATAGGAACCCCTAGAATGGCCAAAACCCCTCCTGTTTGCATTTTAGAATGCCAATTGACCACAATTTTGATCAGACCATTTGGTAAGGTTTTAAATCTAATTTGGGTGATACCAAAGGCATTTTGTGAATTATAGGACCTAGATTTTATGATTAAAAACATGGTTCTCAAAAAGGGGTTGAAATGAGCCCAAATGGAAAGAACCAAATTTAGGGACTAAATTGAAATTTTGGAAAAAGTCATAAAGGGAACCCTAGCCCCTTATAATCTCGTCCCACTTCTACCCAGCCTCTTAATTGACATTCCTCTAGTCCAAAATAGATTCAAGGGCAATCCTAAAAGGCACACCAAGTGAGGGAGCAAGGGGAAGAGAAAGAAGCCTTGAAAGTGTAAGAATTTTGTACTTTTTCGTGCCTTCTCCTTCACCAAACTTCTTTTCCTCTTTCTCCTCTCTCTTCTCATAGTTTTGGGGATTTAATTAGACATGTTTTGTGGCTAGTTCAGTAGAGGGAAAAGATAATTTGGGAGAACTCTTGGAAACTCATAAAAGTACTCTTGAAGAGCTTGCAAACAAGGTAAGAAAACCATGATTTAAGTTGTTCTTGGCTCTCTTTCTCCCCTATATTTTTAGTGGCATAAGGGTTATCTATAAGAGACTTTATTTTGATCCAAACTTGATAAGAATTGAGATTTTGAAGTATGAGGAATCATATGGAGTAATTAGGATTCAAAAAGAATCAATAGATAACAATTTATGGCATTTAGGGTTTTGGTTGCATTTAGGAATTTATGAAACTTTCTAATGGTAATTTAGACTATCTAAGACCATGTTTGAGTTCTCAAGACATCTAGGAAGCTTCATAGGTGGCAAATCTCCTAGGAAATTGAAGAAAACTCAATGGGCTCCTTAAGCATGTGTATGTCTCAACCAAAGGGAAGAACAAGTGCCTAGGGAGAATTTTCCTTGATTCCAAGGATATAAATGGTCTAGATATGAATAATAAATACCAAAGCAACCATTGGTTTGAATTTAGAAATCATACTTTGAAAGATAAAAGTTTAAGTTCTTTTTTAGGCATAAAGAAGCAACTTAGTGTTTGGATCTTTGAATTGAGTTTATAATGACTCTAATAAGTTTAAATAGAGTCATGAGACTTAAATTGAGTGAGAAATTAGAGTCAAGATCATAAATTATATAGGTTGCTTCATTATGCCCTTGTATGGAACCATAAACATGCCATAAGTTAGAATAGGCTTGTGTAGGGCTTATGTAAGGCTAGAATGAGTTCTAATGATTTTTTGTGTCTTATATGATGTATCTAGGCCAAGTAAATTAAGTTTCTCTTAGGTGTGTGTGTGAGGCCAAGAAAGGGAAGTAAAGCTCAAGGAAGAAAGTTTGTGATTCTTAACTCAAAGTAGCTCTCCTTCCTTTCTTGTATGCATTATTTGGTTGTTTGATTATCATTGGATGCTTGTATGTATGTTTGAATCATAAGATATGCTTATAGCTATTAGTTTAGTGCTTTGGTACCATTATGTTTCTTAAATGACAATTTGAATGTGTATGGCTCTTAATGGATGAGGTTTTGCCAAAAGTCCCTTAAAATGGATGAGGAGAAGCCAAAAGTCCCTAAGAATAGGTGAAGCTAATCCAAAAGTCCCAAAGAATTAGGTGATGCTAAGTTAAAAGTCCCTAAAAGTAGGTAAGGCTAATAAAAAAGTCCCAAAGAATTAGGTGAAGCTAGACCAAAAGTCCTTATAGCTCATGTTTGAATTAAAATGACTTCATGTGACTTAAAAATATGATTACGCATGCCTACTAGAAGCATTTGTAGCATTCTTGCATTCTTTGACATGAAAATATGCCATATATACATGCTTGAAAGGGTGAGTGAGCTATTGGGATTCTTTGAATCTCACTCTTCTTAACATTATGTTTAGCCATGTTTAGGTGAGCCTCGTGGAGTAAGGAATGGAAGCCAAGGAACATGAATGATGATACTTTGATAATATGATAGTTTTTTATATAATTTAATGTCAAAGTATGTATGTATATGATTTTTATGAGATGTAAACCTTTGATCATATGTAAAAGTATATTAATATATTGTATGTAATGGATATAGAGCCAAATGTATGAGAATGCAAGTTCTTAACACCCTTGGGCCATGTTATGCTTGTGTATATGAAAAAGTAGGATGATGGTTTTGATTTCTATGGTAATATGAGCTTTTTATGATGCCTTTATATGCTGTGTTTGAGATTTTGGACGTGCCCAAATGGTCACCTACATTAAGGAACTTCATTTGGACCATTTTGGTGCTTTTTAAACCTCAAAATGAGCATATTTGTCCCTTAAATAAAAACTAGACCAAATGGATCAGTTTTGGTATGAAATATGGTCAAATTTTAGGTCTCATCTAGATCTTTTTATAGAGCTAAAGAACATAATTTTTGGATCTCTAGAGAATTTATTATGATTTTTCAAATTTGGCTAAATTATGTAGAAATTGTCACTATTATTATTCATATGATCAGTCTGGTTTTCTAAGTCTTTGAAGGGCCAAATGAGGTCCAATGCTCATGAAATTTTGCAAGCTTATATTTGATATTATAAGCTTTCCATGTCCATCAAGATAAACTCAATTTGGATCTATGTAGAGGGAGATATGAATTTTTGGAGTTTCAGGTCTATTGCAGGATGAGAATTAGACATAGTTACTATTCCATTAGCATTTCGTAGGTCAAATAATATTGTTTTGATCTAAAATTTTTCTAATAGCTAGATGATGTCTTGTGCTTTCTAGCGCTTTCTAGAAAGTCCTAAGTTGCATGATTTGAAAATTTCTAGAATTAGTTATGAATTTTCAAAGTTTGCATCAGAATATGGAACATGTGGAAAATGCAAGTGTGATGTCCAATTTGAGATGTATGCATCCAACCGAAAATTTAAGCTTAAAATTGTAATGTTTCTGTTTGAATAAGTAGGTTATGGATAAGAAATGATTTTAGTAAGCTCAAATGGTCTATTTAGGCAAAGATGAATTAATTTGTCGTATAATGACGCTATTTTCCACTGCTAAAGGTGCTAATTTAATGTAAATGGATACTCTAAGCCATTTGTGCTACAAGTTAAGCGCTATATAGATATGGTGTTATAGGTAACTTCAATAATTTAACTTCTAGGCTTCAAAATCTCATCATGTATGATCTATATAGCCATATTAGGATTTATTAGAAGCATTACAAGCTTGCTTGCACAATTTAGTACCAATTGGTTCCATATTACCTTTTCTTGAACCTTAAATTTCCAACTTCCAAAATCTGACTTCTAAATTCAATTAAATGCTTCCATTGTTGTTCTTACATCTTTTTAAGACTATTCATAGCCCAAGAATCAATTAAACAACTTCCTAACCTCTTGGATTTCTCCTTGATTGAAATGGGACCATAAAACCTTAACTTGGAGGTTTTTAAAGTTTCAATCAATTCTGGGTTAGATTATTGTTCCTTACATCATAAAACATCTAAACATACTAATCAAAAATTGAAAATAACATGATTACCCATTTAACTAGCGTAGGCCGAAACCATCACTTAACATGGTCTAAGTTGCTTATTTTCATGATTTAATGGAAACTAACATTAGATATGAAATCCTTGCATGTTAAAACCCTTGGTTCCATCAAAAATCATGAAGGAAAACTCTCCTCCTTACTTTCTCTCTCTAGGTTGAAACTTATATGGTCTAGGAACACAAGATTCTTCAAGTGTTTCAAGTGAAATCTTACCTCAATGCGAAGTACTCTTCACGTCGATTAATGTTCACCCATTGGTTTCTTGAAAAAAGCTCCTTTTTAGGTTGGTTCAGATTTGAATCTTCAAGATTTCATGGAAAGAAAACCACTATTAGAAAGCTCTTAGAGAGAGAAACAACTGTCTTAGCTGGTAGGAGGTGAAATGAAGCTGTTTACTTGCTTGAATTAAAGCTTAAAATCCATCTCCCTCCTCCCTCAGGTGTGATTCCATTAAAGGTCTCAAAATCTAAAAATGGAAGCTTGGAGAAGATGGTAGGGGCTTTCATAAGAAGCTTCATTTTATAATTTTTCAAAATGACTATTTTGCCCCTACTGGCATATACACTCTGTTTGAGCTCATTTTTCAAGCATTTCAAAATTTGACTACTTCCTATAGATTTTTGGGGTGCTCTTTCACATAAAAACATTAATTTTGGGTTTAAATGGCTTAAAATGGTCAAAAACAGTTTTGCCTGAAGTCTCAGCATTGTCTGACACTTTCAGCACACCAAAAAGGTCTTATCTGATTATGACTATTCTTATAGCTTTCAAGACCTCTAAAAACCATGGTGAGCTTAATTTTAGGCTTTAAGGAAATTATAGCTTTCTTGAGTTTGCTAAAATTTGCTCAAAATTACAATTTTGCTACCAATATACCCTTTTCACCGTTTAACCAATTTGGCCTCGTTTTCTTTCCATGTATAATTTCCTATCCCCCGTTTCTTGATATGTTGTTTAATATTTTACCCTTATTTTATCTTAATTCAATTTACTTTAGAGTCCTCTTTTATTAACATACTGGTCCTAATTCAATTAAAAAGTCGATTGTTATAATGAATATGAAGCTCTTTTGTTAATGATGGTTGAATAATGATAACTATACTTGTCTTAGCCTTAATGGCTTCTTGGGACACATTAGTAGCTAAAGGAGGAATAATTGGGATTCATTAAGGCAATCAAAGGTTAATTCCATGAATATGTGTAGTTTTGATTATGTGTTTGCTTTTACATGTTATTTTAATAATTAATGATTAGTTTGACTATGGATTGTTTAACCTAGGCTGTGATTATGTCCTTATATGTGAAGCTATGAATATGCTTCCACTTATACATTGTGCCATGATGATACACTAAGTCATGATCATACTCTTGTAAATGCATCAAGCTGTAAGCATGCTCAAAAGGTGCTTGTTCTTTAATCGTGCCCTTCTTTTAGTTGTTGCTAACAACTCGTTGAATGTGATTATTAATATGGGATGGTAATTACTCGCAGTCAAACTTTTTCATTTGAAATGATGTATGCATTCCTCTTGTTATAATTGTTCATCGCAAAGCATTCTGTTGATTAATCTGCACAATTTGCTTTTTGTTACTGAGATTTTATATCTCACCCTAATTATAGGCTAACATTTACATGGATTAGACCTCTTAATATCAAGGAGAAGCTAATGAAACCTCACCATAATGGTTTAGTAGTGTATAGGCTTAAGTGCCTTATTTAATTGGCCTTGTATAGTTGAGATACTAGTTCTTATATAATTGCTTCTTATATGATAGAATTGTTACATTGCATTATATATTGCCAAGTATAGAGACTAATTATATAATTTTAGTTATTGTGGAATTGGTACTAGTGATCGTATTTGGATGATTCTTAATAGGTAACTTGGAATTATATTACTAATAAATGTTTAGCACTACAAAATTGATGTTTTAAACTACTGGTATTTGTAATTAGTTGTTGAAGTGTCCACTTAAGTATTTTAGTCAAAATTTTGAGCATAACATGACCATTCAGAGCATTGCAGGTTTTCTTGGTAACTTCCTATGTTGATGAAGTGTATTTGACTGGTTTAAGAAGGTTGGATGTAATTTAGAGCCATTTATACTCCATTTGTAAAATTTGGATGTGTGAACTAGATAATAGGCTCATTTTGAAACTAGCCCTTGTAAGTAAGGGTTGAAGTTGTCACTTTTTGTGCCACCAATTTTAATGAATGTTTAGATGTTTAGACATGTTTAAATATGCACTTTAGACTTGCTTATCAATGAACCATCTCTAACTTCACATAAGCTCTATACAAGCTACTTTTAGCTTCTGGCATGTATATGGTTCCATATGTCACACCATATCTATATAGGTCTCAACTCATAGCACAATTGGCATATAACACTTATTTCATTAAAATAACACCTTTAATAGTAGATAATTGCATCATTGTAAGCTAAATGAATTCATTCTTAGCTTAATGGACCATGTGAGCTTACCCAATTTATTTTCTATCCCTAATACATTTGTTCAATCATAAATATCATAATATGAAGCTCAAAACTCGAGTTCATAGCATATAACATGAAATTGCATCTTTCTTGCATTTATTCATACATTCCATATTTTGATATGAAATTTGGAAAATTATAACTAATTTTAAAAAAACCCAAATCATGAAAACTATAGCTTTTTGGAAAGCTCAGGATGTTGTCTAATAGCCATAAAAATTTCAAATCAAAACAACCACGTTTGACGCACGGAAACCAATAGAATAGTACATCAGGACTGATATTCTATTATAAACCAAAAATTTCAAAAATTCATATCTCCCTTTATAGAGCTCCAAATTAGGTGCTCTTAATCGACATAAAAAGCTTATGATGTTTATTATATGCTTGTAAAATTTCATGAGTATTGAATTTCATTTGACTTTTGAGTGACATAAGAAAGTAAACTAACCACATAAACAGTAATAGTGACAGTTTTTGCATAATTTGGCCAACTTGAAAAATCATAATAAATTCTTTAGAGCTCCAAAAATAGTGCTCTTTGGCTTTGTGAGAAATTATAGATAAGACCTATATTGTTGCCAAATTTCATGCACAGATTCATCCATTTAGCCAGTTTGTGATTCAGGCCAAAATTATGGCAAATTTTGGAACCATAATAGGGTCAAATGGTGTCAAATGGCCTTCTAACCAAGCCATGACCATTTGAGCATATCCTAAGGCATAAATGCAGCATATAGAAGCATTCCAATTGGTCCAAATCATCATAAATCTCAAAATCACCTTCCTAGTTGTTCTTATACACATATGCATTAAGGCTCTAGAATATCAAACTCTCACATAAGCATACATTTGGTTCCAAATTTGATTCATACATCATAATCATATATTTTTATACATGCCTATATGCTTACAACTTATATACATTATATAGTTACAAAGTTCGACATTAAAATATATATATTCCTATACTATTATCAAAGTCACATTCTTAAATAGCTTGGCTTCTATTTTTTACTCCTTAAGCTTCACCTAGACATGGTTAAACATATATGGGGAAGAGTGAGATTCAAAGAATCCCAATAGCTCTTTTTCCATTTCAAGCATACATACATGGCACATTTTTATGTTAAAGAATGCAAGCATGTACTAAAAACCTCTTGTAGGCATACACAAACATATTCTCATGTCATATAAACTCATACATGTCAAACATAGGTTCTAAGGGCTTTTGGTCTAGTCTTACCCAATTCTTTGGGACTTTTAGATTTGCCTCACCCATTTTTAAGGACTTTTGACTTACCCTCACTCATTCTTAAGACTTTTGGCTTTGTCTCACCCATCCTTAAGGACTTTTGGCTTTTCCTCACCTATTTTAAGAGACTTTTGGCACAACCTCACCCATTCAAGCCATCTTGCATTCAAAACATGTTTCAAAAAGCATAATGGTAACATAACATTTCATCAATAGCTATAAACATATCTCTTGGTTCAAAACGATACACACAAGCATCCAAGAATGCACATAAGAAATGATAGAGAGCTACCTTGTGCCAAGAACACAAACTTTTTTCTTTGCTTTCTTACTTCTCCTTCTCGGCCTCACATCTATACCTAGGAGGATCTTGATTTGCTTGGCCTAAACACATCAAATGAGACACAATTATATTATTGGAATAAGTTCTAGTCTCACATAAACTCTATACAAGCTTACTTGATCTTATGACATCATTATGGTTCCATATAAGAGCATAATGAAGCAACCCTAGAATTCATGATTTTGGCTCCAATTTCTCATTCAATCTAAGTCTCATGACTCCATTTAACTCATTAGAGTCATCACAAACTCAATTCAAGAAGCCTAAACTCAAGTTGTTTCTTATATGCCTTAAAAAAGAACCTAAACTTTCATCCCATAAACCATGGTTTCTAAATTCAAACCAATGCTTCCTTTGATATTTATTAATCATATCTAGACCATTTATATCTTTGGAAAAGAAAAATCTCCCTAGGTTCCTAAACTCCTTCTTGGTTTAGACATGGTACAAGGTGAGAACTCATGGAGTTTGCTTAATTTTTCTAGGGAAATGGCACTTGTGAAGCTTCCTAGACCTCTTACGAACTGTTACATAAGCTAAATTATCCTTTGAAAGCTTCAAAAATTACTAGGTGCAACAAAATCCCTAAGTCATATAACTTGGATTCTAAAGCTTCTCTTTTAAATATAATTGCATATTCTTGTTTCTCACACTTAAAAACCCATGTATCTACTTTGTTTTGGCTTGAATTCATTCCCTCCTTAATGGGCCTAGGTCCGGCAGAATAGGTACTCAAGGAGAACAAGCAAGAAGAGGCAAGAAGACCATAGGTTTTTACCTTGTTTTAAAGCTTTTCCAAGAAGCTTTCAATTGCTTCTAATATCTCCTTCAAATTCTCTCTTCCTCCTACTGGACTAGCCATGAAATATATCCAAATTAATCATCAAAACTATAAGAGAAAAGAAGAGATATAGGAGAAGAAGATTGGTGAAGGAGAAAGCATAAAAAACCATATATTTTTTACACTTTTTGCTTGGTTTTTCGTTCCCTTCTTCCTCTCATCTTGTGCACCACCTTAGGCTTATTTGGTTTCTACTTTAGAGTAAATGAAAGTTGGTTAAGAGAGTGAAGATGAAAGGGATGTGTTTTAAGGGCCTAGGGGGCTAGTTTAAGACATTTTTTCAAAATTCCCATTTTGTCCTTAAACTTGGTTTCTTCCATTTGGACTCATTTTAACTCCTTTTCGAGATCTGTCTTTTCCATCATAAAATTTAGGTCCTCTAATTCATAAAATGCCTTTGGTTCTACCCAAATTGGATTTTTAACCTTTCTAAATGAATCGATAAAAGTTTTGGTTAACCGATGCTCTAAATTACATACTGGAAGAGTTTTAACCATTTTATGAATTCCTATGATTTTTAGGACCTCTAAGAACCTCAAGAAAAGCAATTTTCCCATTTAAAGATCCCTCCATTAAGTTTTCTAAAAGTTGTCCAAAATTGCAAAAATGTCACTGGTCTCTGTAGCTTTTTGTTTGGCCATTTTCGCTCTAATTTTGGGCCATTATTAGTTTTTGTATTCTCATTTCTAAATGTTTAAATCATTATTCTAATCTTGTTTAGCCTTGAATCATCTCATTTTGGGGTCTTTCTTTTATAACTCATTGGTTCTAATTCAGTTTTAGAAAGACCGGATATTACCCATACAAAGGCATAATGAAGCAACTTATATAATTCATCATCTTGACTCCTATTTCTCATTCAATTTAAATCTTATGACTCTTTATAAACTCTTTAGAGTGATCACAAACTCAATGAAGGAGTCAAACACCAAGTTACTTCTTTATGCCTAAAAGGAACCTAATAATTGCAACTTTCAAAGTATGATTTCTAAATTCAAACTAATGGTTCCTTTAGTATCTCTAATTCATATCTAGATTATTTTTGTCATTGGAATAAAAGAAAACTCTCCCTAGGTATTCTCATCATACTTAGTTAAGACATGCACCATTTTGGAAGCCTATGGAGTTGTTAGATTTTCTAAGGAATTTGCCACTTGTAAAGCTTCCTAGGTCTCTTATAAACTCAAATATACTCTTACATAACCTAGAATATCATTAGAAAGCTTTAAATTTCCCTAGGTACAATCAAAACCCTAATTGTTATAGCTTGTTACCAATTGCTTCTTTTTGAATTCTAATTGTTCCATATGATTCTCTATGCTCCAAAACCCTAATTTCCTATCAAGTTTAGACCAAAATAAAACTCCTTATACATGACCCTAGTTCTAGCCAAATTAAGGGAGGGGGAGGAGAGCCAAGAAGAACAAGTTTAGCCATGGAGAAATTACCTTATTTCAAAGCTTATCAAGAGCACATTTCTAAGCTTCCAAGAGTTTCCTTAATTCCTCTCTTCCTTTTACTGAACCAGCCACATAATAGCTCCAATTAAGTCACCAAAACTATGAGAAGAGAGAGGAAAAAGAGGAGAAAAAGTTTAGTAAAGGGAGAAGCATGAAAAAGTAGGAAAATCTTACACTTTTAGCATGGATTTCTCTCCTTTCTATTCCTCTTCTTGTGCGCCACTTCAAGATGGCCTAGCTAATGGTTTGAGATAGAACAAGATCTATGGAAATGAGAGGAGAAGGTGGGACATGACTTTAAGAAAGGAGGAAGCCAAGTAATAACTTTTTCATAATTTTCAATTTTGTCCTTCATCTTGGTTCTTTTCATTTGAGTTCATTTCAATTCCTTTTTTAGAACCGTCTTTTTCATTATGAAATTTAGATCCTTTAATTCATAAAATGTCTTTAGTTTCATCCAAATTGGATTTAAAATCTTACCAAACTATTCAATTAAAGTTATGGCCAATTGATGACCAAAATTGCATACCAGATAGGTTTTGACCATTTTAGAGGTTCATATGGCTTTTAGGACCTCTCAGAACCCCAGAAAACTCAAATTTTCTATTTAAAGCTCTCTCCTTTGAGTTTTCAAAATGTTGCCCAAAATTTTGATTTGTCACTATGTTTTAGTTCCTCTGTTTGCCGTTTTGGCTCTGATTTTGGGTTATTCTTAGTTTCCTACCCATACTTTTAGATGCTCTAATTAACATCCTAATCTTATTTGGCCTCAATTTGCTCTACTTTAGGGTGTTCTAGTATCAGTTTATCTAGTTCAGTTTAATTTTTGAATTATCAGTTATTATAATAGAGAGGGTAATTAGGTTTAGTGTAAGTTATAAAGCTAAGTGCAATTTGTTGAATAAATTTTTTAAATTTTTTTCTCATATTTTTGCATCTTGGTGATTAATTAGATAATTTTATGCATTAATTACAACTAATTTAGAACTTATTTTATTTAGCTTAATGAGAAACTAGGGACGTTACATTTAGTATCAAAAAATGGTTTAGGAAAACCATGCAAAATTTAAATTTTATGGTTAAAAACTTGCCAATCATGATGAATAGTTGGCTTAGTGTTAACTCAAAAGAGTAGCTAATTATATGAACATGCTTTTATTGCTCCTTACACTTTAGAGAGGGAATATAGAGGAATAATGATAAGAGGTTTACAGTAACTGTTAAAACTAATGTTTCTAGAATTGTGTTAGGAAGATCACCCACCTTAACTGTAACACCATATATTTCTAGCTTATTCATAACATTCTCATGCATCACATCATCAATTCCATGAAGGAAGTGGAAAAAGTCCATTAAAATAATACATTTAATTGTGCTACATCGTGTATAAAAATTCCATTCAGTGACATGTGGATCGTGTGAGCTCATATCATACATTCTCGTATTTAACTACATGTATACAACTCATTTGGATCATAAAATGTGGCCCATAACTCATGAAACTCCAAGGGAAGATCAAAATACTCATCTATATTTTTGGCCAGAATTTGGCTCTTTTCTAACTAAACTTTGAAAATTCATAACTAATTCTAGAAATATTGAAATCATACATTCTTGGCCATTCTGGAAAGCTACGGATGTATAATTCATATAAAAATATATCCAAACTATAACATCCATCACAGAGGATGTTTGACATCCGAAAATTTTCAGAGGTCAAACTGTCCACTAGTGTTGTCACAAATTTCTACAGTAAACTTCAAAAATATCTAATTAATTCCAAAAAAATCCAATCCATGTAAATGATACCAACTTGGAAAGCTGTGGATGTTAGCCAGAGGGAAAAATAACTCCAAACTAGCTCAGGCAGCCCAGACCTCAAAATTCAATGGAACAATAATTGAGGTCGAGTAAAACTCTTGATACTGGACAGATTCTTTAAAAATTCATATCTCCCTCTCTAGACCTCTAAATGAGGTGCTTCTAGCTGGGACAATCCACTGTAAATATCAAGTTTCTTTGTATAAAATTTCATGGTAATTGGACATCATTTGGTCCCTATGTGACTGATTATATTTTCGGACCAGATGAATAGTGCATCAGACTAAAACCCAGAAAATTTGCCAACTTTGAAAATTTACCAAATGTTGTGTAGAACTCAAAAAATTATGTTCTTTATCTTCCCAAAAATATTTCAACAAAATCTAATTGCATGCCAAATCTCAAATCAAGAAGAACCTCATTTGGCTAAAAAGTGACATAGGGTTCCATTATGGTCAATTTTGGCTCCATATAGGATACCAAAATGTTCAATGGTTTTCCTTTGGTCTTGGCATCTTTTGGGCAAGTCTAAAAGCATATTTAAGACTTGTGTGAGCTACCCAAATGGTCCCAAACCTCAAACATCTCATTTTGACCATTTCATCCACGCATATGCACATTTCCATCAAACCATTCATGAAGTTGCATTACCATAATATACTCAATTTATATTCCATCATTCATGTAACACATTCTTTCATTTCTACATCATATAATAGCATAATTACATATGTTCCAAGGGTTATAGACCATTTACAATAATAATATACATCATTAAGCATCAGTATGGCTTTAAAAGGCAAAAGCTAGACATATTGGTGTGAAGCTCTCTTTTTCAAGGTGGTTGGCTTTCATTACCTTGTCCACTTGGTCCACCTAGCATATTAGATCATTAGAGAGAAGGGAATGAGATTCAAAGAATCCCAATAGCTCATCTCCCATTTAATCACACATAACATATGCAAAGCGAGTCTTGAAAGTGCATGCATGGATATAATGGAAGTCATGAACATTTAAGAAGCAAGCTTGGCATGTGAATAAGTCATACAAGACATCCAAGAAGTTACCAAGTGAATGGATTAGCCTCACCCTTTTCCTCATGGATTTTGGACTTGCCTCACCTATTCTTTAAGAGATTCTTGGACTCAACCATGCTCTTGGGAGCTCACTTTGCTTTTGGGAGACTCTTTGCTTTGTCTCAACTAATCTCAAGGGTTCTTGGCTCAACTTCACCATGGAAGAGTTCTTGGCCTCTCCACACTCAAGCAAACTCAACAAATATCATAACATCATTTAAAAACATAATATGTCATCATGAAATCATGGTATATAAAATTATGCTAGCATACTTTTCATGGCTTGAAAATACACATACACACATTCTAAGACAAGCTAAACAAACATCTATGTAGGAGAGAAGGTGGAGAGTGCTACCTTGCACATAATCACACACTTTTTTCTTTGAATTCAAGCTCCTCTTTTTGGCCACACTACACACAAACTTGTGGAAATGCTTTCTCTTGGCCTAGACACAATTTATGGAAGCCAATTAGGTTCATAAAACAAATTCTAAGGCCACATAACTTGCTTAGATACTAGGTTGTTCTATAAACCCCATTATGGTCCATAAATGCACCTAATGAAGAAACACCTTTCAAATAAATTCTAGGCTTCATTCTTTTCTTTCAAATATGATTCTTAACTCCTTTTAAGCCTTTTGGAGTCATCATACAATTAAAACAAAGAACCTAACAACATGTTGCTTCTTTAGGTCATAATATGGAACCTAAAGCACCAATTCACTTTCTATGGGTTCTAATTTTTTTCCAAGGCCTCCTCTCATATTCATTCATCATATATGACTCAAGAATAGCCTTAGAAAAATTTAAAACTCTCCCTAGCTTCCCCATCTGTGCTGGGCGGGACTATGGAGCTTATTGGCCTCCATGAGTTTTGCTTAGTTTTCTTAAAGGAGAAAACATGTGGGGAGCATCTTAGGGATCTTAAGAGCTCATTTAAACTCTCAATTAGAGCTAGGAATCATCATATAAAATCAGATTTTGGAAGGAGCACTTGAAACCCTAGAAATTGCATCTTGAAATCAAATGGTTTTTTGTTAATTCCCTTTGCATATTCTTAATCTCCACACCCTTTTTCCTTAGATTCATCCTTGGTTCTGCCTAAAAATCAACTCCACCTATGGTTCCTAGGGTTAGGTGAAATGGAAAAGGAGGGAGGATCAAGATATCAACCATAGGAAGAGAAATTACCTAGTTTCCTTGCTTATTCTTGTGTGAATCTTGCTTTCTCCAAGCTCCTCTCTCCAAATCCAAAAATTCCCTTGAGCTTCTCCCTTGAATCAGATTTATAAACTCTATTTTAATCAAAGGAATCAAAGGAGAAGGAAGGAGAGGAGGTGCAGATGAAGAAAAGCATGAAAAACTACTATGGAAACATACCTTTAAGCTTGAATTCTTCCTTCTTCTTCTTCCTCTCTTGTGTGCCCAAAACCCTAGCTCCCTTATTTGAAATTAGGCAGAAAATTCTGATTCCAAATGAGGGAGAAAGTGGGGCACCACCTATATATAGGGGTAGGAAAATAGTTTTTTCAAAAATTCTCATTTTGCCCTTCGTTCTTTGTATTTTCGTTTCTCCTTCGTTTAGCTCCTTTTTTAGAATCGTCTTTTCCATTATAAAATTTAGATTCCCAATTTAGTAAAATACCTTTGAAATCACTCAAATCGGAGCTAAAATCTTCCTCAAAGTTTGGGTACACCGACGTTGGAAAACGTCCACCAGAGGAGATTTAATTGTCCTGGGACTTCCCATGTCTTCAGGGCCTCTAAAAACCCTAAAGAACTCAAAATTTTCATTTAAAAAGCCCTCATGTGTGATTCCAAAATTTGTTCAAAATTACGAAAATGCCATTACGTTTCGTAGATTTTTCATCAAAATTTGTTTCTTTATTCTAGCTCCATTTTTCTTTTTGTCTGAGGCTAGGATTCTCATTTTTAGAAGTCTAGAATGTTACTCAAATTTTTTGGAACCTTAACTAATTCATCTAAGGGGACTTGCTTTGAAAATGCACTCATTTTCATTGTTTAACGAAAATCAGACATTACATTAACAAATATGCCCCTAGGAATAATAAAATGCAATAAGATTTTATCTCATATTGCTTTAGTAGCATTGATTTTAGACTTGGGGATATTAGTGCCAATGAAAAGGTTAGAAGGTTACCCTTTTCTTCTGAAGTTAAGTTATTGGTTCTAATGCAAATAGTTGACTAGTTGAGGCTTATCATTGACTGACTACACAGTTAGATGCAATAGTCACTCTCTACGAGGCACCAATAAACTAAATAAAGTTACTAACAATGTCTATGACCAATTGACTACCATTTACTAAGCAGTCAACCAAGTACAGTCAACCAATTGATTGGCTTATTGAAGTAGTTAACTTATCACAACAAGAGTAGCTATTCTTCACCTAGGTAAAGTTTTGAGCTTTTTAAGGGCCATCTAAGGGGTGACGTTGAGAACTTAGAAGGTAATAGTATAGAGTAGAATACTTGGCTAGCTATAGAAACCTTGTGGAAGGGTAAGATGTAAGTCCTACTTAGGATTTAGAAATTTGCCAATAGGAAATTGGAACTTGTGCATAGTAGACTAGTATGTAGTTTATTAAAGATTTGGCCCTCTAATGACACAGCCTAAGTTATTGACTATATGAATAGTGTTTACATCAGTTCAATATAGAAAAATGCCAACTTTGAAAAATCATAATTAATTCCATAGAACTCCAAGTAATCTGGTCTTTGACTTACCAAAAAGGTTTGGATGAGAGCTTTTTACATGCCAAAGTTCATGGGCAAATTCGTGCATTTGGTCAGATTTTGATATTGGGTAGTGAAATGGTCACTTTTGAGTCTCATAAGGGATCCAAATGATCCATTTTGAGTTCTAAGGCAACCATGGCCACTTGAGCACGTGGAAAAGCACCAAAATGGTCTATTAAATATGTCTCAAAGGTGCATAAACCCAAAAATTAAAAACTCACTCTCTCACCCTATGTCATACATAAGAATCCATGAGCTTTAAGTTGCCATTCACTACCCAAAATGCACTTTACTATTCATTTAGCATTAAAACTCATACATACATCAAACATTTGGGTAATTACACATGTTCAAATAATTACATAATAATTCCATCATAGGATTACATCATATGCCATTTGTATGGTTACAAAAGAGACAAAACTAGGCACTTTATTGTCAAGCTTCATCTCCCAACTTGGTGGCTTCCATTCCCTTGCTCATTTGGTCCATCTAACATGTTAAGACATTCAAAAGGAGGGAATGAGATTCAAAGAATTCCAATAGCTCATCTCCCTCTCAATCATACATAAAGAATGTAATTCAAGTCTTAAAATGCATGCATAGGCATAATGGAAAGTATGATCATTCAAGAAACATTCTTGGCCTTTGAACAAGTGATACAAAGCATACATAGGCTTGCCAAGTGAATTAGCCTCATCCATTCTCTTCAAGGTTATTAGACTTACCTCACCTTTTTGCTTAAAGGCCTTGAACTAAGCCTTACTCTTGGGAGACTCTTGTAACACCCCAAAATTTATTAAGGTGTTAATCATGGATTTGGGTTGATTAAGAACAATTAATATGGAATAATTAGGCAAGTTATATGAATGGGAATTATAGAGAGATAAATTATTAATATGGGTTTGAGATTTAATTGGGTTAGAAGTCTCACTTAAGCCCAAATTAAATTAAGTAGGCTATGGTTACAAACTAATAGAGGCCCAATGATTTTAGATGCAGACCTAACCTCTTATTGTGAGACCTGGCCTAAGAGTGAGCATCTAGTGATAGCCTAATCTGATTTAGTTAGATAGAAGCTCAAGACCCAACTTACATAAGCTCTTATAAATGGTCTAACATCCCTTATGCAGACCCAAATCAAATGAGCTCTTAAAATTTGGCCTAACCCAATTAAAATTCTGTAGCCTAACTCATAAAAGCTTAGCCCAACAAAGGTTAAATCTAAAACCCACTTGGAATTGGACTTTTGGGTCAGCCCATAACCTATTTAGGACCCAATTTAAACCCAACTAAAACCCTAAACACATGTAGCTACCGCCATACTTTGCTAAAACATAAACACAAGGAGTAAATTCGAAGGTCTAAAAGGGAGGTTAAAGTTAGCAGCAAAATTCCATCATTTCCTACTCCTAGAGCAAGATTTAGCCAAAGTAATAATCATATAACTTAATCCTCTTCTCTTTCTCTTCAATTTGACCTAATTGGCTTCACATTTGGAGCACTTTCACTTACACCCAAAATATGAAACTTGTTATTTGATGTTTCCATGGTAAAATTTCGTAGGTTGAGGTTAGGGGTGTTATTAGGTAAGTATAAACTCTTCATTTTGATACTTTCTTTGCTAGTTTGGGACCCCTATAGCTGATTTATGATATATGTATTGTTTTTATGCGAATTTACTCAGAATTTGAAGTGTTGTTTTGAGATTTATGGGGCAAGCTCAACCAAATCCGAATTTGGTTCTTGTAGTAATTGGATAAGTGTTTCTAAGTAGTCCTTTGTAGTGTAACTCTTTGAGTGATAGGCTTGCTAATATAAATGATGATTAGGATTAGTAATGGCTTGATTTTGAGTCCATAGGCTGAAGTAACATTCAGTTGGCTCTTAAAGAATTAGCTACAAGTGAGGTAACCGGGAATTTTGTAATTCCATGTATATATCTACTTTAATTTTGTGTTTGCTACACATGAAAGATTTGAAATACTAAATGAATTGATTGTCTATCTGTTGTATTGTGTTTGGACCTTGTGAGTCCATGATAGAGTGATGATGCCTTAGTCGCTTAAGCACTTAATTAAACTAAGATTGATTTAATATAGTATAGGTTAACCCTAGGTCATTCTTCCCAATGAGCAATTTAGGGGTTAGTTTGAATTGATTCTAGGTGATTATTTGATGCTTAAAATTTTATGCAAATTCTAGAAAACTCTCTCTACGTTAAAGGCAAAATTAATTAAACTAAATGCATGCAATTGGGGGGTTTTAATTAAGAAGTTAAATTTCAATTAAAAGAGAAAAACTAAACAAGTAATTAAACTAGATTGCTCTAAATTGAAATTAAAGTGATTGTGAAAATGCAAAGAACAAACAAGAGGCAACCAAAGTTTTGCAAGGGGATTTCAGCTCTCATCACCCACCAAAGATTGATTGAGACCAAGAGAAGTGATTAGACAGTAGACCAAAGAATTTAATTAACTTAATCTAAGGATAGGAAACCCTAAGCTCAAATGCACATCACTTGACTTAACTAAGAAACCCTTAGCCCCTTAGCTAATTCAAGTAATTTGCAAGTAATTAAGCTAATTAAACTCATCAAATCCTTCAACAATTAGATTCAATTAATTCTAAAAAATTTAGTTTTAATTACCTAATTGAACAATTAAGCAATTATACTACTTAATTCAACAATCAAGTAGTGCAAGAGACCAAGATATGCAATTAAAATCATATTATTAATCAAATCAATGCAAGAGAACTCAAACATCAATCTAATCAACATTATAAGGTCTAGAAAACTAAAATTTCAGCAACTACAAAACATAATTCCAATCCCAAATAACACCAATTCCAATTACAATCCAAGATAAAATTATTGTCCAACCTAAAACTAGGTCTCAACATTAAATCCACATAGAAATTCCTAAAACTAGAAAATCCCTAAGTTCTTGAAATTGAAAGAGGAAAAGGTAGAAAGCAAAGAAATCCATGTACATCAAGAGCTCAAGCCTTCCTCCTCCATGCTCCACCTTGGGGCCACCCTTCCTTAAGCTTCCATGGAATTGGTTCCTTTACACTCCTTCAAGCTCTCTGCCATGAAGAGATGATGAAGGAAAATAGAGATGAATGATGGTGGTAATATATGGAGGGAGATGTGTTGGTGAGATGAGTGTAAATGATGATCGTTTCGGCGCCCTCCCTGTGTCAAGTCCAGAGAATGAAACATGAAGAAGTAGCAAGGTGTCCTCTACGTCCAGTCCAGAGAAGGAAAAATGAACAAAAATCTAGTCCATGGAGAGAGAAAAGTCGTCGGTCTGAAGGGCCAAAGAGCAAATTAAGAAGAAGCAATTCCTCCCTCCAGGTGTGCCTCCTCTGCATGCAGTACGAAGACCAGAAAAAGTGATGAAAACAACAATTCTCTTCCTCTAGGGCAAGGCGTCCTGTGCGTCTAGGTCTGAAGGGAAAAGCTGAATCAGAAAATATCGTGCCAACGAGAGAGAGGCGTCCCTGCGTGTATAGTTCGAAAAGCCAATCAAAAAAATTGAAGAAGCAATAGTTTCTCTCTCTCCCTCCTCTTCTCTACTCGGTGTCTCTGCTCTCTTCCCACAAGAAAACTAAATAAAACCTAATATCCTATTTACAAAACATGCCATTATCAAGTAATTAATAAAAATAAAAATTTTGCTCCAATCTTGACCCTTAATTCACTTTAAATCTTCAATTCATTTGTCCAAAATTGTCTTTACCATTGATTCCTAATTCATCTCCAAAAATCTGCACAAATTTAATAAATATTTTAAAGATTGAAAATATTCAACCCATCAAAGAAATATGAAAAATAAAATATTATCAATTTAAACCCAAAAATTCTCTTAATTAATTCAAAATTATATTATTTTCCAAAATTGACCAAAAATTCAAATATTGTATAATAAATCCATTTAAGCTCAAATTAATCATTAAAAACAATAATAAATGTAAGTAAAAATATATAAAAGTTAGCACTTATCATGGAGCTATGGTGCGGCTACCACCCATGCTTGTGCATTGATCAGGCACCAGGTTATGATTAGACCCCAAATGCACTGAGCCTTGGTTGTGCTCATTGGGGAGTAGGTGATATGGATGGGCCTCTCTCGGTGTTATTGGCCTTTAACATGTGAAAATTTGATTACTAGTATGGGATGGTAATCACAGTAGCTTAATCGTTTCATTTGCTGAAATGACTAATATGATTTTGATGCTCATTTTGATTAATGCATATATGTTAATTAAATTAGATTATATGAATGGAAATTATCTCGGTTACTGAGATTTGTATCTCACCCATTTCATGGGATCATACTTTCAGGTGAAGGCTCTTCGGGTAAGGATAAGGGGAAGCAAGTAGATGAAAATCTATGAGCTCCGACCATGTGTGGAGAAGGCTACACATACACTAATTTGAATAGAGTAGATGCTAAATTTTGTATTCCTTTTTGTATAGCATCATCATGTAATCATGTTGCCAAGTGTAAGTGTTCGTATTTTGATTACTTAGAATGTATATATTGAGGAGTAAGGCATTATTTTAGTTTGGTGTTGGATGTATGAACTTAAAACATCTGTTATGAACTTTGTTGAACCTATGATATGGTTTACTATTTGGGAAATGTAATTACATGATACATTGGATGTAGACCTGAACTAGTGATGCATGAAATCTCTAATGGAATATGTATTTGAATGATAATTGTTGGTAGCTTATGAAATTCTTGCTGTTATTAATCTATGAGCTTGCTGATATATGGTAGTTAGATAAGTAGGAATTAACACTTAAATCTTGAATTGGTAACGATAGATAATCTGGGTAAATAGGTAGAGGAAAGCCATTAGAGCCTCATAAATTAAGGTATAGTGACCCTAAGGTGTCACTAGAAGGAGAGTTAGAGTGTATGAGACAAAATTCTAGAAGTTGTAGGACCAGAGGGTGTTTCACCACTGCCAAAATAGTGTTAGCGGCGGCCAATAGAGGCGAAGTTGCCCAAGGAGAGTCCAGAGAGCAATTCACCATGGTGAAATGTGAGAGGCTAATCTGGAAGTCATCCAGAGAGTAATTCGCTGCGGCAAAATGGAGTTCGCCTTAGCTAAAATTGAGGGGCAAGTTTGGTCATGTTCTAGAAAGGAATTCACCACAGCAAAGAGGGGAATTAGCCATGGCCAATATCGAGGGCGAGTGAGGTATGCTCCAGGAGGTCCTCTCACTGTGGCATCACATAGGCTTGTCGTAAGAAGTGAACCTAAGAGTAATTGCTCGTGGCGTGAAAGCATTTAGCCATGGCGAAGGTTCTCAAACTCTTATATTAACCTAGAAACTTTGGTTTTTCCTATAGCAATATCAAAGGATGACTTAGAAACACTTATAAGGGGTTCATGAGAGTTGAACATTAATGGGTAATAAATCTAAAGGCTTCTAATTGGGGATTTGTTTCACTTACGTACATGAATGGTTGTAATTGTTTGGTTAATGACTTTATTGACATTAAGGTTCAAATTTCTTCACTTTTTCCTAATTTGATGATTTAAGATGAGTCTTGGCTCGGGTTATGATTTATAATTGTGTGTTTAAACTTAATTACTATGATTAGAAGTTAGGATTGTTACAACTCTAGACTTTGTCTCAACTATTCTCAAGGGTTCTTGGCTCATCCTCACTATGGCTAAAAGGTTCTTGGCTTCTCCACACTCAAGCAAACCAAAGCAAACATACTAAACATTATTTGAAAACATAATGCAACATCATGGTACCATGGAATATAGGCATATGCTAGAACACTTTTCATCGCTTAAAACATACATACACATATTCAAAGACAAGGTAAGCACACATTTATGCATGAGAGAAAGTGGAAAGAGCTACCTTTGATGCAACCACACACTTTTCTCTCTAGAATTGCACTCCCTTCTTCGGCCACACACTCACAATGATGGGAGACTTGTTTCTCTTGGCCTAAACACATAAAATAGGAACCAATTATGCTTTTGAAACCATTTTCAAAGCCATCTATCTACTTAGAACTCTAACTTTGTCTTATGGTTCATTTATGGTTCCTAAATGCACCTAATGAAGCAACATCCATTAATTGAGTTTTAGGCTCCATTCTTTCCTTTCATTTATGACTCTTCACTCCTTTTAAGCCTCTTGGAGTCATCACACAATTAAAACAAGTAGCCTAACTAGGTGTTGCTTCTTTAGGTCATAGTATGGAACCTATGCTACCAATTCATTCCCTAGGCCTCCTAAATTTTTTCCAAGGTTTCCCCTCACCTTCATCTATCATATATGACTCAAAAGTAGGCTTGGAAAAATTTAAAACAATCCTTAGGTGCCTTAAACCCTTTAGGTTGAGACTATGCTTCTTCTTGGCACCCATGGAGCTTGCTTTATTTTCTTGGTGGAAGATGCATATGGGGTGCCTTCTAGGGATCTTAGGAGTTCATCCAAACACTCATTTAGGCCTCGGAATTATTATATCAAATCGGATTTTACAAGAGATACTTGAAACTCTAAATTTTCTATCTTGAAATCTAATGGCTAGTTTGTTATTTTTTTTGCATATTCTTGTTCTTCTCCCTTACATTCCTAAGATTCATCCTTGGTTTAGCTAGAAACCTAACCCCTTAGGGCTAGCCTTATGTAGGTTGAACTATACATAAGAGAAGGAAGAGGAAGATCAAGTGAAGAGATGCCAAAATACCTTGATTTCCTTAGCTCTTCTTGCTTGTTTTTCACCTCCCTTGGCCTCTTCACCTCAATTTCGAAATTTCGCTTCTGTTCTACCCTTAAAATAGATTCAAGAACTTCAATAAAATCATGGGAAAGAAGGGAAGTTGGAAGATGAGGAGTTTGCTAAGGAGAAAGCATGAAAAACCAAGAAAATTCATACATTTTTCCTTGTTTTTCTCCTTCCTTTCTTCTCCTCTTGGTGTGCCTCAAACCCTAGCTCTCTCTTCTAGTTTAAGGCAGAAACAAATATGGCTAAATGAATGAGGAGGTGGGGTGTGACATATATATAAGTAGGTTAGGAAGAACTTTTCAAAAATTCTAATTTTGTCCTTTTATCTTGGCATTTTTATTTCTAGTTTGTTTTAGCTCTTTTTTGAGAACCGTCTTTTCCATCATAAAATTTCAGTTCCCAATTTTATAAAATACCTTTGGAATCACTCAAATTAGAGCTAAATCTTCCTAAATGAATCCATCAAAATTTAGGTCAACCGACATTAGAAAACGTCCACCGGAGGGGCTTTAACTGTCTTGGGGCTTCCCATGGTTTTCAGGGCCTCTAAGAATCCCAGAGAGCTAAAAACTTTTATTTAAAAATCTCTCCTGAGAATTCTAAAATTTACTCAAAATTACAAAAATACCATTATGTTTCGTCAACATCTCGTCACAATTCGTTTCTTCATTCTAGTTCCATTTTTCTTTCCTTCTAAGCCTTAGATTCTCATATTTAGGAGTCTAAAATGCTACTTAAATATTTTGGGACCTTAACTATTTCATTACAAGGGACTTGCTTTAAAAATGCATCTATTTATGTTATTTTTATGAAACTGGACATTACACTAATACCAAATAGCACATAAAGCATCCATGGATATTGTCCCAGATTGGAGGCACCTTAATCGATCACACCTCTCTAGGTTTTATTCCTCCCATCACTAGGAAAACACATCCATGGTGGGGAGAGTACTACTTCCACTTATATAGCCCTTACCTAAGACTTTTCCATTCGATGTGGGATGTTGCATTCCACCTTCTTTTGGGGCTACCTTATCCTTGAGGTGCACACGTGGCTAGGCCGACTCTAATACCAAACACCAGATAGAGCCTTTGTGGATATTGTCCCAGATTAGAGGGACCTCAATCAATCACACCTCTCTGGATTTTATTCCTCCCATCACTGGGAAAATGCATCCACGGTGGGTAAAGTACTACTCCCACTTATATGGCCCTTGCCTAAAGCTTTCCCATTCGATGTGGGACATTACATTCCACCCTCTTTTGGAGCCACCTTGTCCTTAAGGTACACACATAACTAGGCCAGCTTTGATACCAAACACCACATAGAGCCTTTGTGGATATTGTCCCAGATTAAAGGCACCTCAATCGGTCGCACTTTTTTGGATTTTGTTCCTCCCATCACTAGGAAAATGCGTCCACGGTAGGGAGAGTATTACTCCCACTTATATGGCCCTAGCTTAGAACCTTCCCATCTGATGTGGGACATTATAATGGTGGTCCATCCAAGATAATCCAATCATCATTCTCAGGTGTAACAAGCCTAGGAAGATCCTTAGTAACCTTTTCAATACTTATGGAGGTATAACCAAAATCCCATGCACATGAGTCTAAAGATTACCATGATCAGTAAGTCCAAGCATTCCATCTTAACTCTTGATTACTACAAGCATTAGTAGTTAATTTAACAACATCTATACTTGTTCTAAGTCATCTAAACATCTCTTTGGATCTTACAGCATCATATAATCCTAAGGGACTACTCATTCTTAACCTTTTATACATGGATAAGTTATTTCCACATGAATATATTCATACTTCAAATGGCATACTACCTATCCTTTCTAGGATATACTGAATTCTTTCTACCTTCCTTATAAGGCCAAATTTTCATTCTTACACAATGGCTTGTACCAACCACATTTGACTCTTTTGCTATCCCAAAAGCTCTTATGTTTCAATTCATGCATGACTATTAGGAGTTAAATCAATAGGGTAACAATCCTTTCATTATCAAATATTCCCTAATAATCATTAGGATCAAGTAAGGATTCTTAACGAGAGGTTTCAAGCATCATCTACATCTAATGATTTATTCTTCTTCATCAGTCATCATACTAAGGCTCCACAGTCATTGTATAACTCGATTACATTTTTATGACCCTCATCCTTTTTTTGGGGTTATTATTCTAAATCAGGATGTTCTCCTTTAAGATTAAGGTATTTTACCACTAGAGTAAATAATAATCAACATCTTAGATTTTTGATGTTATATTTATAATCACAATTTCACAATATATGGTACACGACAATAAAATGGTTGATGGTAGAATCAGGCATTTCCTCTAATCATAGTAGGTAAGTTTTCATCAACTGTAAACATGCTCAACACTCCAAGATGGGTGTATCTCAAATACTAGAACACACAGGGGTACCAATCATTCTCTTTTTGGATAGATCCATGTTACCAAGGTCTCTTCTTTACTTGCTGGGTAAAGATTCTACTCAATCTAGTTTAATGTCAATTTGGTGGCTAAAACTCATTGAACACATGATGAGTAGCATGCCTTATGTGCCTTTAGTACTAAAGTGTTACAAGATCTTATCCTATATTTTAAAGTGTATCATACACATAAAATGCCTTTATTCACCACCCAAATGTATGTCAACATATAACATAAGTAAACTGAGCCATACAGGAGAGATAATATACATAAGCACTATGTGTTTGCACATCTCATCCCTATCACACTAAGGGGGGTTGTCTTTCCTTTATCACAATTTCTATTTTTTTTATCATGGTGCACTAGGAAAGGAACTCCAAATCTCTCAAGATTCCTTTTAAAGCATTATCTCTACTTAACCTCTTACCTTAAGGTCACTACTTTTCACTCAGAAATGGATTTCATAACTTCAAGGGTTTCTTATCCTCCTTCCTCATCATTATCATTAAAAGCAAGTTTGCTCACCTTAACGGTTAATATAAGACTATTTAAAATGTACTTTAACTTTTGTTGCCATTATTCATCAAGCCAAAATATGGTAGTTAGGATCAAGTAATTACAATCCCCATTAATTGGGATCCATCAAGTAGGTTAGGACCTTTATGCCTACAAAACCTTAGTTATAAGGACCTTTTAAAGCATATGAAATTCTAACTTGTTATGGATTATATATCAAATTCAAATCTTTAATAAACTACATACTAGTCTACTATGCTCTATGAGACACTGAATGAAAATTTTATATGTGACACAATGTTAAGAAATACATTATTTTAATGTCATTTTTGCTACTCTCTTGTATAATTCATGACATGAGACATGGAAGTAGCATAGAATGAGTTAGGAAATTATGGTGTTACAATTAGAGCCAACCTAACCACGTGTGCATCTTAAGGACTAGTTGGCCCTAAAGAGGGGTGGAATGTAATGTCCCACATCGGATTGGAAGGTCTTAGGTTAGGACCATATAAGTGGGAGTAGTACTCTCCCTACCACAGATGCATTTTTCTAATAATGGAAGGAACAAAACTCAAAGAGGTATGATCAATTAGGGTGCCTCCAGTCCAAGATAATATTTACAAAGGCTCTATGTGGTGTTTGGTATCAGAGCTGATCTAGTTGCATATGCACCTTAAAGATGAGGTAGCCCTAAAAGGGGTGGAATGTAATGTCCCACATCAAAATGGAAGGTCCTGGGCTAAGGCCACATAAGTAGGAGTAGTACTCTCCCCACTATGGATGCATTTTTCCAGTGATGGGAGGAATAAAACCTAAAGAAATGTGACCAATCGAGGTACCGCTAATCTCGGGCAATATCCACAGAGGCTTTGTGTGGTGTTTGGTATCAAAGCCGGTCTAGCCATGTGTACACCTAGAGGATAAGGTGGCCTCAAAGGGGGGTGGAATGTAATGTCTCACATCGAATGGGAAGGTCCTGGGCTAGGGCCATATAAGTGAGAGTAGTACTCTCCCCATCATAGATGCATTTTTCCAATGATGGAAGGACTGGAGGCACCTCAATCGGTCACACCTCTCTGACTTTTATTCCTCTCATCACTAGGAAAATGTGTCCACATGGGGGAGAGTACTACTCCCACTTACATAGTCCTAACCCAGGACCTTCCTATCCAAAGTGGGACATTACAACCATCATGAATTAGAATTCCTAGTTCTTTAAGCATTCTATTTTGGTATAAGTCATTATAGTCATGGGATCCAATGGAAAATTTACTTGAACTAAGGGCTTGTAAAATGTGAGAAGACTCATCTTTTAAGTCTTAATGAATTACCTTGATACATAAGGCAGCGTATTACCACCATTGAGGTAAGGTTTTATCAAGGAACATAGCCTAGATTTGCAAGCTTATGCTTGCTTATGTATATGTTAAAGGTGTGGCCCAAAAAAGCTTGGCAATTTGACATGGATTAGTCATAATAATGGACCCTATATTATTTCCAACCTTCTGAAATTTATGACTAACAAAAAGGGTGAATAATAAAGCATCACTGGGGTTGCAATGAGATTTTGTAAGATAGATTTAAATTCTAGACTTCATGTTAGGAGAAAACCATTGGGACATGATGTGATGCAATGTCTCTATAAGATAGCTGAACAAAAGGCTTAGATACTTAGACAAGATGACCCTATGAAAGGAAAAACTTGTTTAATTAAGGTGGCTAGGCTAGAGAAGAGTGAGACTACCTTGAATAAAGGATAAGTGAAACCTTGCTACGAAATAAGGCTTATGCACATATGTTAATGTAACACCATATTCATCTAGCCTTTCCCCATCTCATTTCTAGTTCCTTCTCTTAGGATAACAACTTCTCAAAGAAAATTCAATTAAAATATTGCATTATTTTGCATTACATCATACGTAAATATTTCATTTTGCATCTCGTGGATTGTATGAACTCACCCATATCATTCTCCAATTAAAATACATTCATACAGCTCAAAACCATCACCAAATGTTCCATAAAACCTAAGTTTGGAGTATACATACACAAAATCATCAAATCAGGGTTGTTGTGCGAGATTTCTGATGCAAACTTTGGAAAATCATAATTAAATCTAAAAAATAAAAATCAAGCACACTATACCATTATAGAATGCTAAAAATGTTAAATTTAGGTTAAAAATAATTCCAAACCGAAATAGAAAACTTTTAGCCACTAAAACTCGATGAAATAGTACCAAAGTACTGCTGCATTACTGATACTGACTCCAAACTTTAAAAATTCATATCTCTCTGCTCAGACCTCCAAATAAGGTGATCTTGGAGCCATGGAAAGCTTATTATATCTAGTTTATGCCTGTAAAATTTCATAAGCATTGGATACCATTTGGCCCTAGGATGATACAGAGAAAGAAACTAGCCATATGAACAGTAACTACACCAATTTAGTAGCTTTTTGGCAAATATGAAAATTCATATTTAATTCTCTAGAGCTCTAAATAATCTGGTTTTTAGCTTTCCAAAAAGCTCTAGATGGCACCTATATGCATGCCAAATTTCATGAGGAAATTTGTCCATTTGGTCAGTTTATGACATAAGGTTGCAAAATGGCATTTTTATGCCTCTTTATGGGTAAAAAATGGTCCATTTTGGCTTTTAGCTTTTCTAAGACCACTTGAGAACTTAAGAAAGTATCAAAACAAACCTCTAAACATGTCTAAAGGGTCTAGATATCCATACATTACAAAATCACTCTCCCACTTGTTGACACACATAATGATCTTACATGCTCATCTTTGCCATTCAATGACAAAAGCATTCAATATCATTCATACGCTTATAAGTTCATACATACGTCATATATCCATGTATTTACATATGTTGAAGTAGGTATACATCCTACACATCATGAGATTACATCTTTTGACAACAAAATGGTTACAATACAAACATTTAACAACTCTTTTGTCAATCTTCTTGCCTTCAAGTGTGATGGCTTCCATTTCTTTACTCACTTGATTCACCTAAGCATGTTAGGGCAATAGAGAAGGAAGAGTGAGATTCTAGGAATTCCAATAGCTCTTCACCCTTTCAAACATACATGATGGATGCAATTTCAAGTCCAAAAATGCATGCATGACTATCTCAAAATTCATACACATACATGGAACAATTTTCACATTCAAGAAGACATATTCTTTATGTATAGGCCTGCCAAGACAATGGTTTAGCCTCACCCATTTTTCTTAGGAATTTTGGACTTGCCTCACCCACTTTCAAGGGACTTTTGACTAAGCCTCACTCTTCTAGAGACTTTTGGCTTTGTCTCACCCACTCTTAGGGACTTTTGGCTCATCCTTACCCTTGCTAAGGGACTTTTGGCCTCACTAAGCTCATGTAAGCCAAAACTCATTCATAAAGCATCTTTCAAGAACATATACAAAGCATGATAGCACCATGGCATGTAAACATTGGCTAGAAATATTTTTCATAGCATAAACATACATACACACATTCAAAGACAAGAAAAAACCTAAAGATGCATGAAAGAAAGGAAAGAGAGCTACTTTGAATGCAAGAATACACTTTATCCCTTGGAATTTCTTCCTCTTCTTTGGCAAAACACCTACAAGGAGGTGGAGCTTGATTCCTTTTGCCTAAACATGTCAAAAGGGATCTAATTACACTCTTGAGACAATCTCTAATGCCACACATACTTTAGAAGGACTTTGGCACTCATATGGTTCAATTATAGTTCCATAAAGCACCTAATGAAGCAATAATAATATTTTATAATTTTGGCTCCATTCTTTCCTTCCATCTATGATTCTTGACTCCATTTATACTCCTTGGAGCCATCATAAAATTAATTTGAGAAGCCTAGCTATAGGTTGCTTCTTTAAGTCCCATTATGGAACCTATACCTTTATCTCACTTCCTAGGCTTTCTAATTTTTTTTTAAGGCTTTCTCTCATACTCTCCCATCATATATGATGCAAAACTAGGCTTAGAAAAATTTAAAACACTTCCTTGGTACTCCTTCTAGTCTAGGCCAAGAAATTGCTTCTTTAAGGAGTCCATAAAGTTTGTTTTGTTTCTTTGATGGGAGATGCATGTGGGAGGCTTTCTTAATGTCTTAGGAACTCATAAACTCTTAGAAACCTTAAATTATGGCTAGAAATCTTCCTACAAATCAATGTGCAACTAAAACCCTCGATTAGACATCTTGTAAATTCATAGTTCTTTCTTTATTTTCTTTGCATATTCTTGTTTCCCACACTATAAATCCTAAGTTTCACTCTTGGTTTGATTCAAAAACTATTCCCTTTTGGCTGTCCAAATAGTGGTCGAACCACACCCAAACAAAAGTAAGGAGAAGCAAGCATGGAAAACAACAACTCACCTTGAATTCTAGCTTTTCTTGGATGCTCTTTCTTTTGCTTTAGCTCTCCTCTTTAATTTTGAATTTCTCCCCTTTGAATAGAGCTTAAAACAGAACCAAATACTAAAGGAAAGACCAAGAAATTCCATCATTTTCATACCTTTTTTGCCTTGATTTTCCTTTTCTTCTTCTTTTCTGTTGTGCTCCTCTCTCCCTTGATCTCACTCTTTGTTTTCCATAGCAAGAAGGTTCGTTAAGATGGGTAGAAGTGGGACACACCATTTAAAGAGAAAAGATTAAAAATTATTTCTTAAAAATTCTCATTACGTCCCATTTTCTTGGCATTTTTTTTCCAATTCATTTTAGCTCCTTTTTTAGAACTATCTTTTTCGTCATACCAATCTTATAAAATGCCTTTGGAGTCACTCAATTTGGAGTTAAAACCTTCCCGAACAAAAAGGTCAAAGTTTGGGTCAATCATCGTTAGAAAACATATACCAGAGAGGTTTTTACTGTCCCAAGGCTTCTTATGGTTTTCAAGGCTTCTAAAAACCTTGGAGAGCTCAAATTTTCCATTTAAAAAACCTTCATGTGAGTATTCTAAAAATTGCCCGAAATTACGAAAATACCATTTTGTTTCGCAACTATTTCATTAAATTCTATCTCATCATTTTGGCTCCAATTTCAGGATACCTCTGGCCTCCTATTTTCATTATTTGATGTGTAGATTATTATCCTAATTTTTTAGACCTTAACTATTTCGTTTCAAAGGACTTGCTTTTAATACATATTTGTTTTCGTCATTTTTACGAACTTAGACATTACAGTTAATGTTAAAGAGAAGAATAATATAAGGCTAATTGAGTGGAATTCTCTTGTAACTCTTAATTTCATCTATTGGGTAAAGTTAGATTAAGCATTTGAGGCTATTCCTTTAATGGACTAAGAGTTAAGATGGGAAAGGAATTAACTTAAAACTCACTAGTCAACTATTAGTACTTTAGAATTTTAAGAAAACTAAAATGGTGAATGAAATCGAGGTTGTTTAAGTTAGGAGCCCTAAACTCATTACAAGCTGGTGATATGGAACTCAACTAAGATTTCTTTAATTATGGGGTAGGAAAGAATATGGAGATATGTACATCTACACATTATTTGATCATATTAGGTGTAACGACCCTAATGTCTAATCATAGTAATTAAACTTAAATATGTGAATATCAACCATAATTCAAGGTTTAAGGTCATCATGATTGATTACTTTAAGAAAAAGAGGAGAAAATTTTAACCCTGATGCTATTAGAGTTATTACAAAGTAATCACAGCCATTCAAACCCATAAATGAATCAAATTTCCTAAGCAAAGCCTATAAATCTATTATCTATTAATTTCAAGTCTCAAGAACCCCAAACAAGTGTTTTTGAACCATCTCTTAGCTTTGCCATAGAAAGAACCAAGGTTTTCTAGGTTAATATAAGAAATTACGAACTTAGCCATAGCCAAATGTTTTATTGCTGCGGCCAATTGCTCTCGAGTTCAACTTTACAAATTTCGCAAATTTCGTCATGCCAAATATCCTTCTACCACAGCAAATTACCCTCTGGAATACTACCAGACTTGTCTTTCGCATTTCGTCGCGGCTAAATTCACCTTTTGCCATGGCGAATTCCTTTCTGTTTCCTTCCCGGGGCAACTTCGTCTCTTTTGGCTGCAGCTAAATCCATTTTGTCTGTGGCCAATTCCCCTTTGTTTTTGTAACTCCCAAATTTCCTCCCATACACTCCAATTCTCCTTCTAAGAACACTCTAGGACTACTCTCCCTTAATTTATCAAACTCTAATGGCATTTATCTACTTAATTTACCTAGCTAATTTATTATTATCCACTTCAAGATTTAAGTATTGATTTCTACTCACGAAACTATCATATATAAGTAAATTCCATAATTTAGTGATAGCAAAAGTGTTCCGACCACAAGGAGCATAAGGCCAATGCTTAATGCTCATACAAGATTAAGTCACTCATCCATTGTTAGCCAATTACAACCATAATGTTCAATTAATGATAATCATATTACATGTACAGTCCATATACTTGGCAATTCATGATGCAATGCAGTAATAATATAAAACTAGTAATCTAATTACACAATACAATCTGACAAAGTTTCTAAACCTATGTGCTACCAAACCATATAATAAGCTTCCATTAATTTCTCCTTGCCACTAAGAGGTCCGGTCCCTAAAAATGTTAGCCCACAACCAGGGTGAGATATACAATCTCAGTAACAAGAGGTAAATTCTATATATATGTACGGATTAATCAATACAATGCAATTTCATCTCTTTAATACCAAAATCATCAATTCAATTTGTAAATAAACTAGTTGAGCTACCAATGGCTATTGTCCTATAGCAACAATCACACACAACATGTTAATGGCCAATAACATCAGAAGTGGTCTGTCCATGGCACCAGCTCCTTAATGAGCATAACTTGAGCTCAATGCATTCAAGATCTGATCAAAACCCGATGCCCGATCGAAGCACATGCACGGGTGGCAGCGGCACCATAGCTCCACCATGGACTCACAAGGTACAATCACAATAACAATTCAAATAGTCAACTAATCATTTAGCATTTCAAAATCAAGTATGTGTGACAAATATCAAATTAACATGAGCATATATATAGAATTAGAAAAAATAACTTCGGTTACCTCAATGAAACCAATTACTCTTCCTCTAACTACCACCATGATCCAAAGTATACTAAGCCTAACATAAGCATAATCATCATCATTTAACTATTATTAGTTAGGAATTTCCTTATCCACAGATTAATCTTAACAAGAGTTCATTGAGAGCTTCTTACCCAAGCTTCCTGAGGATCTATTATACCAATTCAAGGTCACAACAACAAGAACTCATAATGGGTCACTCCTAACATCTCTATTTTTGCATCAAAAGTCAGCCCAAATGATGGAAATTCAGCATATATACCACTTAAGAGAAAGAGGAATACTTACCCATACACCTAAGAGGTCAAATAGATTGGGTTGAGCCTTAACTACCAAGAACACACCATGGGTCATTCCAAAATTCGGATTTTAGTCATCAAGCCCAGAAATTTCAATGTTTCTCCTTCATCTCCTTGTAATTTTACACAATAGCAAAACCCATTATGAAAATTAATCCTTAAGGACATTTTCCAACAAAATACACGAAATGGAAGGAAAATACTTACCCAATTATTCCTCCAACCTTTAACTCTGAAAATTTTGCAATAATCATCCAAAGACCAAATTTCATATTAAAGAGAGATGAAAATTCTTCAAATGGAAAACCAATTGGACCAAAATGTAGAGGAAGATGAGATGATCAACTTATGTATAAGCTCATGGCATAGGTTATTTTCATTTAGTCCAAAACTCAATTAAGTTTTTTGTCTGCGTTGAAGTAAAAGTCCACCCTCTTAATAATTTTGCTAATTAATCCATGTTAACTCCCTAACACCATAATTAGTCTTAATTAATTTTGGTGTGTTACATTAGGTCAGATAGAGAGAATTATGGATACCAAAGTGAGGTAATAGCATATTAAGAACATTTCGCTGATGACAATAGTTGGCAAGGATATAACTTTAGGGTGAACTTTCCTAGGAAAAAAATGTTTAAGGAGGATTATTAAGAGTAGATTAAGTAAGGTATGTCTAATTTTGAGAATAAAATTCTTAAAAAGAGGGAAGAATGTAACATCCCACAATTAGTTAAGTGAAATTATGGAAAATTTAGGACTTTAGTTGGCAAAAATAAGAAATTATTGTGGAAATTAAGGAAAATTTTAAAAAATAGGAATTTTCAAGAAAAATAATTATTTAGGCCTTTTTAAGAAAAATAATAATTATTTGGTGATTTTTAGGAGAAAATAACTTTAATTGTAAGACTTAATTTATTTAGATAAAATTAATTTAAGACACTCTGAACATTTTAATCAAAAGACTAATAATTAATTTAACTTTGCTAAAAATAATTTTTAGGAGCTCAAACTAAGTTATAAGTTAAGGCCTAGTCCATTTGGACTTAGTAAACCAAAGTCCAATATCTAGATACAAGGTAATAGATCAAAAGGCCCCTAGGTAAGCCCAAACCCTCACCTAAGCTCACTAAAATGCTGAACCTTTCCATTTCATGATGAAAAACATGTTAGATAGTAAAAGGAAGAGTGAAAATGCAAAAGAGAGAAGAAGGTCATGGTTCTTTAACTTTTGGGCTCCAATCCACTGAAAAGATACTAGATTTGGCCAAGGTGAGTAAAGGGAAACTTGTTCTACTTATATTCCTCTACATTTTGAATTAAACAACTTGTCATTTGGAGGCTTTTCATCAAACCTTAGGTGTTGAAAATTGGGAATTTTGATGCTTTCTTGCTTGTTTTTGACCTTGTAGGCTAATAGAGTTGTTGGATAAGTATTTCCTTTCATTTTTATATTTGATCATGCTTAAATTTTATCCCTTAGAATAATTTTCATTTGGTGGCTATCACATGTGCAAAAGTTTAAGTGTTGGAAGTGACTCATTATGCACTCAAGTTGTTTTAGCCTTAAGTCAATACCATTAGTTATATAAAAGATTAGGTAAGTGCCTCCCACCATTTTGTGATGTGTATGTGTTGAAATTTTATCACTTGGGTTGATTTTTGACCATCACATATGCAAATTTTAAGAAGTGATAACTGGTAAAAAAAATTGTTCACTAGAAATTATTGAACTAGACAAGATTAGTGAATTTTCGTTGGTTTATAGTATAATATCCATCAGGTCATCTCCCATTAAGCTATTAATCAAATCAATTAGTTTAGGAACAACAGAATTGAAATTGTGATGATTAAGGGTTCAAATATAAAATTACACTAATTAAACTGAATAACAAATCAAGTAACGAAAATAAAACTCAATCAGAATTATGCGTAGCCAATCCAAAATTCTTCCCTTGATATTTTCCTATCCTTGTCACCTAAAAATACCTCTAATTTGATTTTAATCCTCTACTTATTTTTTATTAATATTTCTAAACTACCATTCAGAATTTTAATTAGTTCATATTGCTGATCAAAATGTAATAGCGCTTCTGTCAACAACACAAAGCCAAATTATTTCGCACTTGACTAGAGATCACACAGAATCCTAACATAGTTCAAAATGAATTTATTTGATTAATTAATCGATTGAATCAAAATGCGTTCTCAAATAGATCAAATAAATCAGAATTCATGCAACAAAAATCATCTAACCCAAATAATAATAATTATAAGAAAATAAAGAGAACGAAAACAAAATACTTCTGAAATTTAAATCCAAACTAGAATTCTATACAATCATGGACTCAAGTTCACTATCTGGTTCAAACTCTAGACTCATCACCAAGAAAAATTAGGAAGCCATAAAAAGATAAAAACAAGAATGAGAAATAGAGAAGATGGAGTATGTATTCTTTAGTGACGTCTTCTCCTCCTTATATAGTTGACGTTGCCTTCTTCCCTAAGAAAGATCCCAAGGGCTAAGATATGTTGAGTGCATCCAATAGTCCAGAATTTTTCATATTAAAAGAAATTCAATATTAATTTGAAGTAACAAAGTCCACATTTTTGGCCTAATAAGAAAATATCCAAATCCCTTTAATGGCTCATATAACTGCAAAACACAAACAAGACTAATTGGACCTTAATTGGAAAAATATAATAAAAATGCAATTAAAATCCATTAATCTACATTTATCCCACTTAATATAAAATAAATCCAAAGTCATCAAATTAGTTACAATGAATTATTATTAAGACTAAATATGAGGAATATAAAATATCAAATTCTCCCACACTTAGGCTTTTGCACTCTTGAGCAAAACACACAAAAAACCAAAACGTAAAACTACAAAGCTAAACACAATTCAAGATTTTAGATATTCAATAGTCAAAGGTAATTTTTCTTGCTAATCGAAGAAGAACAAGTAGCATGGCAATTACAATTGATAAAAAAAAATGAATCAAAGTGGTAGCTCCTCACTAGTTATGTGTTTACTCTTAATCCTCTCAAGTGTTTAGGTTGAGCATTCCTCTCAAATTCAACCTTTTACGACATCACTACCATATCCTTGTATATCTTCTTAATCGCCACTAACTAAGTCATAAGTAATACATAAATCAAAAGGACTTTTATTTAAGGTTGTAATGGGGCTAATGTAAGAAGCAAATGGTAGACAAAAGAACTAAGGATGTAACAAGAAACACAAAGCATACATTTAAAATCATCAATAGCAATAAGAAAAAGAATATAGAATAGAATAAATGTGCATCTCAAGGTCTTATTTATCATAAACCAATACATGCTTAAAAAAAACCAAAGTAATTTTTTTTTCATTTTCATTATTCATTTTTCACCACCTTTTTTTCATGGTTTTTTTTGTTTTCTTTTTATTTTGTAAATATTTTCTTTTCTTTTCTTTTCATTTTGTCAGGACATCTCTAAAGAGAACAAGTTAATTAGCTCAAAATTGATGTAAGCTACACATCCATCCACCCTATCAAAATATAATGCTCTTAATAATAAAAAATATCCTAAACAAGGTAGAAAAATTTTTTTAGCTAAAGGGTTAAAAATAAAACATAAAAGGCTCAAAAAAGGAATAAAAACAAAGGATAAACACATAAGTGGGATAGCTATTTGGCTTTGTCTACAATAAAAGAAGAAAAGACAGAATGTCTTAATCATCTTTATGAATGCTTTTGCAAATAAATTGTCTATATCTTTATGAATGCTTGTGCAAATGCAAATGTAGCCACTTATACCCTAGACAAGTTAGCCCAGCTGTACATCAGGGAGATAGTTAGACTGCATGGTGTGCCCAAGAGCATAGTGTCAGATAGAGATCCCAGATTCACATCGAATTTCTGGAGATCATTACAAGATGCTCTAGGCACCAGACTCAGATTTAGCACAGCCTACCACCCTCAGACGGATGGACAGACAGAGAGAACCATCCAAACCCTAGAAGACATGTTGAGGGCATGTGTGCTAGAATTGAAAGGGAACTGGGATACATACTTGCCTCTAGCGGAGTTTGCCTACAATAATAGTTATCATGCTAATATACAGATGGCACCGTATGAGGCATTGTATGGGAGGAAGTGTAGGTCCCCAATGTGTTGGGTTGAGCTAGGAGAGCGGAGCCTTATAGGCCCCGACTTGGTGGATCAGACCTCTAGACAGATAGAAACCATCAGAAGGAAACTTTTGACGGCCCAGAGTAGACAGAAAAGCTATGCAGATAAGCGTAGGCGGCCGTTAGAGTTTGAGGTTGGAGACCATGTTTTCATTAAGATATCTCCATCTACAGGAATAGGTCGATCCATTAAAAGTAAGAAGCTCAGTCCCAAGTACATAGGTCCTTTCCAGATTCTAGATAAAGTAGGACCTGTGGCATACAGACTAGCTCTTCCTCCAAATATAAGCCAAGTTCATAATGTTTTCCATGTTTCCCAATTGAAAAAGTACCAGCCCGACCCCTCACATGTCATAGAATATGAGAATGTGCAGTTACAGAAGAATCTATCTTATATAGTATCGCCAGAACGGATCGTGGATGCTAGACTCAAGCAGTTACGACATAAGACGATACCGTTGGTAAAAGTGGTTTGGAAGGGTTTGTCACCCGAAGAAGCCACATGGGAATTGGAGGAGGATATGAGAAAGAAACATCTAGAACTCTTCCCATAAGGTATGTTGTTTAAATTTCGGGGACGAAATTTTTATAAGGAGGGTAGAATGTAATAGCCAAGAAAAAGAAAAGAAAAAGAAAATAGAAAAGAAATGAGAAAAGAAAAAGGAAGGAAAAGAAAAGCTGAAAATTTTCTAAGTCTGCTAGCTACAGCCTAGCTATAGCAAATGTACCTGCTCGCTATAGCGAGAAATGGTCTAGCTATAGCGAGACTGCCTTCTAGCTATAGCGAGAAAGCTTCTAGCTATAGCGAGTTCGGGCACCCCCATACAAAATCCAGGGAGTTGCTCGCCGTAGCGAACGCCATAGCGAAGGCAGAGTTCTGGGACTTATTCGAGCTCGCCGTAGCGAGGGTTATGGCTCGCTATAGCGAGGGTTAGTCCGGAAAAGCGTAAAAATAGAGAATTTGACTTTTTAAACCATCCCAACTCATTCTTTCACTCTGTAACCGACTTAAGCTCACTTTAAGAGAGAGAAAAGGGCGAAGGAGAGAGAAAGAGAAGCTTAGGAGAGGAAGGAAGAACAAGAAAGGTAAGGAATTCCATGGCTTTTCTCTTAGTATGTTACTCTTCTCCCCTTATCCTCTCTTCCCACGGTTTTAATAGTTAAAGTAGCTATGTTTTGAGCTTGGTTCAGAGGAGGGAGAGTGGGAAACCATTCTTGAGAGAGATTAGAAGTAGATAGTCTTCTCTTTCTTGCTTTTCCCCTTTCTTAAGAGTTGAGAAAAGAGAGGGATAGCTCATGGACCCTAGTGAGAAGAAAAGACCTAGAGTGAGAAGCTCAGTAGAGCTGATTAGAAGTAATCCCTAGCTTAAGAATTAAGTATTGAGATATTAATTCCATGCTTTTGTGTGGTTAGGCTCAAGAGAAGTTCCCCCATCTAGAAGTGGTTTTGAAACCCACAAGGGAGGAGACAATTGAAAGAGCAAGTAGTAAATAGCCAACAAAGGTAGTTCTCTCCACTTTCTCTCATGCATAATTGTGTGTTTACATTGTCTTGCTTGTGTGTATGAATGATATGAGCTATGAGAAGTGTGTTAGCATGATTATGTGATATGATTGAGATGATGTTTTAAATGCTTGATTGGTTTGCTTGAGGAAATGGAAAAGCCAATAACCCTATAGCCAAGGTGAGGATGAGCCGAAGCCCTAAGTTGGTTGAGCCATGTCTCCCAAAAGTGAGGTAGACTCCCAAAGAGTAAGGGTGAGTCTAAGTACCTCTTAAGTATGGGAAGGCAAATCCAAAAGCCATAAAGGAAGGGGTGAGGCCGATCCAAGTACTCAGCGATCTCTTGAATGTTATCCATGGCCATTTCACATGTTTTAAATGTTTTCATCATGTTTTATATGCTAACATGCCATACATGCATAATGAGACTTGTTGCATGCAATATATGTATGTTTGAATGAGAGTTGAACTACTGAGATTCCATGAATCTCACCCTCCCTCTCCACTATCCAACCATGCCAGGTGGCCCAAGTGAGATTAGGGATGGGAGCAACCACCACCAAGCATGAAGCTAGGGATAGAAATGAAGAAGAATGTAAAGGCTTTTTGCCATATGTTGTATATGAGAATTGTACATGAGATATGAGATGTAAATGATGTATATGATGTAGCATTTACAAATGTTGTGAGACAATGTATGTATTAATGATAAATGTATGAGAATGAGGTTTATGATGAATGAAAAAGCATGGTTGAATGAGAAATGACCAATGATAGCCTAGAATATATGGGTGCATAAGTGGGCATGGGATAGTGAGTTTCCCCAATCTAAGTTATTAGACACTTGAGGCATGATTGATAGCTCCTAAAGATGCTTTCTCATGTGCTCAAGGAGTCATAGAAGTAGAAAACTTAAGATTGGACCCCATTAGCCACACTTTTGGCCAAGAAAGGGCCTTTTGCACATGATGTCATAGAATAGCCATATGACCTCTTCTAGCTATGAGATTTGACATGTAGCTAGATTATGTTTAGAGCTTTCTGGGAAGCTAGAGTTCATGTCATTTAGAGGTCTATAGCATTTTCTATGAGCATCCAAAGTTGACATCAGAAATTCGGATTTCAGAAAATCACTGTTCATTTGGTCAGTTTAGAAATCATGTCATCCGAGGGGCAAACATAGTCCAATGGCTACGAAATTTTATACACAGAAACTATATGGTCACAGTGACTTGTAGGAACTGGAAGCACCTCATTTAGAGGTCCAGAGAGTGAGTTATGCAATTTCGAAGTTCCTGCCCAGAATCAGACACCCAACCAGACCCGAGGTACTGTTTCATCGGTTTCCGGGAAATTGGCTAGGTGAACTGATCTGGAGATATTTTTCTCCTCTATCTAACATCCACATCTTTCCATAGAGATAGAGTTATGAGCATTGGATTTTTGTGGAATTAGTTAGACATTTTCAAAGTCTATATCAGTAAACTGTGACAGTAAAGAAGCCCCCTCTGACCAGTGAACTATTTCGATGTCAAACGCAGAATGAGTGAGAGATTGAGACTTCTAAGTATTTTTAGCATGAAGTAGACATCTCAAAATTTCTATAATGACCCAGATCATGTAGATACGATTTTTCTGCATTTAGTTATGAATTTCCAAAGTTAGCCCAGAAAAGAAGCAAAATCTGCCACTAGCGAAAATGCATGTCTCCAATCCCTTTTTGCTTTCCATGAGTTCTAAGCATATAGTAGGGATTAAAATAAGTCTTAAAAGAGTAATTGAGCAAGAGGAATCAGAGAGAGGGCTCAACTGGTCCATGTTACTTCTAAGTGGAGCTCTACCCACACATAGTGCCATAGAGAAAGTAAGCATAAGGTAGAGAAAGTGTCTCCCTTATGAGTTCCACATTGCTATATGGGCTAGAGGGCACGTTGGGTATGAGTTAGAGGTCAAGGTGTCACAATGTAACTTGTCAAGCATCAGCTTTAGGCAAGAATTGTAGAGAAGGACTCTTTCACAAGCATGAAGCTCTTTTCTTTCAATCATCTTGTCATGCACGACCTTGGTTTTCTCCTGGTAAATTATAGAGTTTTCATAAGCTTCCAACCAAATCTCTTTAAGCTCTTGAAGTTGCAATTTTCTTTGAGAACCAGCTTAAGGTAAATCCATATTACACTTTTTTTACTGCCTAATAGGCGCTATGCTCAATCTCAACTGGTAAGTGATATACTTTTCCAAAAATCAACCTATAGGGTGACATGCCTATAGGAGTTTTATAGGTAGTACAGTAAGCCTATAGTGCATCATCCAATCTTTTGTTCCAATCCTTTCTATTAGGTTGTACTATTTTCTCCAAAATTTGTTTTATCTCTCTATTTGAAACCTTTGCTTGACTGTTTGTTTGTGGATGGTAAAAGGTGGCTATTATATAGAGCACACCATATTGCAAGAAGGGCTTACATGTTTCTGTTATAAAAGTGGGAGCCTTAATGTAACACCATAATTTTTTAGCTCATTTCATACTATCTCCATGTTTAACATCATGCATTTCATAGAAGAACCAAGAAAATAGCATAAAAATAATAAATATTTTAGCGTTGCGTCGCGTATGAAAATTTCATCCGGTATCACGTGAATCATGTGAGCTCATATATCATATTCTCACATTTAATTACATAGATATAACTCATTTCCATCACTAAAAGTGGGCTACAACTCATGGAAAGCAAAAAGATACATAAAATTCATACTTGCAATTTCGGCCAGAAATTCCTCTTTTCTATTACAAACTTTAGAAAATCATAACTAATTCTAGACAAATTAAAATCATACATTCTTTGTAATTCTGGAAAGCTACACATGTCTACTTTATGTTAAAAATATTTCTAGACCACGAAACACAACACATAAGATGTTGGACATTCGAAATGGTGCAGAGGTCTGATTGTCTATTGATACTATCACAACTTTCTACTACAAACTTCAAAAATGTCCAATTAATTTCACAAAACTCCAATCTATGCAAATAATACCACTATGGAAAGCTATAGATGTTAACTAGAGGTAAAAAGTAACTCCTGTAACACCCCATAATTAATTAAGGTATTAATCATGGATTAGAGTTAATTAAGAGTAATTAATATGGGCTCATTGGGCAAGTTAAGTGAATGGAGACTTTAGAGAGATAAATTATTAATATGGGTTTGAGATTTAATTGGGATAGAAATTCTATCTAGGCCTAAATTAATAGATCATGAGAAGAGGTTAATAGAGGCCCAATGGATTATGTGCAGACCTAAAATTCTTAAGTTTCTCAAACTTGGCCCAAACTCAATTAAACTTCAGCAACCCAAATGCATAAAACTGGCCCAACAAAATTCTGCAGCCCAACACTCCAAAAACTGGCCCAATAAGCGAAAATCTGAAGCCCAAGTGGAGATGGATCTTGGAGCAGCCCATGACCCATACTTGACCCATACTTGACCCAACTTAAACCCTAATACCCCACCCACTTACTCACTTGCTGAAACATAAGATTCAAGAGGCAAAATCGGAGGTGGAGAGGAGGCTAGGGTTTGGGACCAAAATTTTGCATTTTCTTATACTTAGAGCAAGATTCAACCAAGGTAATAGTTATACAACTTAATCCCCTCATCTTTCTCCTTAATTTGGTCCGATTAGTTTTTCATTTGGAGCATTTTCATCCTACCCAAAATCTGAAATGTGAGTGTTTGGGGATTTTCTTGATGAAATTCGTAGGTTGGGATTAAGGCTGACCTTGGGTGACTTTAAACCCTCCATTTTGATGCTTTCATGGTTAATTTGAGACCCCCATAGCTAATTTATAAAATGGGTATTAATTATGTATGAATTTGCTTAGGATTTTGGGTGGAATATTGAGTTTTCTGGTGGAGGAAGCTTAAATCCGAAATTGGGACTTGTTGTGGCTGGGTAAATGATTCTTGGGTAGTCATTGGTATTTTAAATTCCTTGGGTACTGATTATGATTTTTAATGATGAATTAGAGTAGTAATTATGTGATGTTATGGTTATAGGAGGAATTCTGCACCATTGGTGATTGTCACAAGTGTCTACAAGTGAGGTAACCGGGTTTATATCAATTCCATGTGTATATTTGATTTAATTCCATATGTTGCTATATATGATTGATTGAAAAATGCTAAATGAATTGGTTGGCTATCTGTTGATTTGTGATTGGACCTTGTGAGTCTATGGTGGAGCTGTGGTGCGGCTGCCACCCGTGCATGTGCTATGATCAAGCACCGGGTTATGATCAAACCCCAGATGCACTGAGCCCCGGTTGTGCTCAATGAGGAGTAGGTGCCGTGGACGGGCCTCTCCGGTGTTAATGGCCTTTAACATGTGATAATATGATTGCTAGTATGGGATAGTAATCATGATAGCCTAATTGTTTCATTTGCTGTTATAATGGATATGATTCTGATGTTGATTTTGACTTATGCATATATGGTAATTAAACTGGATATATAATGGAATTGCCTTGGTTACTGAGATTCATATCTCACCCCGTTTTGTGGGATTAACATTTCAGGTGAAAGTTCCTCGGGTAAGGATAAGGGTAAGCAAGTGGATGAACATCCATGAGCTGAGGCCGGGTGTGGGGAGCTACACTTAGTCTGAGTAGAATAGGATAGATGCAAATTTTTGTTATTAGTTACCTAGCATCATCATGTAATCATATTGCCAAGTGTAGGCGTTTATATTTTGCTTGATTGAAATGTAACCGTTAAGGATTTGGAGTACATCATAGTGGAATATCAATGTATGAACTTATAGCATTATATATATGTATGTGGTTTTGCTGAAATTGTGATATGGATCACCTTATGGGAATTGTAGACATATGATGTCTTAGAGGTAAGCTATTGTTGAATGGTATATCGATGGAATGTACATGGCATTTAAATTGTTGCTAATGCATGTATTCTTGCTGCCATTTAATTATGAATCTGTTGGTATGAGTTAGAGGAACAAGTAGGAAGTGACAATTGAGTTTCACAATGGTAATGGATGGATTGATGGGTAAATAGGGTAGATAAACATCATTAGGATCACTTAAAACAAGGGTAGGTGGACCTAGAGTGTTGCTAAGGTGAGAATTGGAGTGTAGAGGGCGAAATCCGGCTAAAATGGTCACAGAAGGGAATCCCGCCACGGCCAAGAAGGCTTCGCCACGGCCAAAGTAGAGACAGAGCCAAAAGGCGCCGCGGCGCAACGAACCTCGCCGCGGCGCGAAGCGAAAAATTCACCCAGGGGGGTAACAGAACCAAAACCCGCCGCGGCGCAGTGTCTTCTGCCGCGGCGTGAGTCAAAAAATTAAAATTGGTGTTGGATAGAAGCAAAACTCACCGCGGCGCGAATATATTGAGCCGAGGCGAGAATTCTGGGAGCCGAGTAGAAGTTCCAGGAAGCATTTCCGCCGTGGCGCCACATAGGTTGGCCGCGGCGAAGGTCCAACTCGCCGCGGCGAGATTTGTGAAATAAGGGGAATGATTTAAGAGTACAAGCCGGGAGGTTATTGAGTGTTGAAACTAATGAATGATTAAATCATGAGCCTCTTATGGTAGTAAGATTTCTTTTATGCACATTTTATTTTGTTAAGGTGGCATGGTGATAACCCTAACATCAAGGTTCAAATTCCCTCACATTTTCATAATGCGGTAAAATATAATGACCTCAAACCTTGATCATTAACTAATAATCTTGTATTTAACCATAATTACAATGATTAGAAGGTAGGGTTGTCACAACTCCAAACCAGTTTAGGTACACCCAGGCCTCGAAACTTAATCACACAGTACCTGAGGTCAGTTTGGGTGCTTGATACTAGGCAGAATCTTTAAAAATTCATATCTTCCTCTATAGACATCCAAATTGGGTGCTTCAAGTTGGCACAAGTCATTGGAATGTCTAGTTTTTCTTTATAAAATTTCATAGCAATTGGACATTATTTGAGCCCTGAGTGACAGATTTCATTTTTAGACTAGTATAAACAGTAACATGACCAAAATCAAAATTTTTTCCTACTTTGAAAATTCATCAAATATTCTCTAGACCTCCAAAAATTCTATTCTTTAGCTTCCCAAAAAGATCTCAACAAGCTCTAATTGCATGGCAAATCTTAAAACAACAAGAGCTTGTAATACCCTAAAATTAATTAAGGTGTTAATCATAGTTTTGGATTAATTAAGAATAATTAATATGGAATAATCGAGTAAGTTAAGTAAATGGAAAATTTGGAAGGACAAATTATTAATATGGGTTTGAGATTTAATTGGGAGAGAAATTTCATCTAGGCCTAAATTAATGTAGGAGATCATGATAAAAGGCTAATGGGGGCCTAATAAGCTAGGTGCAGGTCCAATATGATTCAATGTGATAGAGGCCCAAGATCCACCTTGTATAGGCTCTTATAATTGGCCCAATAACCCTTGTACAGACCCAAAACCTTTGAGCTCTTAAAACTAGTTCAGGCCCAATAGAATTTTAGCAGCCCAATGCATAAGAGTTGGCCCAACAAAGCTAAAATCTAAAGCCCAAATGGAGTTTGACCTTGGAGCAACCCATGACCCATATTTGACCCAACTAAAACCCTAATGCTTTAGCCTCTTCCCCATTTGCTGAAACACAAACACCCATATCAAAATTCGGAGGTCCAAAGGAGGCTCTAGGGTTCTTGGTATAAATCCACCATTTCTCACCTCTAAGTTCAAAATCAGCCAAGGTACTTGTTATATATCTTAATCCTCTTCTCTTCCTCTTTAATTTGGCCTGATTAGTTTTTCATTTGGAGCATTTTCACCTACACCCAAAATCTAAAACTTGCTATGTGATTTTTTCATGGTAAAAATTCGTAGGTTGAGGTTAGGGCTGTCATTAGATAGGTATGAACTCTTCTCTTTGAGGTAATTCTGCTGATTTGAGACCCTAATGACTTGATTATAGTATGGGCATTAATTTTGTATGAATTTGCTTAGGATTTTGGGTGAAACATTGAGGTTTCTGGTAGAGGACACATCAATCCGAATTTGGGACTTGTAGTAGCTAGGTAAGTGATTCCTAGGTAGTCATTAGCATTTTAAATTCTTTAGACACTTGTTGTAATTAATGATGAATTAAAGTAGTAATTTTCTAATGCTATGGTTTTGGGGAGATTTTTGTACCATTGGTGGCTGTTGCAATTATCTACAAGTGAGGTAATCGGGTTTATATTAATTCCATGCATATATCTATTTTAATTTCATATTTTGCTATACATGAATGATTTGAAATGTTGAATGAATTGGTTGGCTATCATTATATTGTGTTGGACCTTATGAGTCCATGGTGGAGCTATGGTGTGGCTGCCACTCATGCATATGTTTCGATCGGGCACTGGGTTATGATCAAACCTTAGATGCACTGAGCCCTGGTAGTGCTCAAAGGGGAGTAGGTGTCGTGGACAGGCCTCTCGGTGTTATTGGCCTTTAATATGTGAAAATATGATTGCTAGTATGGGATAGTGATCATGATAGCCTAATTGTTTCATTTACTGATATGACTGATGTTCTTCTGATACTTACGTGAAATTATGCATGTATGCTAATTAAACTGGATTATATGATGGAATTGCCTTAGTTACTGAGATTCGCATCTTATCCTGTTTTATGGGATCAATATTTCAGGTGAAGGTTCTTCGGGTAAGGATAAGGGGAAGCAAGTGGATGAAAATCCATGAGCTTCATCATGTAGGGAGAAGGCTGCACATAGGCTGACTTATTTAGTATAGATGCTAAATTTTGTATTCCTTATTGTATAACATCATCATATATTCATGTTGCCAAGTGTAGGCTCTTATATTTTGATTACCTTGGATGTATTCATTGAGGAGTTAGTCCTCATTTTAGCTTGATATCGGATGTATGAACCCATAACACTTTATGTATGTATTTTGCTAAACTTATGGTATGGTATGGTATACTGTCAGAAATATGATTATGTGATGTTAGTAGATGTAATATGAACCATTGAAGTATGAAACCTCTGATGGAATGTATATCAAATTTTAATTTCCAATAGTGTATGAATTCTTGTTGTTATTACTCATGGACTTGCTAGTATAGGATAGTTGGAAGAGTGGAAATTTACATTTAAATTTTGAATTGGTAATGGTAGAATAGCTAGGTGTATAGGGTAGATAAATACCATTAGAGTCTTATAAAATGAGTGGGAGTGGTCCTAGGTAGTCCTAAGATAAGAATTGGAGTGTAGGGGACGAAATTTGGGAGATGTAGTTATAGGAGGGAGTCACGCCATGATTAAGAAGGCTTCGCCGTGGCCAAATGAGTGACAGAAGAGAGGGGTGCCGCGACATGAGTAATCCTGCCGCAGCACAAGCAAATAAAATTTTCCTGGAGAGTAACAGTGGCAAGAAACGCCACGGCTTAAGGAATCTTGTCGTGGCATAGAGTGAAAAAAATGGCCCAGGAGGGTAACAAAATGAAACCTCATCGCGGCGCTAGTCGAGGGAGCAAACTGAGGGGTGTCCAGTAGCAAATCTCACCGCGGCGCGAGTGTATTGGGCCGAGGTGAGAGTCGGGGGACTTAGAATAGTAGCTCCATGAGGGCATCTCCACCGCAGCGCCACGTAGGCTGGCTGTGGTGACAGTCCAACTCGCCGCGGCTATCACCGCAGCAAAATTTGAGAAATTTGCCCAGTAATTCCAGATAGCAACTTAGCCACGGCGGGAATGGTATGGGCCACAACGCAAAACCCCAAACTCCTTCCTTTAGCCTAGAAACCCTAGTTTCTTCAATAGTGATACTAGGAAATGATATAGGAATACTTGTGGGAGGTTTTTGTGTGTTGAGATTGATGAATGGATGAATCGTAAACCCTCATGGTAGTATGGTTTCTCTTATGCATTTTTGTTTTGTTTGTGGTTGTTTAGTGATGACCCTAACATCAAGGTTCAAATTTTTCTATATTTTCATAATGTAATAAACTGTAATGACTTCAAACCTTGATCATTAATTATTAATTGCATATTTAACTATAATTACCATGTTTAGAAGGTAGGGTTGTCACAGAACTCACTTGGATAAAAAGTGGTATAGGTTTCCAATATGGTCAATTTATGCTTCATATAAGATACTAAGGTGTCCAAATGATTTCCCTTGATGTTTGGCACCTCTTGGGCAACTCTAAAAGCATGAATATGATTTGTATAAGCTGCCCAAATGGTCCCAAACCTCATGCATCTCATTTTGGCTACTTCACTTCCATTTATACACTAATGTATCAAACTTTCAAGAAGCAAAATTTTCTATTACATGCTCAATATACATTCTAATGGTCACATAACATAATCTCTCATTCATACATCACATATTAACATAATTATACATATTCAAGAGGTCATGGGTCTTATACAATAATAGATTATATTAATTATCATTCATAAAGCCTTAAAGTAGCCAAATCATGCACTTTAGTGTCAAGCTCTCATTTCTCATGTGGTTAGCTTCCATTCCCTTGCTCTCTTGGTCCATCTAGCATGTTAGAACATTGGAGAGGAGGAAATGAGATTCAAAGAATCCCAATAGCTCATCTCTCTTTCAATCACACATAAAAGATGCAAAACTAATCTTATAAATGCATGCATGGGTATATTTCATAATATGAACATTCAAGAAGCAATCTTAACATTTAAAAGAGTCACATATAGCATACATAGGCTTGCCAAGTATGTGGATTAGCCTCACCCATTTACTTGTGGATTTTTGACTTGTCTCACCCATTCTTTAAGAGGTTCTTGGAATCAACCTTGCTTTTGGGAGTCAACCTCACTTTTAAGAGACTCTTTACTTGATCTTAACTAATCTTAAGGGTTCTTGGCTCATCCTCACCATGGCTAAGGGTTTTTGGCCTCACCATACTCAAGCAAACCAAAGCAAGCATCATAAATATCATTTGAAAATATAATGCATCATCATGGTGCCATGGCATATGAAATCATGCTAAAATATTTTTCATGGCTTGAAATATACATACACACATTCAAAGACAAGTCAAGCATACAATCATGCATGACAGAAGGAGGAGTGAGCTACCTTGGAAGCAAGCACACACTTTTTCTCCTAAATTTTCTCTCCCTTCTTTGGCCTCACACACACAAAGGTGTGGGAATGATTTCTCTTGGCCTAAACACAATTTATGGAAGCCAATTAGGTTTATGGAATTAATTCTAAGGCCACACAACTTGCTTAGACTCTAGCTTAACTTATAAACCCCTTTATGGTTCTAAAAATGAACCTAATGAAGCAACACCCATCAAATAAATTTTATGCTCTATTCTTTCCTTTCAAATATGATTCTTAACTCTTTTTAAGCCTCGTGGAGTCATCACACAATCAAAATAAAGAGCCTAACAACATATTATTTCTTTAGGTCATATTATGGAACATATAAGGCTAACTCATTTTCTATAGTTTCTAAATTTTTTTCAAGGCCTCCCCTCATCTTCATTCATCATATATGACTCAAAAATGGGCTTGGAACAAATTAAAACTATCCTTAGGTACACAAACCCATCAAGGCCGAGGCTAAAGAGCAAATTGGTCTTCTTGGACTTTTATTTGTTTTCTTGATGGAGAAAGCACAAGGGGAGACTTCTAGGGATTTTAGGAGCTTATTTAAATATAGAAATCAAGGTATCAAATCAAATTTTGCAAGGAACATATGAAACCCTAGAATTTGCATCTTGAATTTTCATGGTTATTTGTTATTTCTCTTTGCATATTCTTAATCTCCACACTCTTTTTTCTAAGAATCACCCTTGGTTCTACCTAAAAACCAAGCCCTCCTAGGACTTCTTGAGTGGGGAGAAACATAGGAAGAAGGGGAGCAAGGGGTGGTAACCATGGAAGAAGAAATTACCTTATTTTTCCTTGTTTTCTCACTTTAATCTTATCTTCTTTGGCCTCCTCTCTTCAAATCCAAATTTTTTCCTTAATTTATCCTTTAAAACAGATTTATAAACTTCATTATAATCATAGGAAACAAAGGAGAATGCAAGAGAAGAGGTTTAGAAGAAAGAAAGCATGGAAAACTACCAAAATTTGTTACCTTCAAGCCTTGATTTCTCCTCCTCTTCTTCTTCCCTTGATGAGCCACTCTCCTAGGGTTTCTTCTCTGGTTTGAGGCAGAAAAATATGAAGCTAAGTGAATGGGAGAGTGGGGTGCCCTATATATATAGGTAGAGGAAAAATGACTTTTCAAAAATTCCTGTTTTGTCCTTTATTTTTGGCATTTTCCTTTCTAATTCGTTTTACCTTCTTTTTTAGAACTATATTTTCCATTATAATATTTAGATTCCCAATTTAGTAAAATCCCTTTGAAATCACTGAAATCGGAACTAAAACCCTCTCAAACGAATTTATCAAAGTTCGGGTATATTGACATTAGAAAACGTCCATCGGAGGGCTTTTAACTATCCCGGGGCTTCCCATGGTTTTTAGGACCTCTAAGAACTCTAGAAAACTCAAAACTTTCATTTAAAAAGCCCTCCTGTGTGAATTCCAAAATTTACTCAAAATTATGAAAATACCATTACGTTTCGTAAGTTTCCATAAGAAATTATTTGTTCATTCTAGCTTCATTTTTCTTTTTGTTTGAGCCTAAAATTATCATTTTTAGGAGTCTAGAATGTTACTTAAATTTTTTGGGACCTTAACTAATTTATTTAGGGAGGCTTGCTTCGAAAATGCGTCTATTTTCATCGTTTAACGAAAATTGGACAGTACAATTAACACCTTACAGAGTCCCGTGGATATTGTCCCTGGTCCGGCCATGTCCAAAACTAGGTTCTGTAGCCAGGGTTTTGCTTCTCCTAAACCATCTTTCCATCACTCAGGAAAACGCATCCACGTGAGGAAAGTATCACTCCCACTTATAAGGCCCTGGCCCAGGTCCCTCATTTCCGATATGGGACTTTACAATCCACCCCCCTTTGGAGCCAACTCGTCCTTGGGTTGTACATGCGGCTAGGTTGGCTCTTATACCAAACACCTTACAGAGCCCCGTGTGTAACATCTAGTCCCTCTGTAAACGTGAGAAACGCGATGTTTGGTTTCTCTGTAAACGTCAGAAATAGACCAAATATAAAAGGAAGTCCTCAAAATAGAAGGAATTGGAGCCAACTAAAATTAGGATAAAATTATAAATAATACAAAATGAGGATTTGAGCCTTGAGTTATCTAAAAATCAGGACCAGAGTGATTCAAAAAATTTGCCAAAAGGCCAATGGCATTTTCGTAAATATTGGTACTTTTTGAAAAACTCACAAGAGGGCTTTTTAAATAAAATTTTTGAGTCATCCAGGATTCTTAGAGGCCCTAAAAACCATGAGAAGCCCTGGGACAGTTAAAACCCCTCCGGTATATGTTTTTCAATGGCAGTGAGCTCGAACTTTGATTGGACAGTTCGGGAAGGTTTTAGCTCCAAATTGAGTGATTCTAAAGGCATTTTATAAGATTGAGGATCTAATTTTATGATAAAAAAGATGGTTCTCAAAAAGGAGCTAAAATGAGTCTCAAATGAATTAGCCAAGAATGAAGGACAAAAGTGGCATTTTTAAAAGGCTTTTATGTATCTCCTTTTGGTATATGAAGCATCCCTCTTCTCCTTCATCATAACAGACCCTTTGTTTTGCCCAAACTAGAGAGAGAAGCTAGAGAAGAGAGACGCACTAGGAGAGAGCTCAAGGAGGGAGAAAAACCAAGAAGAAAAAGTATGGAAATCAAGACTTTTTCTAGTTCTCTCTTTAGAAACTCTCTTCTCCCCCTTCCCACCTTCCTTTCTATAGTTTTGTTTGATGAAGTGGGGTTGTTTTTGGGTCTAGTTCAGAGGGAGAAGGGTAGGAATTCAAGGAGGAGTTTACACCAAGTGAAAGAGGCTTTGAAGGAAACAAGAAACCAAGGTATTCCTTCTTGTTTTATTGCTTCTCCTTGCTTGCTTTCTCCATGGAATTTTCATTTACCTTAGGGCCCATTCCATAGGAGATAAATTCTGACCATATTAGGGTAGAATTAGGGGTTCTATAATGTGAGGATTAGGAAGATACAAGTAGAATTAATTAAGAAGCAAAAGAGAACTAAGAATGGGAAGTTAGGGATTCAAAGACATAAGCAAAAATCTGATTTTATCTAAGAGTTCCCAAGCCTATGTGAATGTTTATATGAGTTCCTAAGACCCCTAGAGAGCTTCCCACATGCACCTCCCATCCAAGAAAGCAAAGAAATTGCAAGAAAAACTAATGAACTCTAAGTTGAAAAAGTGTAGTGCATTTGAAGGGATTGTAAAAACTGATTTAATCTATGAATTTCCTTGGCCATTTAAATATTCCATTGAGCTTCTAAGACTTGTAAAAAGCCTCCCAAGTGGCTCTCCCATCAAGGAAAAATTGAAAACCCCTTGAACCCCAAATGTTTCCATAATGTCGGCCTAGGACAGATGGAGGGGGTTAGAGAGTGTTTTAATTTATTCTAGCCTTAGTTTGGGACTTCATATGATGGTAGAAGGTGGGAGGAATCCTTAGGGCAAATTTAGAAGCCATGGATTGGGAGATGAGGCAATGGCTTCCGTAATGTGACCTTATGAAGCAACTTGTGTCTAGGCTTTTGTAAATGAATATGTAATGGCTCCAAGGACCTTAAATGAGGTCAAGAGGCCTAGAAATGAGAAGAGAATGGAGCCAAGAACTTGAATCATGATGGTTGCTTCAATAGGCCATTTATGGAACCATTATGTGACTTATGGAACCAAGTATGTTCTTAAATATAAGTTTAATGTCCTAGCTTGTTTCAAGAGTGTAATTAGCTTCCATATGATGTGTCTAGGCCAAGAGAAATGATCTCCACCTTCTTGGGTATGTAAGGTCAAGGGAGAGGACTCAAGGCTTAAGAAAAAAGTGTGTAAATGCAAGCAAGGTAGCTCTCTCCACCTTCTCTCATGCATGGATGTGTGCTTAGCTTATCTTAGAATGTGTGTATGTGTATTTTCAAGCCATGAAAAGTATGCTAGCATGAATTCATATGCCATGATTTTATAATGACATATTATGTTTTATATGATGTTTATGATGTGTGCTTGGGTTTGCTTGAGTGTGGTGAGGCCAAGAACCCTTAACCATGGTGAGGATGAGCCAAGAACCCTTAAGATTAGTTAAAACAAAGCAAAGAGTCTCCCAAAAGCAAGATGGACTCCCAAGAGCATGGTTGAGTCCAAGAATGTCTTAAAGAATGGGTGAGGCAAGTCCAATATCCACAAGAAATTGGGTGAGGCCAATCCACTTGCTTGGGAAGCCTTTGTATGCTATGTATGACTTTCTCAAATGATGAAAATGTCTCTTGAATGCTTGCACATGTCAACATGACCATACATGCATTTATGAGACTTGTTTGCATACATTATGTATGATTGAATAAGAGATGAGCTATTAGGATTCTTTGAATCTCATCCCCTCCTCTCCAATGTTCTAACATGCTAGGTGGACCAAGAGAGCAAGGTAATGGAAGCCAACCCCTTAGGAGAAGAGAGTAGGATATTAAAGTCCATGGAATTGGCTACTTTAAAGCCATATGAATGGAAAATTTTGTAATCCATGGTTGTATATGTTCTATGAGGTTATGAATATGTATAAATATGTTGATGTATCATATATGAATGAGAGATTATGGTATGTAAATACTAGAATGTAAAATGAGTATGAAATGGCCATTTTTGCTTCTTGAAAGTTTGATGCACTAGTGTATATGTGGAAGTGGCATGGCCAAAATGAGATGCATGAGGTTTGGGACCATTTGGGCAACTCACACAAGTCTTAAGGGTACTTTTAGACTTGCCCAAAAGGTGCCAAGACCAAGGGAAATCCATTTGGCAACTTTAGTACCCTATATGGAGCCAAAATTAACCATTATGGAACCCTATATCACTTTTTAGTCAAATGAGTTAGTCTTGATCTGAGATTTGGCATACAATTAGGTATCATTAAGAGATTTTTGGGGAGCTAAAGATCATAATTTTATGAGGTCTACAAAATATTTGATAATTTTTCAAAGTTGGCAATTTTCATGGTTTCTGGTTTGCTGCACTATTCATTTGGTCCAAAATTGTTTTCTATCACATAAAGGCCCAAATGATGTCCAATTGCCATGAAAGTTTATACACAGAAACTAGACATTCATAGTGACTCATACCAACTAGAAACACCTCATTTGAAGGTCTAGAGAAGGAGATATGAATTTTTGAAGTTTCTGTCCGGTATTAGTAATTTTGCCTGACCAAAGGTTCTGTTCCATCAAATTCTGAGGCCTGGGCTCCATGAACTGATCTGGAGATATTTTTCTTCTCTATAACATCCATATATTTTTATATTGGTATTATTTGCATGAATTATATTTTTTTGGAATTAATTGGATATTTTTAAATTTTTCTGTAGAATTCTATGACAGTTCTAGAATTCAGTCTAACCTTTGGACAATTTTGGATGTCAAACACCCTCTGTGATGAATTTTATGGTCTGGGCATATTTTTATTGTGAATTAGACATCCATAGCTTCCCATAATGACTAATATTGCATGAGTTATATTTTTCTAGATTTAGTTATGATTTTTCAAAGTTTGGTCAAAAAAATGGAGCAAATCTGGCTGAGAATGAATCTCCATATTCCATGCTCCATTTCGGTTCCCATGAGTTGCGGGCATGGTTTTGTGATGCAACTGAGTTGTAATGATGTATTTAAATATGAGGATGCATATCATGAGCTCACATGGTCCATGTGACATCGATTGCAAATTTTTAAGTATAACGCAACGCAAATAAACCTATTATTTTTATCCCCTTTTTCATGTGCTCTCATAGAAATAATGAGGTGAAGCTTATGAATGACATAACATGAGCTTGAATTTATGGTGTTACACCATGGATATTGTCCCTGATCCAGCCATGTTCAAAACTGGGATTCGTAGCCAGGGTTTTGCTTCCCTTGAACCAACTTCCCATTGCTCAAGAAAACGCACCCACGTGGGGAGAGTACTACTCCCACTCATAAGGCCTTAGCCCAGGTCCTTCCTTTTCGATGTGGAACTTTACACTTAATCACTAATAATTATTTTAGGTATACCTAACTTGTAGAAAATATGAGATCTAACAAAGTCCACAACAATAGAAGAATCATTAGTCCTAGTGGCTTTTGCTTTCACCCACTTTGAAACATAATCATCAGCTAAAAGAATATATGTGAAACCAAAAAAAATAGGAAATGGTCCTATGAAGTTAATACCCCAAACATCAAATAGCTCACAAAATAACAATGATTGTTGAGGCATCTCATTCCTACGAGAAATATTATATGTCTGTTGGCATCTTGCATAGTTCTTATAGAAAGCATATGCATCCTTAAACAAGGTGTGCCATAATAATCCAGAATCTAAGACCTTCCTAACAATACGCTGAAGGCCAAAATAGCCACTACATACAAGTGTATGGCAAAAATGCAAAATAAATGTAAACTCATGGTCAAGAACACATCTTCTAATAATCTAGCCACTACCCATGCACCATAAATAAGGGTCATCCCAAACATAATATTTTGCCTTACTCTTAAGTTTATTAATTTAGAGCTTTTTAAAATAAGTAGGTAATTCAGAAGCAACTAAGAAATTTATCATATCTTCATACCAAAGATCTTTACTATGCAAAGCGTACAATTGTTCATTTGGAAAACTATCCCTGATAGCAGATGAATCTAAAGAATGAGGTATTTTACTTAAATGGTCAACCACAAGATTTTCTACTCCACTCTTGTCTCTGATTTCTATGTTGAATTCTTGTAGGAGCAGCATCCACCTAATGTGTGACACCCTGAAATTAATTAGGGTATTAATTATGGATTTAGACTAATTAAGAATAATGACTATGGAATAACCAAGCAAGCTATGTAAATGGGAATTTATAGATAAATAAATTATTAATAGGGGTTTAAGATTCAATTGGGATAGAAGCTTCATTTAGGCCCATATTTTATTTAAGTAGATTATGGATAAAGATCGATGAAAGCCTAATGATTATAGGTGATGACCCAACTTCTTATTGTGAAACTTAGCCTAACAGAGAGACCACTTAGCATTAGTCCAATTGGGTTTAGTGAGGTAGAGGCCTAAGACCCTATTTACACAAACCCTTATAGTTGGCCTAACCTTCCTTATGCAGACCCAAACTAAGTGAACTCTTGAAATTTGGCCTAACCCAACTACAACTCTGCAACCCAACTCATAAGACTTAGCCCAACTCAACTCAAAGTCTGAACCCACTTGGATTTGGGCCCTTGGGTTAGCCCAAACCTATTCAAAATCCTAAACAAATTCAGTCTTTCCCTTCCCTTATGCAGAAACACAAAACATATAACACAATTTCGGAGGTTTAGAGGGAGGCTAGAGTTCTTAACAAGAAATCCACCATTTCTCATTTCTAGGCTCAAAATTAGCCAAGGTAATTGTTATATAACTTAATTATCTCCTCTTTCTCTTCAATTTGACCTAATTCATATTTTGTTTAGAGTATTTCACCCACACCCAAAATCTGAAACTTGTTATTTGGTGTTTTCATGGTGAAATTTCATAGGTTGCGACTAAGAGTGTTGTTAGGTAAGTATAAACTCCTTATTTTGATGCTTTCTCTACTAGTTAGAGACCCTATTAGCTGACTTATGATATGGGCTCCATTTCTATGCGAAAATATCTATAATGTAGGGTGATATTTTAAAGTTTTTGGTCTAGGGAAGGCAAAATTCGAAATTTAATCTTTTAGTGGTTGGGTAAGTGTCCCTTAGGTAATTATTGATGGATCAATTCTTTAACTACTGGGTTACTGTTATAATTGATGAATGGGAATGATAATGATTTAATTTTTTTGTGTTCATAAGCTGACATAGCATTATCATCAGTTCTTAAAAAAATTATCCACAAGTAAGGTAACAGGGGATTATGTAATTCCATGCATATATCTGCTTTAATTTTATATTTGCTACACATGAAAGATTTGAAATGCTAAATGAATTGATTGGCTATCTATTGTATTATGTTTAGACTTTGCAAGTCCATAGTGAAGCTGTGGTATGGCTGCCACCCATGCATGTGCTTCAATCATGCATTGGGTTATGATCAGACCCCAAATGTACTGAGCCCTGGTTATGCTCATTGGGGAGTGAGTGCCGTGGATGGGCCTCTCCCGCTGTTATTGGCCTTTAACATATGAAAATGTGATTACTAATATAAGATGGTAATTATAGTAGCCTAATCATTTTATTTGCTAATATGACTAATATAATTTTGATACTCATTTTAATTCATGCATATATGTTAATTAAATTAAAATATATGGATGGAACTTGCCTTTGGTTACTGAGATTTGCATCTCATCCTGTTTCATGGGCTAACTATTTCAGGTGAAAGATCCTCTGGTAAGGATAAGAGTAAGCAAGTGGATGAGCATCTATGAGCTAAAACCATATATGGGGAAGCTACACTTGGATTGACCTGACTTAAGATAGATGCTAATTTTGTTATTCTTTTGTATAGCATCATCATGTAATCATGATGCCAAGTGTAGGGGCTTATATTTTGATAACCTAATCTGTATCTATTGAGGGGTGAGGCCTCACATTAAACTGGTTTATGATATATAAACTTATAGTTGCTGATATAGGACTTAGTGAATCCTATGATTTGGTTTACTATCTGGAAATGTAATCATATGTTAACTTGTATGATGACTTGATTGATAATGTATTGTGCCTTATTAGGATTTCTATTTGAATGGCTATATTGGTTGTTTATGAATCTAGTTGTTTATTAATATCATATAGTACTTGCTGATATATGGTAGATTGCAGAGTAGAAATCAATACTTAAATCTTAAATTAGGTAATGTTAGATTAGCTGGGAAAATTAAGTAGATAAAAGTCATTAGAATCTCATAAGTTCAAGGAGTGTGGTCTTAGAGTATAGGGGTGTTCATAGGTTCGATTCGGCTTGGTTTTGGACCAAAACCAAACCAAACTGAGATTGACAATTTAGCATTTTCTTGGACCTTATCGGTTTTAACTTCTAATCTGTTTGGTTTGGTTTTTGTTCAGTTTGGTCCGGTTTATTCATGCTTTTTTGTTTGCGTAAAAGTGATTTAATTTTTTTAAAGATTTTGTTTTTTGTAATTTATAAAATTTAACTTCTAATATAATGCATCTTTTAATATTCTAACTAATAATAGTGTTGAAATAATTAATTATTATATATCCTTTTTTTAAAAAAGTATCCCTCATAATTATGTTTAATTATTCTACAATTATAATTAAATATCATATGTAAAGATAATAAAATAATAACATTTCCAAGATAACTTATTTGATAAGCTTGTTTAAATGTAAGTAAAGCAAAAAAAATATCACTATTTTTTTTTATTGATAAAAGGTTTATGTATGATTTGAACTTAGTTAATAAAAGTAAAAAAAAAAAATGGTTTGGTTTAGTTTGGTTAAAACTGAACCAAATTTGATAAACCAAGAACCGAACCAAACCAAATCGATTGATTTTATAATGTCCAAAACCGATTTTAACTTTTTTTTAATCGGTTTAGTTTGGTTTGGTTTAGTTCAATTGGTTTGGATCAGTTTTAAACACCTCTACTAGAGTATTCCTAAAAGGAGAGTTGGAGTGTATGGGATGAAATTATAGAAGATTTAGATACAGGAGGAATTTCACCACCACTAAAATGGGCTAAGCGCAACGAAAAATGGTGAAGTTGCCCAGGGAGGGTAACAGAGAGTAATTGGCCGCAGTAAGAGTCGAGGGACAAGTTTGGTTATGTTCCAATGAGGAATTTACTGCGACATAAATGGGAATTGTTCCCGGCTAATATCAATGGTGAGCTAGGAAGGCTCTAGGAGGTCCTCTTGCCACAGCAAAATCTGTGAAGAGGTAAGAAGTGAACTCGAGGGCAATTGGCCATGACACGAAAGCATTTAGCCACGGCTAAGGTTCTTAAATTCTTCTATCAACCTAGAAAACCTTGTTTCTTTCTATGGTAATGCTAAGAGATGATTTAAAAACACTCGTAAGGGGTTCTTCAGACTTAAAATTAATAGATAATAGTTTTAGAGGCTTTACTTGGGAAATTTGATTCACTTATGTGCTTAAATGGTTGTGATTAATTGGTAATGACTCTAATAACATTAAGGTTTAAATTTTCTTACATTTTCCTAATTTAATGATATAAATCATTCTTGCCTTGGTTTGTAATTCTTGACCGTGTGTTTAAGCTTAATTACTACGATTAGAAGTTAAGGTTGTCACATAATGAGTCTCAGTTTCACATCAGGTTTCTTGAGTATGAACTTTAAAGCTATATGATCAGAATAAACAATAACTTTAGAACTAAGCAAATAAGAATGAAACTTATCTAAAGCAAAAACAACAGTTAAAAGCTCCTTTTTAGTAGTTGTATAATTAGCTTGAGCCTTATCTAAGTGTGAGGTGCATAAGAGATCACGAGACTTCTTATCTATACTTTGGGAAAGAATTGCACCCACAACACAGTTGGATGCATTACATATTAATTCAAATGGAAACTCCCAATTAGGAGATTGAATGATAGGTGGGGTGGTCAGCCTTCTTTTCACTTATTAAATGCTAATCTGTATGACTCATCAAAATTGAAATCTGCATCCTTTTGAAGAAGTCTAGATAGTGGTAGAGAGATCTTGCTAAAGTCCTTGATGAATCGCCTGTAAAAACCTGCATGGCCAAAAAAAGAACGTACTTCCCGCATATAAGTGGGGTAAAGTAAAGAAGCAATCATATCTACTTTGAATCTATCAACTTCAATGCCACTTTTAGAAACCATATGGCCTGAAACAATTTCTTGCTCTACCATAAAATGACATTTTTCAAATTTAAAACTAGAAACTTCTCAATGCATCTTTCTAAAGTCATTCCTAAACTCATCAAACAGTCATCAAAGGAGGTGCCATAAATAGTAAAGTCATCCAAAAAAACTTCCATGCAATGTTCAAGGAAATTAAAAATGATGCTTACCATACATTGTTAGAATGTGCCTGGAGAGCTACAAAGTCCAAATGGCATCCTCCTATATGTAAAGGTACCAAATAGGCAAGTAAATATAGTCTTTTCCTGATCCTCTGGTGCAATGTGAATCTGAAAGCAACCAGAAAAGCCATCGAAGAAACAGTAATGATATTTGCCTACCAATCTTTCTAACATTTGATCTATGAAAGGAAGAGGGAAATGGTCCTTTCTAGTAGCCCAATCTAACTTTTTGTAATCAATACAAACTCTTCAACTATTTTGAACTCTCATGGGGATAAGCTTATTCTTCTCATTAGGCACCATAGTGATGCCAGTCTTCTTGGGGATTACCTATACTAGGCTCACCCATTTGCTATCAGATATGGGATAAATAATACTAGCTGAAATAATTTACTTACCTCCTTTTTCACAACATCTAAGATCATGGGATTGAGTCTTCTCTGTGGTTGCCTTACTGGTTTAGCTCCTTCTTCTAATAAAATTCTATGCATGGATATGGAAGGGCTTACCAATTTCCACACTATTGCTTTTTCTTTTTCCCATAACAACTCTAACAACTGTATTTCATGATCAGGTGGAAGGTTATTTGCTATTATTACTGGTAATTTTTTTTTCTTCAAAGGGAAGCATAAAACTCATACTTATATTTTTGGCCAAAATTTTGCCATTTTTGTCACAAATTTTGGAAAATCATAACTAATTTTAAAAAACTTTAAATCATGCATTATTTGTCATTATGGAATGCTACACATGTCTACTTTATGGTAAAAATATGTCCATACCATAACATCCAACACAAAGACATTTGACATTTGAAAACGTCTAGAGGTTAGGCTGTTCACTGGTACTGTCATAAGTTTCTGTAGCAAATTTCAAAAATATCTAATTAATTCTAAAAAAATCAAATTCAAGTAAATGATACCAATCTAAAAATCTGTGGATGTTAGCTAGAGTTAAAAATAACTTCAAACCATTTTAGGCACGCTCAGACCTTGAAACCTAATCAAACAGTATATGAGGTCAATTGGAGTGACTAGTACTAGATAGAATCTTTAAAAATTCATATCTTCCTCTCTAGACCTCTAAATGAGTTGTTTTTAATTGCCACAAGTCAATGCAAATGTCTAGTTTCTCTATATAAAATTTTGTGGCAATTGGACATCATTTGGGCCCTATGTAACAGAAATCATTTTTGGACCAAGTGAACAGTGCATCATACCAAAATCAAAATTTTTGCCAACTTTGAAAATTCATCAAATATTCTCTGGACCTCCAAAAATTCAGTTCTTTAACTTCTAAAAAAGCTCTCAATAAGCTCTAATTGCATGCCAAATCTTAAATCAAGAAGAGCTCATTTAGATAAAAAGTGATATAGGGTTTCATTATAGTCAATTTTAGTTCCATATGGGATACCAAAATGTCCAAATGGCTTTCCTTGGTATTTGGCACCTCTTGGGCAAGTCTAAAAGTATAAATATGACTTGTGTAAGCTGCCCAAATGGTCCTAAATCTCATACATCTCAATTTACCTATCTCACTTGCATTTATGCATACACTTTCATAATATAAATTTGCCATTACATGGCTAAAATGTGCATTTCCATTCATACAATCTTAACTCTCAATTATACATGATACAATAACATAATTATACATGTTCATGTGGTCATGGGTCATATACAATGATGGAGTACGTCAATTGCCATCCATAAGGCCTTAAAGCAATAAAATCTAGGCATTTTGATGTCAAGCTCTCATCTCCCATGTGGTTGGCTTTCATTTCCTTGATCCCTTGATCCACCTAGCATGTTAGATCACTGGAAAGGAGGGGATGAGATTCAAAGAATCTCAATAACTCATTTCCCATTCAATCATACATAAAGGATGCAAACAAGTCTCATAAATGCATGTATGGTCATGTTGACATGTGCAAATATTCAAAAAGTAATTTCAACATTTGAGCAAGCCATACATAGCACACAAAAACTTGCCAAGCAAGTGGATTGGTCTCACCCATTTACTTGTAGATGTTGGACTTGCCTCACCCATTCTTTAAGAGGTTTTTAGACTCAACCTTACTCTTGGGAGTTAACCTCACTTTTGAGAGACTATTTACTTTGTCTTAACCAATCTTAAAGGTTCTTAGCTCATCCTCACCATGGCTAAAGGTTCTTAGCCTCACCATATTCAAGCAAACCAAAACAAACATCATGAACATCATTTGAAAACATAATGCATCATCGTGGTACCATGGAGTAAGAGCTCATGCAAGAACATTTCTCATAGCTTAAAATGCACAAACACACATTCAAAGACAAGTAAAGCAAACAATCATGCATGAGAGAAGGAGAAGTAAGCTACCTTGAAAGCAAGCACACACTTTTTCTTTTGAATTTCTTCTCCCTTCTTCGACCTCACACACCTAAAGGTGTGGGGATGATTTCTCTTGGCCTAAACATAATTTATGAAAGCCAATTAGATTCATGGTGTCAATTCTAAGGTCACATATCTTCCTTAAACACTAACTTGATCTATAAACCCCTTTATGGTTCCAAGAATGCACCTAATGAAGCATCACCCATCAAACAAATTCTAGGGTCTATTCTTTCCTTTCATATATGATACTTGACTCCTTTTAAGCCTCTTAGAGTCATCACACAATTGAAACAAAGAGCTTAACTACATGTTGCTTCTTTAGGTCAATTATGGAACATACAAGGCCATCTCACTATCTATGGTTTCTAAATTTTTTTCAAGGCTTCCTCTCAAACTCTCCCATCACACATGATACAAAACTAAGCTTGGAAGGAATTAAAACACTCCCTAGGTGCATGAACTCTCCTTGGCCGAAGCTATACTTCCATAAGGCACCAATGGAGTTTCCTTGCTTCCTTTGATGGAAGAATCATGTAGGAAGCTCTCTTGATGTCTTAGGAACTCATATAAACATTTAAACATCATAAAATATAGCTAGGGTTTATGATAGAGTTCAAGGTGCAATAAATCCCTAAATTCCATAACTTGCATTCTAAAGCTCCCTTTTCAATTCTAGTTGTATATTCTTAATCCTCACATTCCATAACCTTTAGTTCCATCAAGAACACATAAAGAAAAATTCTTCTCCTCACTTTCTCTCTCTAGACCTAAGCTTAAATGGCTTAGAAACACAAGATTTTGTAAGTGTTTCAAGTGAAGTCTTATCTTAAAATAGAGCTCTCTTTACGTAGATTATTTTTTACCGATTAATTTCTTGAAAAGAGTTCATTTTTAGCTTGGTTTAGACCTGAATCTTCAAGTTTTTAAGGAAAAAAAACCACCATTAGAGAGCTCTTAGAGAGAGGAATAACTTTCCTAACTGGCGCGGAATGAAATGGGGCTGTTTATTTACGTAAATGGAAACTTAAACTTCTTCTCTCTCTCCCCTCTTGATGTCATGACATTGCTGCCCATTTTTCTGCAAATGGAAGCTTGGAGATGGTGATGAGGTGTAATCTTACTTAAGAAGCCTCTTTTACAATTTTCTAAAATGACCATTTTGCCCTTACGTGCCTGTTTGCTCCGTTCAGGCTCATTTTAACTCCTTTTTTAGAACCGTCTTTTCCATCATACAATTTAGGTTCCTAATTAAATAAAATGCCTTTGGAATCACTTAAATCAGAGCTAAAACTTTTTTGAATGAATTAGTCAAAGTTCAGGTCATCCGACATTGAAAAACATCTACTATAAGGGTTTTAATTGTCCTGGGGCTTCCCATGGTTTTCAGGGCCTCTGAGAACCCTGGAAAACTCAAAACTTTCATTTAAAAAGCCCTCCTATGAGAATTTCAAAATTTGCTCAAAATGACAAAAATGCCTTTACATTTTGTCAACCTTTCATTTAAATTCGTTTCTTCATTCTAACTCCCTTTTTCCTTCTGTCTGAGTTAGGGATTTTCATTTTTTGGAGTTTAAAATGCTTCCTAAATTTTTTGGGACCTTAACTAATTCATTTCGGGGGACTTCCTTTTGTATCCAGTAAATTTTGTATGTTTACGGAGAAATCGTACGTTACGTTTCTCACATTTTCTCTTGTTTTCAAAGAATTGGATATTACAACATGGAATGTTCTTCTTAAGGGTGTTTCATGGCATCACGAATGTTAAAATGAACAACATCACCACCAAATTCCATTGATAAAGTACCATCATATACGTTAATTATCATTTTAGCAGTTTTCAAGAGTACTCTACCTAGAAACAGTGATACATGTCCATGTATATTATCATCCTCCATATTTAGAATATAAAAATTAGAAGGAAAAATTAAATCTTTTACCCTTATTAGAATGTCTTCAAGCACCCCTACAGGATAGGCTGTGCTCTTGTTTGCTAACTAAATCACTACTCCCATATGCTTCAATTCTCCAGTCTACAAAGAGGAATAAACAAACTCAGGCATTACATTAATGGAAGCTCCTAAATCTAACATAGCATTATTGAACTACATATTCCCTATTATGCAAGGAATGGTGAATGTGCCAAGATGTTTGCATTTAGTGGGCATAACTAGTTAAATCAAACCTAATATGTATCTCTCCATGCTAACTTTCTTATTCCCTTTCAACTTCCTCTTACGTGTACATAGCTCTTTAAGAAACTTTTCATATTTTGGAATCTGTTTGATTGCTTCAAAGAGAAGGATATTAAATTCTACTTTTCTAAATGTCTCTATAATTTCCCTATCCAATTTAACTTCTGTGATTTTCTTAGATTGTGTAATTCTATTAGGGAATGGAAGGGGTCTAGTGTATATAGAATTCTCTCCCTTTTTTGTGCTATTCTTATCTTGGATTGAAGGGGGCTATTGTTCTCTATCACTTTCTTTTTCTTGTAGCATCTTTGTTAGAGGTATGATGGGCCTATTAACTTGCTTACCACTCCTTAAAGTTATTACACTAATATTGCCTTTTGGGTTAGTCACGAGCTGTGAAGGTAATTGGCTAGAACCTTGACTTCTCAACTCATTGATATTTGTTGCAAGTTGGTCAATCAAGATCTCTAAACTTTAGATTGTTGTTATGTTCATTGCTGGAATTGGAGTATATTTGTTGCTAATTGCTTCACTATATCTTCTAGTTTGGATTCTAAGTTGTTCATCTATTGCATGGGTTGTCTCAAAGGTTATTGGTTGCTTGGACTAGGATCATTGAATTTCTATTGCTGCTATTGTTGTTTAGACCTACTGCCATATCTCAAATTTGGATGATCTCTCCATTCGAGATTATATGATGTTGCATAAGGGTCGTATCTATTTTGTTGCTATTGTAAAGGTCTACTAAGGAAGATGCTAGCATATGATTCTATATTATCTTGCAATTGGGGACACTGATGTGTGGCACGTATGGTTAACGAACAAATACCATACAACAGTGTAGGGAGTTATTGAGGTTGTCTTTGCTTGAGTGCTAACTATTTGACCATGTGCTATCTCTCTATTAATCCCATTAGAATAATACTTAAGAGTATTCTGACTTTCACTTACTACTCCCTATGGGATCCTTGGGTTCCCACTTCAAGCCTTTTCACTTAGGCTTTCTTTCTTTGCTTTTCTTAGCTTACTATACTTTACCTATAATCTTTCTATCTTTCCTTTCATATCCCGTAATTTCTAATTGTGCCCCTATTCTACTTTCAAGTGCCTTCAACACTAGGGCATCACACACACTAAGTGTGCCTAACATCTCTCGCGGGATAGAGATCATACACTAGTTCCTTTTTATTTCATTTAATTATATCATAAGTGACTCATACTATGCATACTAAACTCATGCTATCTAAATTTGAACATTCTAGTATTATTAGCATACTCCCTTTACATCATTTTATACTAGGGATTCATTCCTATATACTTTTCTTATCATTCTAATATTACTACACTCCCTTAACTTCGTTTTCTTTAGCTTATCTTTTGATTTAACTAACTAGGATACTCTTCGATTATTAGGATGCTCTTTATGGTTGATGCCATTATTTGCTATGCATTTAAGTTACATTACTATTAAGTTGGACAGAATCAATATCATATAACCATTATTGCAAGCAAACCATAGCATCAATCACTAATACACAGGTGCATCATGACCGAGCTCGAGCCACTATCGCCAGTATATTACAAGTTTCCTAACAATTTAAAACATGCCTTTGTTACTATACTCTGACTCTCTGTATTTCATATGACACTCGGGGAAAGGAAACTCTTCATCTAATTTCTTATGTCATTTACTATACTATCCCGAGGTCATTTATATTGCCTAGTTGTCTCTATTTAGGGCATTTCATCATGCTTTATAGACATCTACACCAAGGACAACGTTGATAAGTGCTAATTTTCATATATTTTATCCACATTTATTATTGTTTTTAATGATTAATTTGAGCTTAAATGGATTTATTATACAATATTTGAATTTGTGGTTAATTTTGGAAAACAATACAATTTTGAATTAATTAGGAGAATTTTTGGATTTAAATTGCTAAGATTTTATTCTCCAAAATTCTTTGATGATTAAATATTTTCAATCTTTAAAACACTTTTTAATTTTGTGCAGAATTTTCTTTTGAAGCAAATGAATTGAAAAAAATTAAAATGAATTAAGGGAAAAGATTGGATGATAATTTTATTTTTATTAATTTCTGATAATGGCAATATTGTAAATAATATATTAGGTTTTTATATTTGTTTTTTTGGTTCTCTTAGGCAGAAAAAAATGCAGCAACTAAGGGCTTAAGTAGCAAGAAAAGTCGAGCTAACAGAGAGAGCTAGAGAATAGGAAGAGATCACGTGGAGAGCTGGGGGAAAATTCAAATACAAAAGCTATGGATTCTGGACAAAAGAAGAAGCAGCATACATGGAAACAAGTGCAGAATAAGCCACGTTTTTACAGAGCATGAAAGAGCTGCATTCATTTACTTCTAGCTGGAAAGATAGAAAAGAAGCTATATGAAGATGCATATGAGCATGAGGCAGTTTTTGAGCTAGGCAGAATGTGCATGTGAGAGATTCCATGTGAGAAAAGATGAAGGAGTTGACGTGGGGTAGCAGCGAATATAGGAGGAGAAGTTACGTGAGCAAAACAGAGCATGCAAGTGAATGAAGGAAGGCTTGAAGGAGTTGAACACATAGGAAGCTACTGGCTTTTGGAGCTGAACGAAGGAGAAATAAAGGGTGTGGCTAGAATAGAAGAAGGAACAAACACTATAGATGAAGAAACAAGGAGCTGCAGTTTCAACGTGGTGCAGAATGTGTGTGCTACAATTTTACGTAGAAAACAGAGCAAGCAGCAACATCTAGCAGAAACACGAATAAGCACAAGGAGCTGTACATGCATGCATAAATGAAGAGCAGCTCACGTGAGCTTACACTCTTGCAACTCCAGAACAGCAGAATGCTCGAGTCTATGGACAAACGCATGAAGATGCTGGATCGAGAAGAAGCAATGTGGTTCATTATTGGAGTCATGAGAAGAGCACGAGGAAGCATTAGTTGCTAGTGGGGAGAAGAAGCCACGTAAAGAAGAAGCTGAGTTTCAGAGAAGGAATAGCACGTGATTTTTAATGAGGGAGGAATTCGAACAAATTGATCCATTCACACCTCTCATCCATTTGCACAGTCCAGCACATTCACGCCTCTGATTTATCACCCAGAGTTTACTCTATTCATGCCTCAATATCTTAGCAAATCCTTGCCTATATATAGAACCATTCACTCATCAAGGGAGGCGTGGTTTTCAAACGAGGAAGGAGAACAGAATAGAAAAGTTGACGTGGAGAACGAGATTTCTGGGAGAGCCTAGGACGTGCAGAATGCGAGAATAATCCAGGGAGCATTCTTTCGTGATTTATCCATGGCCAATGCAAATTCCATCAACTCTCCTCCAATTAAAATCTCCATGGCAGCTTGAATTAACCATGGTGGCTAGTTGAAGTTTTGGAAACTCCCAGATGAAGATTTGAGCCCCATCTTTTCCCACAAAATTGGATAAATATTCCTTGCTATATCTTTTAAATTCCAGCATTAAATCTTTTATTAATTTGACTAAGTTTAGTTGATTGATTTAGAAATTTAATTGCTGAAAATTTATTGGATTAATTTGTTTTATGAATTGAATTTAATTTTGGAATTTTAATTATGATCATCACATGTTTATAAAAATTTCAGAATTAGTGCTCTGCAATTTACTTTCAAATTCCTCTTGATCTTGGGTTAATTGATGCAATGGTTATTGGATTAATTAACTAGAATTTGTGTGCAATTAATTGTTTGAGGAATTAATTAATCTAATTGGTTAATTAGTATCTTAAGTAAATTGTGTATGTGATTCTATTAATCAATTGAATTTGGTTAAAGTGTGTTCTTGTTCTTAATTCAATAAATTAGTTATTCAAGGTTTCTTGTGGTTGCAAATTTCTTGTATAATTAATAAATTGAACCTTGGATGGTTATTCAAGAATCTTTATAGGGAATACACTAAAGAGTAAGGAATTAATTCCAAATTTGGTAAACTAAACCAAGGGCAAGGATAATTGAATTCTAGGAAGTCCAATGCAAAGCTAGCTACCATATTCTCTTAATTGTTCACCTCATTTAGTTTTAAATTCTTTTGATTTTTGTCAATTAAATTTAGTTCAATTAAATTCTAGTACTTCAATCCCAAAATAAGTTTCAGTAACAATACTTAGAATACCCCTTCCATAAACAAATTGAGGTATAAACTCCAAGGGAGATGACCTAGGATTGCACCATTAACTATAAAATTTATTTCGCTTCCTAGTTTTATTTGAGATTGCGCGACATAATCGTCAAATTTGGCGCCGTTGCCGGGGAGTTTAGTTCCTTATTTGTTTGGAAGGCGTTCTTAGTATTTAATTGCCCTATTTTTGCTTTGTTTTTATCCTATTTTCCCTTGTTTTGAATTTGGAATTGGATCATTCGGTTGCTTAATCTGATTTTGCTGCTTGCTGGAATTTTTGTTTGAAATATCCAGAAAATTCTTCAACTTTATTTTCCAAGGTTTTTGGGTATTTTAAGCAAAAATAATAGCATAGCTATTTGGTATACCATTTTTTGGCCAAATTCCAACGTTTTAAGCACTTTTTCTAATTTTTTAGTATTTTCTCGATTTTTCTAGGATTTTTCTAATTTTTCTAGATTTATTGTTTTAATTTTTAATTTGTTGATTTCTTGTGTTCCTTCTTAGTTTTTGCTTGTCTAATTGGTTTATGACAAGGAGCTCTGGTGAAAAATTAATTGATTTGGATCCGGAAATCGAAAAAACCTTTAGAAGACAAGTAAGGAATAAGAAGAATAAAGAAACAGTAGGAATTCGTAGTTCTGTGCAAGGAGTTGATTGTGTACTTCAATCTGCTGGTGATAATATGGCTGAACAAGATCATATGAATGCTAACATGAATATGCATGTTCAGGCTAATTTGAATGCCAATGTAAATGATAACATACATGCCAGAACCATTAGAGAATTGATAGCTCCTAACGTGCATTATCAAAATCTCTGTATACAATATCCAGAATTAGATGCAAATTTTGAGCTTAAATCTAGTTTGATTCACTTACTTCCTAAATTTCATGGACTTGCAGGAGACGACCCTCACAAACATTTGAAGGAATTTCATGTTGTTTGCTCTACAATGAAGCCACAGGGAGTCTCAGAGGAACAAATTAAACTCAGAGCATTTCCTTTTTCCCTGGATGGTTTAGCTAAAGACTGGTTGTACTATTTACCTCCCGGTGCCATTACTTCTTAGGACCAATTGAAGAGGCTATTTTTGGAAAAATTCTTTCCTGTGTCTCGCATTGCATCAATAAGAAAGGAAATATGTGGGATCAGACAGAATAGTGGAGAAACTTTATATGAATATTGGGAAAGATTTAAGAGGTTATTGGCCAGTTGTCTTCACCATCAAATCTCTGATCAGTTACTTATTCAATACTTTTATAAGGGGCTGTTGAACATGGACAAAAACATGATTGATGCTGCCTCTGGCGGAGCCTTAGGTGATCTGACACCTACAAGGGCCTGGCAGTTGATTGATGGCTCAGAATGCTCAACAGTTTGGATCCAGATCAATGCAAATAGTGAGAGGAGTCAGTGAATTACATGCTCCAGACTATGGTCAGAGACTTGAGAGCAAGATTGATGTAATGTCTTCTGTGCTCCAACAGCTTGCTTTAGATCGGCAATAGCCCCAGTCATCCTCTACACCCTCTCAGACTTGTGCACCACAGTCCTACTCTACTCAGACACATTCTTATCCACAGTGCTATGCACCTGGGCAGACATCTACTTCTACTACCTTGGTGGGACCCCTGTGTGATATATGTTGTTTGGCCACACATGCTACTGATTAGTGCCCTATGTTAGAGGACAGAGTAGAGGCTTGTGCTAGGATATATCCAGTTAGGCCAATGCAACAAAGGCAGCAAAAATATGATCCTTATTCTAATACATACAATCCAGGATGGAGGGATCATCCCAACCTGAGATATGGGGGAGGGCAACAGCAAAATAGATATAATATTGCGGGACCCAGTGCACAGTCTTCCCAACCTATTAGGTCACTAGTTCCTATACTGGAGGAACCAAAGAAAAGGGATAATATGGGGGATTTAATGAAGGATCTTATGGAGAGTAATGCAAAACTCACACAAGTAGTGCAAAATTTAGAAAGGAGGGTTGATACTCAGTTAGGCCAATTTGCCACTTCTCTCAGTGAAATAAAAAGCCAAGGGTCAGGCCAATTACCTTCTCAAACAATTGACAATCCAAGGAATAGTAGCAATGTTAGTGCTATCACTCTTAGGAGTGGGAGAGAGGTTCAAGGATCCTCAAATATCATTACCATGGATAAGCTGGCGTCATCAAAAACACACGTCGCACCAAATGAACCTAACAAAGAAGAGGAGCCAAAGAAGATCTTACCTTTCCCACATAAACCTACCTTGGGAAAGAAGCAAACTGAAGCAGAAATGGAAAAAGAAATTCTTGAGAAGTTCAAGAAGGTTGAGGTTAACATACCATTGTTGGAGGCAAGCAAGACTATTCCTAAATACGCTAAGTTTCTCAAGGAAATATGTACAAACAAGAGGCGTCTAAGAGGGAATGAAAAAGTCAATTTTGGCAAGAATGTTTCAGCACTCATACAGCCAGCAATGCCCATTAAGTGTCAAGATCTGAGCACTTTTACAATCCCATGCACTATTAGGAATTTTGAATTTTCTGATGCTTTGATTGATCTTAGTGCTGCTATAAATGTTATGCCTAAATCTGTTTATTCATCTTTGTAGATGGGAGAGTTGAAGCCTACAGGAGTGGTTGTGCAGTTAGCAAATAGGTGCATTGCCTATCCTTCAGGAGTATTAGAGGATGTTCTGGTTAAGGTAAAAGATTTGATTTTTCCAGCTGATTTTTATGTCCTTAATATGGAGGATGATAGATATAGATCTAGTGGACATGCCCCACTCATTTTAGGAAGACCCTTCTTAAAAATTGCAAAGACAATTATAAATGTGCATGAGGGTACTCTTCAATTGGAGTTTGCTGGCAATGTGATACAATTTAATATATTTGATGCCATGAAACATCCCTGTGATGACAACTCTGTTTATAGTATCAGCCTGATTGATATGCTAATTGAAGATGCTAGTGCTGATTTTAGGGATAGTTTGTTGACTGACTCCTGTGATATTGCTGATCTTGATGATTCTCTGAGACATAATTGTGATGACTCTCATTCTTGTACTATATGTAGAGAAATCGATGGCTTTTTGAGCTTACATGATGATATTAACTCTAAGGAATTTATCGCTTATCAGAATGATTCTATTTCATCTAGAACCTCTGTCGATTTCACTGGTCTTGTTAATCTTTCTGGTACTAATGATTCTTTGCATGATGATATGGATAGCTTAGGGAATCGTGATGCTGATATTCACTTAATTGCTGATTCTTTTGACTCTTCCCATACTACTAATATTCCCAAGGCTGGGAAAGTTGTTTCTTCTGTCTGTGAGTTGTCTGAACAGGTATTCAGCATGGAAGAGATTGAAATCAAACTACTCATACCGTCAGTTGAACAAGCTCCCACCTTAGAGCTCAAACCACTACCAGACAATCTCAAGTATGCCTATTTAGAGAAAGATGAGAAGCTTCCAGTGATAGTAGCTAATGACATCACTCCAGAGGAGGAAGAGAAGCTTCTAGCGGTCTTAAAGAGGAGAAGACAAGCAATAGGGTGGACCTTAGCTGACATACCTAGCATTAGCCCTGATACATGCATGCACAGAATTCTGTTGGAAGATAAGGCAAAGCCAGTGCGACAACCTCAAAGGCGACTAAACCCACTTATTTTGGATGTGGTTAAAAAGGAAGTTTCTAAACTTTTATCCGCTGGTATTATATATCATATTTCTGACAGTCAGTGGGTTAGTCCTGTTCAGGTGGTTCCAAAGAAATCAGGGGTCACAGTTGTCCGGAATGAGCATAATGAATTGGTGCCCACTCGTGTACAAAATAGTTGGAGGGTTTGCATTGATTATAGAAGGCTTAATTTAGTCACTAGAAAAGATCATTACCCCCTCCCTTTTATTGATCAGATGCTTGAGCGTTTAGCTGGAAAATCTCACTACTGTTTTCTGGATGGATTTTCAGGGTATTTCCAGATATGCATAGCCCCGGAGGATCAAGAGAAGACGACATTCACATGTCCATTTGGAACATATGCCTATAGACGCATGCCTTTTGGTCTTTGCAATGCCCCTGGAACTTTCCAGCGGTGCATGGTTTCTATTTTTAGTAATTTCCTGGAACACTGTATAGAAATTTTTATGGATGACTTCACTGTTTATGGGGACTCTTTTGATGATTGCTTGTGTAGTTTGGATAGTGTCCTAGCTAGATGCATAGAGAAGAACCTTGTACTTTATTTTGAAAAGTGTCATTTTATGGTTCGAAAAGGTATAGTATTAGGTCATATTATATCTGAGCAGGGCATAGAGGTTGATAAAGCTAAAATAGATGTTATTACTTCTTTACCATACCCGACATGTGTTCGGGAGGTTCGATCTTTTCTAGGTCATGCAAGTTTCTATAGAAGATTCATTCAGAATTTTAGTAAAATTGCTTTGCCATTACAAAAGGATGTTGATTTCCATTTTGATGATGCATGCAAAATAGCTTTTGATGATCTTAAGAAATGCTTGACTTCCCCACCCATTATTCAACCCCCCGATTGGAACCTTCCACTCAAACTTTTATGTGACGCATCTAATTTTGCTGTAGGTGCAGTATTAAGCCAAAGAGTAAATAAAAGGTCCCATGTGATTGCTTATACATCCAAGACTTTGGATGGGGCCCAAGTAAATTATACAACCACAGAAAAGGAGCTTCTTGCTATTGTTTTTGCTTTGGATAAATTTAGATCTTATTTGCTTGATACTAAAGTTATTGTTTTTACTGATCATGCAGCCTTGAAGTACTTGCTGAAGAAGCCTGATGCAAAGCCAAGATTGATCAGATGGATGCTTCTACTTCAAGAATGTGATATTGACATCCGGGATAAAAGTGGAGCTGAAAACTTAGTGGCAGATCACTTGAGTAGAATTGAGGCTCCAAAGGTAAATTCCTTACCCATTATGATGATTTCCCTGATGAGCATTTGTGTACTATGCATAGTTCCTACCCATGGTATGCAGATTTAGTGAATTATCTAGCTGCTTCTGAACTGCCTGTTGATTTGAATAAACATCAATTGAATAAGTTTAGGAGTGAAGCTAGGTATTATATTTGGGACGATCCATATTTGTGGAGATTATGCAGTGACCAAGTGATTAGACATTGTGTACCTGATGTAGAATTTGATTCTATTTTGAATTTTTGTCACACACTTGCATGTGGAGGTCACTTTAGTCCAAAACGCACAGCTAGGAAGGTTCTAGATAGTGGATTGTATTGGCCTACTTTGTTTCGTGATGCCTTTGCTTTTTGTAAAAGATGTGCCAGGTGTCAACAAACAGGTAGCATATCTAGGAGAAATGAAATGCCACAGCATCCCATTTTGTTTTGTGAAGTCTTTGATGTATGGGGCATTGATTTTATGGGACCTTTTCCTACCTCTTTTGGATTTTCATACATCTTATTGGTTGTTGATTATGTTTTGAAGTGGGTGGAAGCAAAACCCACTAGGACTGATGATTCTTCTGTGGTTGTAGAGTTTGTTTGCTCTCACATTTTCTGCAGGTTTGGTATCCCCAGAGCCATAATCAGTGACTAGGGCACTCATTTTTGCAATCGAAGTATGTATAGCTTGCTTAGCAAGTATGGTGTTGTGCATAAAGTAGCTACTCCATACCACCCTCAAACAAATGGCCAAGCAGAAATTTCTAACCGATAGGTGAAACAAATTTTGGAGAAAACAGTGCAGCCAAATAGGAAAGATTGGAGCAAGAGGCTCGATGATGCACTTTAGGCCTATAGGACTGCCTACAAGACTCCTATTGGCATGTCACCTTATCGGCTGGTATTTGGAAAAGCATGTCACTTATCGGTAGAAGTGGAACACAAAGCTTACTGGGCTGTAAAGAAATGTCATTTGGATTTGAATGGAGCAGGATCTCACAGGAAATTCCAACTCCAAGAGCTTAAAGAAATCAGATTGGAAGCCTATGATAATGCAAGAATCTACAAAGAAAAGACAAAGGCATTCCATGATAAGATGATTGCAAGGAAAGAGTTTGCTGTCGGCCAAAAAGTCCTACTTTATAAATCTCGCTTAAAGCTTATGCCAGGTAAACTTCGTTTTAAATGGGAAGGTCCCTATATAGTTTCTGATGTATTCCCTTTTGGTGCAGTTGAGCTTCAGAATGAGCATACGAGAGTTAAATTTAAAGTTAATGGACATCGGCTCAAGCACTTTCACGAAGGAGTTCTAAGTGATTACAAGGAGGAACTCCAGCTTCATAATCCACCTTAATACCCAGTTGTACTCTTTCCCTTTCCCCTTTTCTATTGTGTTGTCTCTATCCGTTTATTGGATTGTGTGCTAGTATTGAGGACAATGCAATGTTTAAGTGTGGGAGGGGCATACAAATAAATTTTTGTTTTGTTTTATTTTGTTTCGTTTTGGTTAGTTGATTTTTCTAGTTTCTAGGCTTTTAGTCTCTTGAAGTTTTGTGTTATTTTTCAATTTTTGAAAAAAAAAAGTTATGCTTTTGTAGAAGTTGCGAGTATTAAGGGGATCATAGCTTTGATATATCTTGATTTGATAAGGAATTGACCTTGTGTTGAGAATGCAAGTTAAGTGGCAATTAGCTTGTTTTAATGAAATTTGATGATGGTCAATTTACCCTGTGAGATGTTTTGAACCTATTATCTATTCATTTCTAGTGTGTATTCCCTATCTTGCTTTTACTCTAGAACTTGGCTTAAATCTTATTCAAGGCCACATTTATTCATTTGCTATGCATGAAAATGATTAAGGCATTCATTGCTGTTTTATTTTAGCTAGAGCCAAAAAGCTATCCTACATGTGTTCAATCCATTTGTTCTTTCCCTTTTGAGCCATATATATGTTTCCCTTTTCCCTTTTAGCCATAAAAACCAAACAAATGGATATTTTTTCTACCTTGATCTGGATGTTTTCAATTATTAAGAGCATTATATCTTGTTAAGGTGGATGGAGGTGCATTTTTCACATCATTTATAAGCCAGTTGTTTGTTGCTTATCAAAAAAAAAAAGCATTAGAAATACAAAAAAAGAGAGGAAAAGCAAAGCATTTGAAAAAAAAAAGAGAGAAGAAGAAAAAGGAAAGAAAAGTTGTGCTTTTAGTACATATCTTTTAGTTTGTTGTAATTAAGGCCTTCAGATACACTTGCATTCCATCCTTATTCTTATTTTGAATGCTCTTGATGATTTTTTTTGGCATCCAAATTTGCTTCTTGAATTTCCTTCATTTTTTCTGTTTTCCACTTGTTTCATACCTTAGCCCACATTACAACCATAATAAAGACCTTCTTATTCATTCATTGGCATTTGATTTTGGTGGTGGAGATGTAGATGATTGCCAAGCTTATAGTAGTAAGGTTGGGTAGGATGGAATTTGAGAGTAAACACTTCACCCTAAACACTAAAGAGTAGAGTGATAAACACTGATCCAAGTGAGGGACTTTCATTGCATTTCATTTTTTTTATTAAGTGTATTGCCACGGTATTTGCTGCATTGATGCAAGAGATATGACTTGGAGAATTAACCTATTGATTTGCTTTGAGCTTCCTTGTGCTGAGTGACCTACACAACTCCATATTCCTTGATTCCCTTTCCATGATCTCTTTCTTAGAACTTTAGTCTTCTTGTGCCCAGGAGTGCAAAGAGATAAGTGTGGGGGAATTGATAAGTGCTAATTTTCATATATTTTATCCACATTTATTATTATTTTTAATGATTAATTTGAGCTTAAATGGATTTATTATACAATATTTGAATTTGTGGTTAATTTTGGAAAACAATACAATTTTGAATTAATTAGGAGAATTTTTGGATTTAAATTGCTAAGATTTTATTCTCCAAAATTCTTTGATGATTAAATATTTTCAATCTTTAAAACACTTTTTAATTTTGTGCAGAATTTTCTTTTGAAGCAAATGAATTGAAAAAAATTAAAATGAATTAAGGGAAAAAATTGGATGATAATTTTATTTTTATTAATTTCTGATAATGGCAATATTGTAAATAATATATAAGGTTTTTATATTTGTTTTTTTGGTTCTCTTGGGCAGAAAAAAACGCAGCAGCTAAGGGCTTAAGTAGGAAGAAAAGTCGAGCTAACAGAGAGAGCTGGAGAATAGGAAGAGATCACGTGGAGAGCTGGGGGAAAATTCGAATACAAAAGCTATGGGTTCTAGACAAAAGAAGAAGCAGCATACGTGAAAACAAGTGCAAAATAAGCCACGTTGTTACAAAGCATGAAAGAGCTGCATTCATTTACTTCTAGCTGGAAAGATAGAAAAGAAGCTATATGAAGATGCATATGAGCATGAGGCAGTTTTTGAGCTAGGCAGAATGTGCATGTGAGAGATTCCATGTGAGAAAAGATGAAGGAGTTGATGTGGGGTAGCAGCGAATATAGGAGGAGAAGTTACGTGAGCAAAACAGAGCATGCAAGTGAATGAAGGAAGGCTTGAAGGAGTTGAACACATAGGAAGCTACTGGCTTTTGGAGCTGAACGAAGGAGAAATAAAGGGTGTGGCTAGAATAGAGGAAGGAACAAACACTATAGATGAAGAAACAAGGAGCTGCAGTTTCAACGTGGTGCAGAATGTGTGTGCTACAATTTTATGTAGAAAATAGAGCAAGCAGCAACATCTAGCAGAAACACGAATAAGCACAAGGAGCTGTACATGCATGTATAAATGAAGAGCAGCTCACGTGAGCTCACACTCTTGCAGCTCCAGAACAACAGAATGCTCGAGTCTATGGACAAACGCATGAAGATGCTGGATCGAGAAGAAGCAACGTGGTTCATTATTGGATTCATGAGAAGAGCACGAGGAAGCATTAGTTGCTAGTGGGGAGAAGAAGCTACGTAAAGAAGAAGCTGAGTTTCAGAGAAGGAATAGCACGTGATTTTTAATGAGGGAGGAATTCGAACAAATTGATCCATTCACGTCTCTCATCCATTTGCACAGTCCAGTGATAAGTACTAATTTTCATATGTTTTTATCCACATTTATTATTGATTTTAATGATTAATTTGAGCTTAATTGGATTTATTATACAATATTTGAATCTGTAGTTAATTTTGGAAAATAATACAATTTTGAATTAGTTAGGAGAATTTTTGGATTTAAATTGCTAAGATTTTATTCTCCAAAATTCTTTGATGATTAAATATTTGCAATCTTTAAAACACTTTTTAATTTTGTGCAGAATTTTCTTTTGGGCAAATGAATTGAAAAATTAAATTGAATTAAATTGAAAAAATGATGATTTTAAACGCATAAAGTATTTTAGTGCATTTTTTCTCCTTTGTTTATATGCAGATTATGGGCAAATAAAATCTGGATATATATATTTATTTATATGCATGAGATGAAGCTGCACTTGAGCTAATTGCAAAAGCCACGAAGAGTTGCTGTTCAACATAAAAAGCAAGTGCAGAAAAACACATGGAAGAATCATATGCATACGTGGAATGAAGAAGCAACGTGCTGGAGCAGAAGGATGGAGAAAGAGCTTGGTTTTAACATTGAAGTAGCTGAAGCTTGCATGATTCATGGATAACATGTAAGAAGCATGCAGAAGTGAGCTTGAGTTTACGTGGAAGGCAGCACAAAACAGAAGAAGATGAACGCGAAGAAGGAAGCTCGAGCTATTGGTTGTAGAAGCAACGAGCTGACACTGAAGGAGTAACATGGGCTGGATGCGTGAGAGAAGGAGAAAAACGTGTGAAGAAGCACAAAAGATAGGGGTTTAATGAGCTAGGAATCTGGGCAGAAACACGAGGTAGCTCATGTGAAGAAAAGACGCTAGAATTTTGCTGCAGGCAGAACGTGGAAGCTTGAGCTTGGCTGAAGAACCGGAAATAAGAAGGAGCAATGTGGGCTGGAGTTCAAGCGAGAAACAAGGAAGCTCGAGCCTGCATGGAAAGAAAAGAGAAAAAGCTACGTCTGGACAGCAGCCAACGCTGAAAACAGAGCATTAAGCAACCAACTCGAGCTACTGGCTGGAAAACGCTAAAACTCAAGATTGTATGTGCTGTGAGCAAAGCTAGAAGCTCTAGAACATGCAGAAACTCGAGCTAAAGCTTGGGAGGTGGAAAAACGCGAGCTGGGACGAGCTGAAGCCTCTATTTTTGAGTTTAAGAACAAAGCAAGATGCTGGCTGAACGTGGTGAAGGAAAGAAAGAAGAATGAACTGCATGCAGAGGCTTACGTGGAAAATGACGTGGTTTTGCATGAATCTAAATTAATGAAGCATGAGCTGAGGGAGGAGAATGAGCTGCTGCATGACAAAGAAGAGAAGAATCATGCATGAAATTTACGTGAAGAAGAGCTGCAGTTTTTACATGAAGAAGAGCTACAGAAACGCAGAAGGCACAAGCAAACATAAAGAGGAGCAGCTGAGCACGTGAGATATTAATAAAGCCTAGGCTGAAGGTTAAATGAACACGTGAAAAACTAAAGAAGGAAGCTGCATGATACGAAGGAAAGCACATGAATAGTATAGAGAAGATGCATTCGTTAACACATGAAGCAGAACAAAGAGAAGAACGTGGATTTTTAATGAAGAAAGGAGTATAATTCTGCATGCCTCTTTCATTCAATTCATACCCTCATCCATTCACACAATACAAGTCAAATCACGCCTCAAACTCTTAGCAAATCCTTGCCTATTTATTAAGGCCACCATTCATCCATTCGTTGCACACCATTCTTCGACCAGCACATACCCCACGCCTCATCCATTCCATCCAACCATTCATCCATTCCACCATCTACATCCCATGAAGTTTTAGTTCATCTTGAGGCCAGCTAGGAGGAATCCTTGGAGAAGCTTGAATCCATGGAAGAATAATTCAGAATTTTGGCTAAGAATTTCCTTATTTTTCCTACACTTTTTCTCTTTCATTTATTTTCTTGGTTAAGATGTATTTGATAAGGAATTGTGTAATTATAATTAGTGGCTAGTTAGACACTAATTAGGAATTATTTTTGTTGATTAATTGATCTGATTAATTTCAATGTTATTTGAATTCCCATGTATGCTTCGGAGGTGTTCGATAAAATACATGAGTGAGATTATGTGCTTATTGAGGATTCCTTAATGTTCAGTTGGTTAATTAAATATTTAGGATGATTCAAAGGCTAATCAAATTAGTTAATCAATCAATTTGAGTGTTCATTGATCCTAAAACAAGAATTGACAATTTAATTTGGATGTGAGGTTTCAATTCAACATTAGATCATTGATTTCTTGATTCTTGCGTGGTTGCTCAAGATAAATTGTTATGAACAAGATTAGGGACTCTTAGGCCAGAATTAATCACAATTAGATTAGGATAAGGATAGTGGATACCAAGGGACGAATCCAAAGCTAGTCACAAGACCATAATTCACCCAATTAGATAGCAATTAGGAATTTTAATTCAATTTAGTTTTAGGATAGTTTAATTAAATCAAAACCCCCTTAGTTTAGGAATTTTTAGAGTCTTTTAACATTTAGAACACTCAATTAAACATTGAATGCCAATTCCAAGGGAGATGACCTAGGTTGTGCCACTAATTACATATCTTATCAGCCTAGTATTATTTTGAGAGTTATGCGACGAGCCACTCAAAATTTCCAGCACATTCACGCCTCTGATTTATCACCCAGAGTTTACTCCATTCACGCCTCAATATCTTAGCAAATCCTTGCCTATATATAGAACCATTCACTCATCAAGGGAGGCGTGGTTTTCAAACGAGGAAGGAGAACAGAATAGAAAAGCTAATGTGGAGAACGAGATTTCTGGGAGAGCCTGGGACGTGCAGAATGCGAGAATAATCCAGGGAGCATTCTTTCGTGATTTATCCATGGCTAATGCAAATTCCATCAACTCTCCTCCAATTAAAATCTCCATGGCAGCTTGAATTAACCATGGTGGCTAGCTGAAGTTTTGGAAACTCCCAGATGAAGATTTGAGCCCCATCTTTTCCCACAAAATTGGATAAATATTCCTTGCTATATCTTTTAAATTCCAGCATTAAATCTTTTATTAATTTGACTAGGTTTAGTTGATTGATTTAGAAATTTAATTGCTGAAAATTTATTGGATTAATTTGTTTTATGAATTGAATTTAATTTTGGAATTTTAATTATGATCATCACATGTTTATAAAAATTCCAAAATTAGTGCTGTGCAATTTACTTTCAAATTCCTCTTGATCTTGGGTTAATTGATGCAATGGTTATTGGATTAATTAACTAGAATTTGTGTGCAATTAATTGTTTGAGGAATTAATTAATCTAATTGGTTAATTAGTATCTAAGTAAATTGTGCATGTGATTCTATTAATCAATTGAATTTAGTTAAAGTGTGTTCTTGTTCTTAATTCAATAAATTAGTTATTCAAGGTTTCTTGTGGTTGCAAATTCCTTGTATAATTAATAAATTGAACCTTGGATGGTTATTCAAGAATCTTTATAAGGAATACACTAAAGAGCAAGGAATTAATTCCAAATTTCGTAAACTAAACCAAGGGCAAGGATAATTGAATTCTAGGAAGTCCAATGTAAAGCTAGCTACTATATTCTCTTAATTGTCCACCTCATTTAGTTTTAAATTCTTTTGATTTTTGTCAATTAAATTTAGTTCATTAAATTCTAGTACTTCAACCCCAAAATAAGTTTCAGTAACAATACTTAGAATACCCCTTCCATAAACAAATTGAGGCATAAACTCCAAGGGAGATGACCTAGGATTGCACTATTAACTATAAAATTTATTTCGCTTCCTAGTTTTATTTGAAATTGCGCAACACAATCGTCAACAGTGCTTTCTAATGTATTTATTCATGTTATCTACTTATCTATTTTTAATTCATTATGTCCTTGATTCTGATGTCGTCACATGCTTTCTCTACGATTAAGAGCATTTATATTCCTCCTGGGTTCACTTTTACTTACTCCCTTTCTATAAAATGGGAGGAAAGGTCTAATTCCTCTGATTCTCTTGTTTTATTCTTAACTAGACCATTCCTTTGTAAGGAATTATTCCTTGTGAACCCTAGACTTTGTTCTCTTTAAAGCTTATGGCTTATATTGCTACTTTATGTAATCCAAGAGCTCACCTTCTTAGGTGCCTTTCAAACTTCTCTAGCTTCCCTAGAGGCATTGAAGTATTAATTGCTTACCTTGGCTTCTCTCTCTTTTTGCTTAGACTTTCTATATTCATCTCTAGGAGCATACTTCATTAATTCTAGGCTTGTACTAACCCAATTTAGGTTACATATATTCTCAATGTCATAAATCTATTTTACTAGTTACTGTATGCTCTATTTGGTACTCTTACTACTTATGAGTTTTTTTTTTCATTACATGAGTCTCATATTAGGGAAGCTCATCTAACAAAGTACTAAACTCTTATCTGACTATCTTTACTATGCTTACCCTATCAACTCTCCTTTAGTCACTACCAGGGTGAGGGTATCTTTCACTATGTACTAGTTTCTTAACTCTTCTTCATCGTTCCCCTATCATTGTAATTACTAAATCAGAGCTTTGCCTCTTGGAGAGTTGTTGACCACTAACTGGGTGGTCCTCTATCTCATTACATCTCATTTTCTTCTTATCAAACTCGAGAGGACTCTCATATAATTATCTCTCTGAACTATTTTCTTCTTTCTGACTTTCTAACATTAAGCTAGTCATCTTTGTTTTAGGGTATCCTCCCTAAAATATACCCTCCTTGTATACTTACTAAATATACCCTCACTTTAAAGACTATGAGGACATCCTATTACAAGGTCCCATATCTTGTTGACAAGGTCTTGTATTTTGCTATGTAAAATTCTAGACCTAGTCAACAAGGTTTCCCTAACAACAAGTACAAGATCTTTTAATAGTGAGTAATAACATATAATATGTGAGGATATGACACTCATTCTTTTATACAATTATATCCTTCCTTTATACATATACTCATAACATGCTTTACATATTTAGAGCTCATGGTGCTAGCCTATCATTTACCAACACACAGGGTAGCATTTTAGGTCAAAGTCAATGCCCTGTGGGTGGGTCTCTACAACCTTATTACTTCTATATCTAAATAATCTCAAACATCCTCGGGCTTAATCATAGAACATGTCAATCTCTTCTTTAGACTCATGCATTAGGCTTACTGCTCATCTATTACTTAGTGATTCTCTGTATCTGCTAGTGAGTCATTTATCTCTCTTTTATCTTATTTCTACTATGGGTCTCTTAACTCTCTGTGCTCTAATTAACCCCGTAGCAGTTCATTTCTTATGTTAGCCTAAATATGACCAACAAGGCCTTCCATTTAATACACTCTATCATCACCTAGCACATCCTTTCTACTGGTATGATCTGAGCCCCAGTTGTCTCTATATTCAGCCCACCATTAAAGTTAAAGGGTTTTGCCCCTTACATTATTCATGTATAGTTAAATGGTACATCTGGACTATCAGGGCTCTATGGAGTGTTGCCTATAGACTCTAGCCTCTAGCTCAAGGGGATAATTTTCTAGGCTCTCTACTTTATCTAGGCATCTGAGTGTCGTGGCTGGGTGGAGTAGCTCTTTTTCATTTTCCCCTTTAAACTGATTCCTATGCAATAGTAGTTTTACCTCATACTACGTTACACTACTACCTGTCTCTACATTAGGCAAAACATCTTAAAATGGTCTGAGTGTGGTAATCAAGGAGGATTAAGACTCCATCTCACAACCCATGCTTTCTAAATGTATTTCAAGGCTTCTTTTGACTTTCATCTATCATATTTAGTCCCTTTATAGCTTTAGAACAATTTAAAACACTCCCTAGGTATATGATTCTATTTTGGCCAAAACACCCCTATCTTGTGCACCCATGGAGTTTGCTTCATTTCCTTTAGGAAAATGGCATATGTGAGCCTTCCTAAGAGTCTTGAAAACTCATTCACACTCCTAGACAACTTAAATTATCATTAGGAAGCTTCATATTTGCCAAGGTGTAACCAAATCCATAAATTCTATAACTTGCATTCTAAAGCTTTCTTTTCAATTCTAATTATATATTCTTAATCCTCATATTCCATAACCCTTGGTTCCATCAAGAACACATGAGAAACAAAATCCCCTCCTCATTTTCTCTCTCTAGACTGAAGCTTAAATGGCCTAGAAATACAAGATTTTACAAGTGTTTCAAGTAAAGTCCTACCTTAAAACAAAGCTCTCTTCATGTAGATTATTTTTCACTGATTAGTTTCTTGAAAAGAGTTCCTTTTTAGCTTGGATTAGATCTAAATCTTCAAGTTTTCAAGAAAAGAAAATAACCACTAGAGAGCTCTTAGAGAGAGGAATAACTTTTTTAGCTGGCGTAAGATGAAACAGAGCCGTTTACTTACCTAAATGGGAGCTTAAACTTCTTCTCTCTCCCCCCCCCTTAATATCACACCATAGCTCTCTAAATTTATAAAAATGAAAGTTTGGAGAAGATGATGAGGTGTAATCTTACTTAAGAAGTCTCTTTTATAATTTTTCAAAATGACCATTTTGCCCCTATGTGCTCGTTTGCTCCATTTACACTCATTTCAACTCCTTTTTTAAAACCATCTTTTCTATCATAAAATTTAGGTCCAATAATTTATAAAATGCCTTTAGTTTCATCCAAATTAGATTTAAAACCTTTCTGAATGAACTAGTCAAAGTTTAAATCAATTGATGCTTTAAAACATAAACTAGAAGGGTTTAAACCATTCTTGAGGTTCCTGTGGTTTTTAGGCCTCTGAGAACCCCGGGAAACTCAATTTTTCCATTTAAAGATCCCTCATTTGAGTTTTCTAAAAAGTGTCCAAAATTATGAAAATGCCACTGGTTTTCGTCAAATTTTATTTAGCTACTCCAACTTTGGTTTTTAGACATCTTAAGCCTTATGTCCTTATTTTTCATTATTTAGAATTTTTTCTTAATTTTATTAGGTCTCAAATCTTTCTATTTAAAGAACTTCCTTTTATAACTGACTTATTTCCATCGTTTACATAGGACCGGATGTTACATGAAATGTGCCAAAATGATCACATGAACTAAAATGGTCCATTTTGAACCATTTGGACCAAAACTTGCATCGCAATGGGCCATCTTGTGCACTTGAACTAAAAGTAGGCCAAATGAATAATTTTTTTAGCCAAAGAACAAAATTTTGGTAGGCATTTAGAACTCATTTAGAGTTTTCTATAGAGCTAAAAAACACAATTTTTAAAGTTTTGTAAAATTTATTATGAATTTTCAAAGTTGATTGAAAATTGTAGAAAAATCTGTGCATAGTTCATATGGTTTAGATCTAGTTTTTTGTGGCGTTGAGGGGTCAAATAGACACCAATACTCATGAAATTTTTACAATCATATAATTGATATTATACACTTTTCATAGCCACCAAGTTTGTATAAAATAGAGTTATGTAGCCAAAGATATACACGTTTAAAGTTTTAGTTTTGGTTTTTGTCTAATTACTATAGTAGTTACTGTTCCATTAGAATTTTATGGCCTAAATGAACTTGATTTCTCCTTAAATTTTTACAGTATATATTTCATATCCTAAGCTTTCCATAAACACCTAATTTACGTGAATCTAAGTTTTGTAACTCAAGATATGATTTTTTTCAAAGTTGAGTTGTAAGATGAGAAAATGTGTAGTTATGGCCAATTTGAAGTATATGCCTCAAGATCCAAAATTTATGATTTTTCTTGTGATGTTTCATGCTAAAGACACTTAGTTAATATGAACATTGGGATTTCTATGCTGAAGTTATGTAATTATGCCTATTTGGAGAAATTAGGCCTTTATTATCAGTATTATTCACTACTAAAAGTATTAAAGTTATGAAATTGATACTATGAGCATGAAATGATATAAAATATGTGCTTATTCTTTGATGGCATGACATTTTGGCTCTAATTTTGGATTATCTTTAACTTTATAATCTCATTTCTAGATGCTCAGATTATTAGTCTATCCTTACTCAACCCTATTTCATTTTGTTATAGGGTCCTCTTCTATTATCTCACCGATTTCAGTTCAGTTTTAGAAAGACCGGATATTACATTTAGAGGAATTTAGGAGGTGCATTTTGGATTTTTGATTTGTCACTTGAGGTTTTAGAAGTAGCTCTTTGATTATTGCTATCATTATGGTTATCATACTATCATGAGATGATTTTACTTGTAATTGCTTAATTATGACTTGCTATGGCTACATGATGAATTTTCTCATTAAATGATGTATTTAAGTATAGTACTTGCATTTGGTGTTAGATTGGTAACTTTCAAAAGAGTTTTGCTAATTATAAGGTGTAAAGTGGATTTTAATGCTGGAACAATTGTGGTTTTTGGTTTGGCTATGATTTAAGAGCCTTGGCAATGTGCTTTTGTGGCTTTGTGATGTGGAATGTGAAATGGGTCATCCCTTTGGTGTTGTTGTAACATCCAATTTTTTTTAACTGAATTGGAATTCACATATTAATGAAAGAGAACTCTAAAGTAAAATGAAATAAAGTGAAATGCAGGTAGAATATTAATCAAAACATCAAGAAATGGGGTTACAAAATCACTTACGGAAAGAAAATGAAGCTAAAGTGACTAAATAGAGTAAAAAGGTACATCAGTGACAAAATTGTAATTTTGAATAAAATTTTAAAAACTCAAAGAAAAAGAATTTTAAATGCAAAAATTAAGCTTACCAAGGTTTTCATAAGTCTTGAGAACTATAGGGACAGATAGAATTAGTTAAAACCCTTACGGTACATAAAATGAGACAAACAGTACTATAACCATAAGTGGAGCGATTTTTTACTATTTTCATCTAAACTCCAAAAATAATGTTTTTATACGTATAAGCACTCAAAATTGTATACGGAGCAGTTAGATCTTGAAAAGCCTGAAAAATGAATCTGAATAAAACAAATTTGTAATTAGGGACAAAATGGTCATTTTGAAAAATTATAAAATGAAGCTTTTTAAGCAAGCCACATCCTATTATCTTCTTCAACCTTCCATTTTCAGATTTTGAAGCCATTAATGGTGTCAAACATAAGGGAGGAGAAAGATAATTCAAGCCCCATTTTAGGTAAGTAAATGGCCCCATTTCACCTTGCACCGTTAGGAAGATTAATCTACTCTCTAAGGACTTTTCTAATGGTGGTTTTCTTTTCATAAAAATTTGAAGTTTGGATCTGACCTAACACAAAAAGAAGCACTTTTCAAGAAACTACTTAGTAGAAATTAGTCTATGAAAAGAATACTTTGTAGTGAAATAAGTTTCTAGCTGAAACAGTTGAAAAATTTTGTATTTCTTGGCCCCTGTTTGTTTTTTGGCCATGAAAGAGGGAGAGAGTAAGGAAGGAAGTTTTTCTTCATGTGTTCTTAATGAATTCAAGGGTTTTAGCATGGAAATATTTTATATCTAACATTTATTTCTATTGAATCCTTCAAAATAGCAAGTTAGACTATGATATGTACGACTTTTGGCCAAGGCTTGAAGAGGGGGAAACCAAGTTTTTTTCAACTTGTAATTAGTGTGTTTAGATGTTTTATGATACAAGGAAAAAAAATCCAAGCCTAAAATTGAATGAATCCATGAAATTCCCATGTTAGGGTTTTTAGTGTCCATTTTTAACCATAGGGGAATTAAAGGACCTAAGAAGTTGTTCAAGTGATTTTAAAGTTATGGATGGTCTTAAAATGATATAAGAACACTAATGGAAGTACTGGATTGAATTTAGAAGCTAGATTTTGAAAGATGAATGTTTAAGGTTTAAGAAAGGGAATTTTCAGACCAAGTGGTGTTAGGCTTATTTGAACAAGCTTATGATACCTCTGATGAATCCTAATGGGACTATATAGATTATATATCATGAGATTTTGAAGTCTAGAAGTTGAATTTTAGAAGTTATCCCTTGAGGCTCATGGTTACATAATAAGTTCCAATATGTCAAAAAGTGAAAGTACCAAATAAACAATGCTAATGACCATATAAATAGTAAATATGGAATTTGTCTTGAATTATGAATTCTAGAAGTATAAGTTTGCTTAGTATCCATGTTTAGTAAAATCTCTAACCTAAAGCTTAAGTGAAGGACAATTTATGGGAAGTTAAAAATCAAAGGGGATTTTATAAGTTTAGGCCTTCAAATATGGTGAAATTTGAACATTTTAGATTATGTAATTTCCACCTAGTAGGCATGTATCTTGAAAGTAAGTAAAAGAGGGTTTTAAGTGAACTTTAAGTAGCCTAATGCATAGTTAAAAGTCAAAGAAGTTTAAGAGAAGTTGTTATAAGCTAGAAATGATGATGTTATGTTTATCTTATATTTTTAGTACAAACTAATAAGGCTCCATCCCATTCTAGGTGTGGAGCCAAAAAAAAAAAAAAAGAGCAAGGTAAAGAGTGGAAGGTTAGAGATTTTATTGGCTTCCTTTCACTTATACAAGGTAGCTTACTCTCCCTACTTGTTGCATGTAAACTTGTTTGAACTTGATGTGCATTGTACTATATTGGTTGTTCTCACAGTATATGCTATAATGTCTTGCATCGGTTATGTTTCATGTTTTTCATATTATGCTTAATGAGCTGAGACTTTAAAATAAAGAAGGGCAATTAAAAAGGACATAGTAGTTCTCCCAAGCCTAAGCTAAGATGAGTTCATGGCAATGATCTAGCTTGTTGAAAGCATGTGAAACATTTATGTTAGTTCTTATGACATGATTGTATGACCATGCTTATTTGCATTTTTCTTGCTTAATTGTCTCATGCATACTTTGATGATTTGAGTATAGTTACTGAGATTCTCTCAAATCTATTCTTCTTACTAATCAATGCTAGGTGGAAGTACTAGTACTCACAAAGGAAAGGAAACAAAATGATGTCTAAAATAGAACCATTATGAATCATATATGTATTTAATTTTGTTGTATTATTATAATGAATTTATATGTTGAGTTTGAATCCTCAATGATGTAAAATGAGAACTAGTATGTTATTAAACAGTAATGTAACTTTAGTTTATGTTTATATAGTATCAGATGAAGATGCATGTCCAAGTAGTTTTATTTGATAATATTATTACTTGTTTTTTCCATGCCTATGAGTTCTACGCTAAAATGTGATCATTTAATTGGTTTGGATAGCTAATTTTATAAGGAAAAACTCTACCAAATTTTTCACAGAATGTAATGTAAGTTTTCATATTTTAATTGAATGTATGAACAGTAGACCTAAGGGTTGCAGTAGACCTAATCAAAATCATTCTGAGAGGTCGTAGTAGACCTAGAGGTCGCAATAGATCCCACAGAGTTACAGAGAGCCCACAGTTACAACATGATAGTTCTCTGGTGAGATGATAGGCTAAGACAGTTTTTACAGAGCAGTTAGTCTCAGAGACCAGTACAGTTTTAGTTAGCTTTTGTCTCAGAGACTAGAGATCTCTTAAGTCTGGTAGACTATTGCCATCAGAAATAGTAAGGCTATACTCAGATAGTTAAACCACTGACTATACCCTTGCTAAATGAGCATAACATGTGGGATGAAGAAGGCAAGGAAGTAGCTTTCTAGAGTTAGAGTCAGATAAACTACTACTCAACAGATGTTAGCCCTAACCAAAGGATAGAGAGATCCCTATATGCTAGACTATGTATTCAAAAAGGGGCTAGGTATAGTTTTTAAATGAGGTAAGTGGTAAATTATGTCTCCAGTGATCAAGACCATGAGTATAGTTAGCATCCTACTAGGATTTGAGATTAGTCAGTTGCTCTTTGATACTAATATAAAGAATATGAGTTATACCAACTGGTCTTACGATGAGGGACTATAAAATGCCCATTCGTAAGTGAGCAAAAGAGTAAGAAAAAGTCCTAGCCTACAAAGGTAAATATGTTAGTAAACAAAAAAATTAGGGTCATTGAAAGTGGAAACTCCTCGAAGGAGCTATAATCCCAATAAGTAATTAAAATGTAAGGCCTATGATAGAAAGAAATATGAATTGTGATTATGGGATGAGCTAGTAAGAAAGAACACAAAGATGAACAGTGGACAGCATATTTAAATAAGTAAATAGATAGAAATCTCCAATGGCTATAATGATTAGAGAAAGATAATGAGACCTTATGGGAAGCGGCTATAGGTTTTGCTATTGAAATTTGGAGACACTACCTTTATGGTGCACAATTTAAGGTGTATAGTGACCACAAGAGTTTGAAGTACTTGTTTGACGAAAAAGAGTTAAACATAAGGCAAAGAAGATGGATAGAGTTTCTTAAGGATCACGACTCCTTAAAGTATCATCCAGGGAAGGTGAATGTTGTTGCTGATGCCTTGAGTAGAACCTATTCATATGGCAATGATGATATTTAGGGACAAAAGGCTAATTGAGGAGTTGAGAGATTTGAATTTATCCATTTTAGTGTATCCTAGTAGTCTTTTTTTGGGAAAGTTAAGGATAGAGAATGACTTTAAGAAGAGAATTAAGGAGGCCCAAGAGCTAGATGAACACTTGGGAAGAATTAGAGAGTAATTGGGGAATGGGGAGGTCAAAGATTTTGACCTATCAGAGGATGATTTGATAAGGTGCCAGGGTAGAGTGTGCATACTCAACGATAAGGATATAAGGAGTATAGTGTTGTCAGAAGCTCATAAGAGTAGGTACACCATTCATCTGGACACCACTAAGATATATAGGGATCTTGAGAAGAGTTTTTGGTGGCCTGGGATGAAGTCAGATATAGCTAAGTTTATTCCTAAATGTCTAGTTTCTAGAGGGTTAAGGTTAAACACTAAAGACCACAGGTTTATTACACCCTTTAGAGATTCTAGAATGGAAATGGGATAGCATATCCATGGATTTTCTGATAGGTTTACCTAGAACATCCTTAGGTTATGATGTTATTTGGGTGATTATGGATAGATTGACGAAATCTGTCCACTTTCTACCTATTAGAGTCACTTACCCTCTAGATAGACTAGCTCAACTGCACGTTCGTGAGATTGTAAGATTACATGGTGCTCCCAATAGCATTGTGTCTGATAGAGACCCAAAGTTCACATCAAAATTTTAGTGGTCTCTACAAGAAGATTTAAGTACTAGTCTCAATTTTAGCACTGCCTATCATCCTCAGTCAGATGGACAAACTGAGAGGACCATTCAGACCTTTGAGGACATGCTTAGGGCAGTATACTAGAGTTGAAAGAAAATTGGGATGTGTACTTGCCTTTAGTCAAATTTTTCTATAATAATAGTTACCATTCTAGTATATAGATGGCACCATTTGAGGCACTTTACGGGAGAAAGTGTAGGTACCCTTGTGTTAGGTAAAGCTTGGTGAGAGGAGTCTCTTAGGTCTGAACATAGTGGACTAAACCACCTACTAAATAAAACTCATCAGAAAGAAGTTTTTGGTTGCCCAGAGTAAGTAAAAGAGTTATGCAGATAAGAGAAGGAGACCTTTAGAATTTGAGGTAGAAGACCATATGTTCCTTAAGGCTACTTCGGTGATGGGTGTAGGACGTTCTATTAGGACAAGAAAGCTCAGTCCTCGTTATCTTGATCCTCTCCAAATCCTTAAAAGAATAGGACCTGTGGCCTATAAAGTTGTGTGGAATGGACTTACTTTAGATGAAGCAACTTGGGAGATGAAGGAAGCAATAAGTAAAGATTACCTTACATTATTTGAGTAAGGTATGTCTAATTTTGAGGACAAAATTTCTAAAAGGATGGGAGAATGTAACATCCCAAAATTAATTAAGGTATTAATCATGGATTTAGACTAATTAAGAATAATTATTATAGAATAATTAGATAAATCTATGTGAATAGGAGTTTATGGAGAAATAAACAATTAATGTAGGTTTAAGATTCAATTGGGTTAGAACTTAATTTAGGCCCATAATTAATTTAAAGAGGTTATGAATAGAGACTAATGGAGGCCCAATGATTTTAGGCATAGGCCTAACTCTTTATTATGAGACTTAGCCTAAGAGAGATCATCTAGCAATGGCCCAATCTGGTTTAGCAAATGAGAAGCCCAAAACCTTGCTAAAATACTAGAAATTTTGTAGCCGAACTCATGAAATCTATGGCCCAATAAAGCATAAAACTAAACCCACTTGGAATTAGGCCTTAAGGTCAGCCCAAGACCCAACTTAAACCCTAAAATCAGTTTAGCCACCCCCCATTCTGCAGAAATAAAACAAACAAGCTGTAATATCCAATTCTTTGAAAACGAGAAAAAACGTGAGAAACCTAACATACAGTTTCTCCGTAAACGTATGAAATTCATTGAATACAAAGGAAAGTCTCCCAAATAGAGTGATTTGAGGTCATAAAAAATTTATATAGCATTCTAGACTCCTAAAAATGAGAATCCCAGGCTTAGAAGGAAAAAAAATGAATTTGAACAAAAGGTTGACAAAATGTAATGGCATTTTTGTAATTTTGAGTAAATTTTGGAATTCTCATAGGATGGCTTTTTAAATAAAATTTTTAAGTTCTTCAGGATTCTCAAGGGCCCTGAAAACCATGGGAAGCCCCAGGATAGTTAAAACCCCTTCGGTGGATGTTTTCTAATGGCAGTAAGTTCAAATTTTGATGGATTCATTTAGGAAGGTTTTATCTCCAATTTGAGTGATTCTAAAGGCATTTTATTAAATTGAGAACCTAAATTTTATGATGGAAAAGACAGTTCTCAAAAAGGAGCTAAAACGAATTAGAAACGAAAATACAAGAATGAAGGGCAAAATTAGAATTTTGAGAAAAAGGAAGCTTCTTAAGTACTCTTTATTATTCACGTTTCTTCTCCCCCATATCTAAAATGACTCACTTCTGCCCTCAAACCAAAAAAATAAGGCAGCTTTTAGGCACACCAAAGGAGGGGATTTTCAAGGGAGAAAAATCAAGAAAAAGGTAAGAAAAGTGTGGAATTTCATGCTCTCCCCTTTAGTAAACTTGTTCCTCTCATTCTCCTCTTCATTTCTATGGTTTCATTGATGGATTTGGTGATGTTTCTGGGTCTAGTCTAGAGGAGGAATAACAGAATTTGAAGGAGAGGAACTCACCACTTGGAAGAGCACTTGAGAAAAGCTAGGAAATCAAGGTAAGTTGTTATCTTCCATGCTTCTTCTTCCTTGCTCCTCCTTGTGAACATTTCATCCCATATAGAGTCCAATTAAAGAGAGATTAATTCTAGTCCTAGCAAGGGAGATTCACAGATTTTGGAGTGTGAGAAGCAAGTAGGTGCAAAGAAATCAAAGAAAGAAGCATGAAAATACAAGATAGAAAAGTTAGGGATTCATGGTGACATTGTGAAATCAATTTTGATCCATGAATTCCCCAGCCTAGATGAGTGTTTGCTTGAGTTCCTTAGATCCCTAGAGACCTCCCCACACACCTCTTCCATCAAGAAAACAAAGCAAACCCATTACTTTCCTTTTTCATGTGTCATTTTGGCCTAGGGTAGAACTATAGGTTAAGGATAGTTTTAATTTGTTCTAAGCTTATTTTTGAGTCATATATGATGGAAGAGGATGAGAAGAAGCCTTAGAAAAAATTTAGAAACCATAGAAATTGAGATGGCCTTATAGGTTCCATATTATGGCTTAAAGAAGCAACACCTAGCTAGACTCCTTGATTTAATTGTGTGATGACTTTAAGAGGTCTAAATGTAGTCAAGAATCATAAATGAATAGAGAGAATGGAGCCAAGATGATGTTTTCTTAAGGTTGCTTCATTAAATGTATTATGGAACCATAAAAGAGCCATATAAGTTACTTAGCTTTTCTAGTGAATGTATGGCTTTAGAATTTGATTCAAGAGTGTAATTGGCTTCCATATGATGTGTCTAAGCTAAGAGAAATAAGCCTCACATTATTGTGAGGGTGTAGCCAAGAGAAGAAGTATAACTCCAAGAGAAAAAGTGTGCTTGTGTGGAAAAGGTAGCTCTCTCCTCTTTCTCTCATGCATGAATGTGTGCTTACTTTGTTTTGAAAGTGTGTATGTGTATTTTAAGCCATGAAAAGTGTTCTAGTACATGCCTTTGTTCCATGGTACCATGATGTTGTATTATGTTTTCAATTGATGCCTAGTATGTTTGCTTGGATTTGCTTGAGTGTGGTGAAGCCAAGAACCCTTAGCCATGGTGAGAATGAGCCAAGAACCCTTAAAGTTGGTTGAAACAAAGTAAAAAGTCTCCCAATAGTGAGGTTGAGTCGAAACCTCTTAGAGAAAAATGGGTGAGGCAAGTCCAAAATTTATAAGAGAATGGGTGAGGCTAATCCACTTATTTGACAAGCCTATGTATGCTTTGTATGACTTGTTCAAGTGCCAAGAATGCTTCTTGAATGATCATGCACTTTATGATGCTTATGAATACATTTTTAAGACTTGTTTTGCATTCTTTATATATGATTAAAAGGGAGATGAGCTATTGGGATTCTTTGAATCTTATTCTCTCCTCTCCAATGTCTTAACATGCTAGGTGGAGCAAATGAACAAGGTAATGGAAGCCACCAAGTTAGGAGATGAGAGATTGACATCAAAATATCTAGAAATGCCTAGTTTTGTCTCTTTTATAGCTATACCAATGGCATATGATGTAATCCTATAATGTAATTGATGTACAATCATTTGAACATGTGTAATTACTCATATATATGATGTATGAATGAGAATTAATGCCATATGCATGATATAGCATGATTTGAGTAGGGAATGGCAAGACTAGACATATGCATTCTTATGTATATCATAGGGTGGTTGAGTGAGTTTGAGAGATATGGGTTTGTACACCTTTAAGACAAGTTTAGAATGTCATTTTGGTGCATTCCCACATGCTCAAGTGGCCACACAAGCTTTGGAAGCAAAATTGGGCACTTTGATGCTAGTAAAGACCATAAAAGTGACCAAACTGGAACCCTATGGCACAAACTGAACAAATGGATAAATATTCCCATGAAATTTTTCAAAAATGTAGAACTCATTGAGAGATTTTTGGGAAGATAAAGTGCAGAAAAATCTGAGCTCTATAGAATTAATTATGCATTTTCAAAGTTGGGATTTTTCTACTGTTTTGGTGCATATACTATTTATATAGTTAGTTTTGTGTTCTGTGTCATCTGAGGGCCAAATGGTATCCAATGCTCATGAAAGTTTACAATAAAAAACTATAGGTCATAATTTTTCTGTGGCCACCAAGATCACCCCATTTGGAGGTCTGAGCAAAAAGTTATGAATTTTTGAAATTTAGGGTCAACATCAGTAGTGCCATTCGACCTCCTATATTATTCCATCATAATTTAGTTCCTCAACGAACTTGACATGGTCTGGAAATATTTTTCCCTTATAGATAACATCTATAGATTCTTAAAATGACAATATTTGCATCATTTGGAATTTTCTAGAATTAGTTATGAATTTTTAAAGTTTATGATAGTAACCTGTGATAGTAGCCCAAATAATTGAGACTTGGGTGCTTTTCAAATGTCAAACCTCTTCCACTTGATGTTTCATGGCCTAAAATTATTTTTACCATAAAGTGGACCTCTTTATCTTTCTATAATGGCATAGTGTGCTTGATTTTAAGTTTTTTAGAATTAGTTGTGATTTTTCAAAATTTAGGCACAAAATCTAGAAATCCTACCCGAGGTTGCACCATTGCGTTTCATACATTTCATCCTCTTGCACGAGTTCTAGGCCATTTCTTGGGATGGTTATGAGTTTTAATTGTGTATTTAAATGTGAGAATGAAATGGATGAGTCCATACAACCCACAAAACACCGAATAAAAAATTTATCCATAATGTAACGCAATTTATTTGTATTTTTCTATGGCTTTTCCTTGAGAAATTCATGTGCTTCATGGGAACAAGCCTACATATGATATGGATGAGTCATAGAATTATGGTGTTACATAAGCCACCCAAGAAGCAAATTTAGAGGTCCCTTGGAGGCTAAGTTTCTTACCACCTTCTTGGCTCTCCTATCTAGACCAAGATTTAGCTAAGGTGAGTGTTATATAACTTGACCCTCTCCTCTTTCTCTTCAATTTGACCTAATTGGTTTTTCATTTGGAGCACTTTCATCGTACCCAAAATCTGAAATGTGTTTTTTTGGTATTTTCTTGGGGGATTTTCGGAGGTAGAGGCTAGAAGGGGGTAAGTATAAACTTCTCATTTTGATGCATTTTCTGGTAGTTTGGGAACCTTAGAGCTGATTTATGATATGAGTATTGTTTTTATGCGAATTTACTCAGAATTTAAAGTGTTGTTCTGAGATTACTGGTGTAAGCACAACCAAATCCAAATTTAGTTCTTATAGTAGTTGGGTAAGTATTTTCTAAGTAGTACTTTATAGCTTAACTCCTTGAGTAATGGGTTTGCTAATATAAATGATGATTAGGGATAGTAATGGCTTGGTTTTGTGTCCATAAGCTGAAGTAGCATTCTGTTTGCTCTTAAAGAATTGGCTACAAGTGAGGTAACCGGGGATTATTTGAAATTCCATGCATATGCCTAATTTAATTTTGTATTTGCTACACAATTATGTTTTTGAAATGCTAATGAATTGATTGACTATCTGTTATATTGTGATTAGACCTTGTAAGTCCATAGTAGAGCTATGGTGTGGCTACCACTGTGCATATACTTTGATCGGGCACCGAGTTATGATCAAACCCTAAATGCACTGAGTCTTGGTTGTGCTCATTAAGGAGTAGGAGCCGTGGACAGGCCTCTCCCGTTGTTATTGGCCTTTAACATGTGTATTAGTGACTGCTAGTATGGGATAGCAATCACTACTAGCCTAATTGTTTCATTTGCTAATATGACAAATCTATCTTCTGAAGCTCATCTTAATTCATGCATATATGTTAGTTAAATTAGAATATATGAATGGAATTTGTCTTTGGTTACTGAGATTTGCATCTCACCCCGATTCATAGGATCATACTTTCAGGTGAAAGCTCTTTGGGTAAGGATAAGGGGAAGAAAGTGGATAAAAATCCATGAACTCTAACCATGTGTGGAGAAGGCTACACTTAGACTTATCTGAGTATAGTAGATGCTAAATTTTGTATTGCTTCTTGTATAGCATCATCATGTAATCATGATGCCAAGTGTATGAGTTTGTATATTGATCACTTAGGGTGTAACTATTGAAGAGCTAGGCTTCATTGTAGTTTGGTATTAGATATATGAACTTATCACATTTGCTATAAACTTTAATGAATTTATGATATGGTCTACTATTCAAAAATGTAATCATGTGATACATTAGATGTTGACTTGAACTAATGATGTATGGAATCTCTAATGGAATATGTATTTGAACGATAATTGTTGGTAGTTTATAAATTCTTGCTATCATTAATCCATGAACTTGTTGATATATGGTAGTTGGATGAGTAAGAATTAACACTTAAGTCTTGAACTGGTAATGATAGATAAGCTTGGTAAATTAGGTAGATGAAAGCTATTAGAGCCCTACAAATTAAGGTAGAGTGGCCCTAGAGTGTTACTAGAGGGAGAGTTAGAGTGTATATGGTGAAATTTAGGGAGAATTAATACAAAAGTGAGTCACGCCACAGCTAAATGGATTGAGTCGCGACCAGAAAGTGATAGAAGCGAGGGGCGCCACGGTGTGAGGTGTCTTGACATGGCACAAGATGAAAATGTTCCCAAGGAGGGCAACAAAGTGCAACTTCGCCACGACACAACATGTTTCGCCACAGCTTAAGTCGAGAAATTCAGGTGAGGAGTGTTCCAATAGCTAGTTTTGCCACGGCGCAAGTATAACCCACCGCGACTCAAATTGTGAAACTTTATACAGTAGATCCAGGAGGTGTTTTCAGCGCAGTGCCACATAGGCTTGCTGTCATACCTTAATTTTATAACACTTTTCCTACTATAATTACCTTATATAAAACTTAGAGGAGTCAACGAAAACCTGAACTGATAAAAATTTTTCAATTTAAAACTTCCTCATACAATTTTACTATTCATTTGGTCATTTCCAAATTCTTATCTAACTTTGAAAATATGTACTTAATTACAGAAAAATTGTATGGGGTTAATTCAGGGCTCTACTTCAAGCTCTCTAAGCCCTTTACACGGGAAAAATACTTACTTAGCGGAGCACATATAAATTCATATAAAGTTGCCCCTACAACAATTTGGACAGTTTTACCCCTCATTGGTCATATTATTATTATTATTATTTTGCCTTTATATAAGCGCAGGCATTCTTGCATCTTATGCATGTAACACCTTAACCTCTAGCTCATACCCAACATGCCCGCTTACTCATATGCACATGCGGAACTCACAAGGGAGATAATTTCTCTACCTTATGCTTCTTTCTCTATGGCACTATGTGTGGGTAGAGGTTCCCTTAGAAGTAACATGGATCGGTTGAGCTCTCTCTTCTCATCCTCATGCTCAATTACACTATTGAGACTTATTTCAATCCCCACAATATGCTTTAAACTCATGGAAAGCAAAAAGGGATTGGAGACATGCATTTTCGTTCTTGGCAGATTTTGCTTCATTTCTAGGCTAAGTTTGAAAATCCGTAACTAAATACAGAAAAATCGTAACTGCATGATCTGGGTCATTCTAGAAAGATTGAGACGTCTACTTAATACTAAAAATACTTAGAAGTCTCAATATCTCACATACTCTACGTTTGACATCAAAATCGTTCACTGGTCAGAGGGGGCTCCTTTGCTGTCACAGTTTACTGATATGGACTTTGAAAATGTCTAACTAATTCCAAAAAAATCCAATGCTCATAAAATATATCTCTATGGAAAGCTGTGGATGTTAGCTAGAGGATAAAAATATCTCCAGATCAGTTCACCAAGCCAATTTCCCGGAAACCGATAAAACAGTACTTCGGGTCTGGTTGGGTGTCTGATTATGGGCAGGAACTTCAAAATTGCATAACTTCCTCTCTAGACCTCTAAATGAGGTGCTTCCAGTTCCTACAAGTCTCTGTGACCATCTAGTTTCTGTTATAAAATTTTGTAGCCATTGGACTACGTTTGCCCCTCGGATGACATGAATCCGAAACTGACCAAATGAACAGTGATTTCTAATATCCGAAATTCTGATGTCAACTTTGAACAATCATAGAAAATGCTATAGACCTCTAAATGACATGAACTCTAGCTTCCCAGAAAGCTCTAAGCATAATCTAGTTACATGTCAAATTTCAAAACAAGAAGAGGTCATATGGCTAATCTATGACATCATGTGCAAGAAGGCCTTTTCTTGGCCAAAAGTAGGGCTCATAGGGTCCAATCTTGGTTTTTCTACTTCTATGACCCATTGAGCACATGAGAAAGCATCTCTAGGGGCCATCAATCATGGCTCAAGTGTCTAATAACTTATATTGGAGAAACTCACTATCTCATGCCCACTTATGCACCCATATAGTCTATACTAACATTGAGCATTTCACATTCAAGACTTACTTTCTCATTCAAAATATGCTTCATTCTCATTCATTCATCATTCATACATTAACTTACACATATACATAGGGGCCTCATCATATACATTCTTAATTTACAACACTTGTCTCATATACAATACATGTACAAGAAGCTCTTTACAAGTCTTTCTTAGTCTCCCTAGCTTCTCTAGCCTCATGCTTGGTGGTGGTTCTCATCTCTAACCTCACTTGGTCCACCTGGCATGGTTGGATGGTGGAGAGGGAGGGTGAGATTCAGAGAATCTCAATAGTTCAACTCTCATTTAATCATACATATATCGCATGCAACAAGTCTCATTATGCATGTATGGCATGTTAGCATATAAAAAATCATGATGAAAACATTTAAAACATATGAGTTGGCCGTGTATAACATTTAAGAGCTTGCTAAGTACTTGGATCAGCCTCACCCATTCCCTTGTGGCTTTTGGATTTGCCTTCCCATACTTTAGAGGTCCTTAGACTCAACCCTTACTCTTTGGGAGTCGACCTCACTTTTTGGGAGACTTTTTACTCTTGTCTCAACCAACTTAGGGCTTCAGCTCATCCTCACCTTGGCTATAGGGTTATTGGCCTTTCCATTTCCTCAAGCAAACCAAGCAATCATTTAAAACATCATTTCAATCATAACACATCATCATGCTAACACACTTCTCATAGCTCATATCATTCATACACACAAGCAAGACAATGTAACACACAATTATGCATGAGAGAAAAGTGGAGAGAACTACCTTGCTAGCTCTTCACTACTTGCTCTTTCACTTGTCTCCTCCCTTGTTGGTTTCACAACAACTTCTAGATGGGAGAGCTTCTCTTGAGCCTAACCACACAAAAGCATGGAATTAATGCCTTAATACTTGATTCTTAAGCTAGGGATCACTTCTAATCAACTCTACTGAGCTTCTCAACCAAGGTTTCTTCCTCTTACTAGAGTCCATTAACTATCCCCTCTCTTTTCTCAACTCTTAAGCTCTTAAGAAAGGGAAAAGCAAGAAAGAGAAGACTATATACTTCTAATCTCTCTCAAGAATGGTTTCCCACTCTCTCTCCTCTGAACTAGACTCAAGACCTAACCATTTTTACTATCTAAACCGTAGGAAAGAGGGAAAAAGGGATAAGGGCAACATACTAAGAAGAAGCCATGAGAATCCTTACCTTTCTTGTGCTTTCTTCTTCTCTTCAGCTTCTCTCTCTCTCCTCCGCCCTTTTCTCTCTCCTAAGACGAGTTTGAGTCGGTTAGAAGAAGAAAGAAAAGATTTGGAAGCTTTTAAAAAGTCAAACTCTCTTTTTCTCGCTTTTCTGGACCGCTCTTGCTATAGCGAGTCATTACTCTCGCTACGGTGAGCTCGTGTCTGTTCCAGACCTCTGCCTTCGCTATGGCGTCGCTACGGCGAGCTCGGGCCTGTTCCAGACCTCTGCCTTCGCTATAGCGCCGCTACGGCGAGCAACTCCCTGGTCTTTGTATGGAATGCCGCACTCGCTATAGCTAGGAACATTTTTGCTACGACGAGGGGGCATTCTCGCTATGGCGAGGCCATTTCTAGCTATGGCGAGAAGACTTAGAAAATTCTCAGCTCTTCGAAAATTTTCCAGCTTTCTCTTTTCTTTTCTTTTCTTTTCCTTTTTCTTTTCTTTTTCTTGGCTGTTACAATGCACACTAGTCATACTCTTTTTACTTCAAGGTTAGGTATATACATAGCTTTCCATTTCATACCTGAGTACCTTACAGTATCATAACATAACTCATGCACACAGTAATCTAAAATATTTAATTACATAACAAAATGTGGTGCATAAAAGTAAAGTCCTCGATTTATGTCTCCACATTCTTTGCTCTTTCTTTGCTTGAACTCGGACCTAGCATGGGTTATATTTGGGGTGAGATTATGAAATCTCAATATTAGTAAACCAATCTCATTCACAAGCAAGCATGTAAGTACATAACATGATGCCAGCCAAGATGCCACATATCGCATAGCAATACAAGGAATTTCATACAAGGCAAAGCACAATCTAAGCATACATGCCTCATTTTATAGCATAAATGACAACTTGATATAGTATAACACTCATCATTATACAAACATACAAGCTTAAAGAAAAAGAGAGGAAAACTACTGCCTTAACAAACTTTGCTCCTCAATCCTTGGGACTCAGTTTACTTGCTTTTGGAGTTCCCAAAACAACATCAAACCCTATAATCATAATGATAATTCATTACAATCAACACATAAACCTTAACTTCCAAAATAGGATGACCCCTTTTAAACTTAATGGGACCATTGGAATTGGAAAAATCTAACTTCTTCCCTTCCCATTCACTATAGCCGAATAGTATGCATTTCTTAGCCAAAATTTAGGAATTTTATCCCATGAGCTTTGGGGGCTTTCTCATAGGTATTATTAGCTAAAAACAGCCTTTTGAATCCATTAGAATGGATAAAATCATCAAATTCTAGCCCCAACATCATGTTTTGGTTATCACATAATCTAGCTCCGTTTTAGGCTCAAAGTGCGTTTCTTTAATTCTAAAAATTCCATAACCTTTTCCTTTATGTTTTAGAACTTGAAATTTGGTATACATGACTTCAAGACATCAAGAAAACACCATAAAAATTTTGGGAAAATTCGGACAGCATCTCCCCATGCTTTCTATTTTCCCAAAAATTATAATCTTTGTGTTTTCTAAAGTTTCAGCACATAACAACAATAACTATTATCATATGGCCTTCATGTTCAACATATAAACTTCATTCCAAGGCCTTCATATTCAACATATAAATTCCATTTCTAATGATTCATATGCTGTCCAAAAATAACTTATAGCTAGGGTTTAACAAAACTAGCTTAAAACATGTGATTTACAAGTATAAGATGGAGAAAACTTACTCTTTAAGCTTAAGCCTTGCTTCCTTTGCTTTTCTCACACTAAAATCCTTTCTCTTCCCACTTAGAGCAACATTTCACCTTGAAGAAAAGATGAATATGCAGCTGCCCTTTGGAGGAAAAGGTTAAACGGTGGAGAAGATGAAGAAATTTGGTGAAGAATGGTGGTAGTTTTGCTTGGTTTCACTTCATCTTTCATTTTTTCTCCCTCCCTCTCTCTCTTCACATTTTTCTCTCCTCCTCCCTTGTGTGTGGTGTGAAAATTGTGGAATGGAGGTAAAGGAGATGAATGAGGATGAAGTTAAAGGGTCATACTAAATTTAGACCCTTGGATCAACCTTTTCAAGATCAAATCCTAGCCTTCCATTCCTTTTTCTTTTGATTTTATAATTTCATAACTAAATATCTTCTTTCAAAAATCCTTGGCCACACACTTGGATGCCTTTTCTTAGCCCTTAAGTTATGGATAGTAACCATGGTTAATTTCCTTAACTCATCCATAGTCTACTTTTAACTCAACCATAATTAGTTTTTAACTTAACTATGGTGAATTCTTTAACATAACTAAAATCATTTTCTTCTCTCCCTTTTATTTTATATTTATATTTTGGTTTCATCTTCTCTAAAGCCCTAATTATATCTTCTCTTCTCTTTTTGGGCCTTTAGAATCAGCTATTGGGCCTTACCGTAGTCTAACATCGGTGTCTGGGCCCAATTAAGGTTTTACGGTACAATACATACCTTTAAACTTTCTAAAATTTACAAATATTATTTCCTCTACTTTCTGGCCATATTGAGTTTCAAACATAGTTCAGGGGCCCTTAACCTCAATCCTCACAAATTTCAGTGTCAATCGGACAACTGGGTCTATAAGTGTAATTTTCACCGTTCTGTATTATGATTGTGCTATAAACTTTTCATTTACTGTAATTTTGTCCCTAAAACTCCTTCAAGGTTTCTTAACCCTTTAGCTATTTTTATTTCTATAGTTGTTACAACTTCCTTTTTCTATTTTGCTCATTGCTACAGATCGGGATAACTAGATCCCAGACCGAATTCCACCCGGCCATTCAGACAACTTGGCATCATTGGACCCATCTCATCAAACTGAGTTTAACCATGGGTCACGGATTTCTGAGATTCTTGCACGAATTTTTGATATTCGTGCTTAAGGCCATGAATGGAGGGTGAAACTAGGGTTCCCTGAACTTTAGGGTAATTTATACATTTTGCCCGGCATATAACTTTTCTTTGCATTTTAGTCCCTGGCTCCTTCATACTTGACTTTGGAGGCTCTTCGGGACCTTTTTCTGATCTCTTTTTTTTTTCATCTATTTTAGCCCCAATTTTAGGGCACCTCTGACCTTGACTCATCATTATTTGCAGTCTAGAATATTATTCTAATTTTATTAGACCTCAATTTATTCTATTTAGGGGACTTCCCTTCGTATCCGGTGAATTTCATACGTTGACGGAGAAACTATATGTTACGTTTCTGGCGTTTCCTTACATTTTCTTAGATTTTTAGAAAACCGGGTGTTACACTTGCCGCAGTGAAGGTCCAACTTATCGCAGCAATGATTTGTAAAAATGTGACGTTAAACAAAGAGCAACTTAACCACGGTGGGAGGGTTCTAAGACGCGGTGAAGGTCCCCAAACTCTTACTTTTAGCTTATAAACCTTGGTTTTTCCCATGGTAATGCTAGGGTATAACTTAGAAACACTTGTAGAAGGTTTTTGTGAGTTAGAATTAATGGCTAAATAAATTAAAGGTTTCTCATTAATAATTAGATTCGCTTGTGCACTCAAATAATTATAGTTGTTCAGTTAATGACTCTAATGATATCAAAGTTCAAAATTTTCCCACTTTCTCCTACTTTAATTAATTATAATGACTTTAGACCTTGATTTGTGATTACTAATCATACAATTAAGCCTAATTACGGTAATTAAGAATTAGAGTCGTTACAAGGTGAGAGTGTGAGTTTGGAAAATCTGGGTTTGTGCACCTTTGAAACAAGTTTAATAGACTATTTTGGTGCTTTCCCCACATGCTCAAGTGGCCATGAATGTCTTAGAAGCCAATGTGAACCATTTGAGACCCTTAAAAGGTACCAAATTGGTCATTTTGCAACCCAATGTCAAGATCTGACCAAATGAACAAATTTACCCATGAAATTTGGCATGCATATAGATCTTATCTAGAGCTTTTTGAAAAGTTATAGACCAAATTATATGGAGCTTTATGGAATTAATTATGATTTTTCAATGTTCTGGTATAAGCACTATTCATGTGGTTAGTTTCTTGTGTTGTGTCATTCAAAAGTCAAGTTGTGTCTAATGCTTATGAAATTTTACAGACATAAACTAGACATGATAAAATTTCTATGGCCACCAAGATCACCCCAATTGGATGTCTGAGTAGGGAGATATGAATTTTTGAAGTTCTGTGACAGTACTAGTAGTGATAAGCGACCTTGGTTACTGTTCTATCGATTTCCAGTGGCTAGACATCCCTGTTGTGGTCTGAACTTATTTTTTTCATAAAGTAGATATCTGTAGCTTTCCAAAATGATATAGTGTACTTGATTTTGAATTTTTTAGAATTAGTTATAATTTTTCAAAATTCATGACAAAAAGCGAACCTATGAACCCAAGGCTGCATATGCAATTTTTTTGTATATGGTTTATGGGCTCGAGTTTCTAGCTACTTCTGGAGATCGTTTTGAGTTGTATTTGTATATTTAAATATGAGAATGAGATGGGTGAATTGATATAGCCCACAGGATACGAAATGAAAATTTTATCCGTGATGTAATACAAAATAATTGAATATTTTAATAGAATTTTTCTTGGAAAACTTGTGATTTCAATGGAAAGAAGCTGAGATATGAATAAGGTAAGCTAGTTAAATATGGTGTTACACCAATTAACGAGGAGACTTTCTTGCATTAGTTTTATGAGAAATATTTTCCAAGTTCAATTAATGATGAGAAAGAGTCAGAATTTATCCCCTTGAAGTAGACAGAGGACATGTCCATGGATCAATATGTGGCAAGATTTATAGAGTTATCCAAATACTCTTCCTATTTATAGAAATATGATGATGAAAGGTGGCAAGCACAAAGACTTGAAAGAGTATTTTTACCAGAGATTAGAGATAGAGTAGCACCTTAGAGAATAAGAAATTTCAATGACTTAATTGAGGTGTGTGGGGTGACAGAAAGTAATCTTAGAAGAATACATAGTAGAAAGGAGACCTCAGAGGCTAAAAGACACAAAGAAGAAGAGTTTATCAGTAGTGGTAGTAAGAAAAGTGTCAAGAAGCCATGTGTAACATTCGGTCCCTCCGTAAACATGAGAAACGCGATGTTTGGTTTCTCCGTAAACATCAGAAATGGGTCAAATACAAAAGGAAGTCCCCGAAATAGAAGGAATTGGGGCCAACTAAAATTAGGATAAAATTATAAATAATAGAAAATGAGGATTTGAGACTTGAGTTGCCCAGAAACCAAGGCCAGAGTGATTCAAAAAATTTACTGAAAGACTAGTATCATTTTCATAAATACTGGCAACTTTTGGAAAACTCACAAGAAGGCTTTTTAAACAGAAAATTTGAGCTTTTTGGGATTCTCAGAGGCCCTGAAAACCATGGGAACCCTGAGGATAGTTGAAACCCTTTCGGTGAGTTATTTCGGCCATTGGTCAACTAAAACTTTGACTAAATGGTTCGGAATGGTTTTAAATTCAAATTGAGTGATTCCAAAAGCATTTATAAATTAGAGAACCTAAATTTTATAATGGAAAAGATGGTTCTCAAAAAGGATCTAAAATGAGTTCAAACGGCTTGGTCAAAATACAATGGCAAAAACGCAAATAAGATGAAAAGTTATAAAAATCCATTTTCTTCTTTTTTAAAGTGGCACGTCCCTTCTTCCTCATCCTGCCACCGACTTCCAGCAACTCTAACAAGTTTGGTATGGCATCCAAAAAGGGAGGAGAGAGAAGGGAAAAGAAGGCAAAAAGGGTATGGAAATCCACCAAATTTCATGGTCTTGATTTTACCAATATTCTTCCTCTCCTCAAGCCCTTTCCATTGGTGGTTTTAGTTTCAAAAAAGGGAAAATTCATGGCTAGTTTCTTGGAAGAAGGGAGGATTTTGAGGAAACTTTTGATAGCATAATTTTCTCCATGGAACAAGGAATCCAACAAGGTAAGTTACCACTTAAAATACATACTCTATCTTTGTTTTTCTTCTCCCCATTTATTCGGCCATTCTAGGGAATTATTGAAGGAGAGTCAATTGAGACAAAAACATGAGTAAACCAGAGGTTTGGATGGGAGAGGAACAAGATTAAGCAAGTGAAATTAATTGAAATGCATTAGAATGTAAGATATGGATATTAGGAAGGGTGTTGCATTATGATTTGTGTGAAGCTTCTTAGTAGCATTTTCAATTGTCTAAGAACTTATATGAGTTCTCAGGGTCCCTAATAAGCTTCTTATATACATCTTCCATCAAGAAAAGGAAGCAAATCCACTTGGTACTCATATGGAGCATGGTTTCGGCCTAGGCTAGAAAGAGTACCAAGGGGAAGTTTTAATTTGTTCTAAGCTTATTTTTGAGTCATCTAGGATGGAAGAGGATAAGAGGAAGCCTTAGAAAATTTTAAAAGCCATAGATAGTGAGATGGAAGTGTAGGCTCCATAATGTAGCATAATGAAGCAACTCCTAGCTAGGCTCCCTAAAATAATTGTGTGATGACTCTAAGGAGTCTAAATAGAATCAAGAATCATAGATTGAAGAAGAGAAGGGAGCCAAGATCATGAATTTTTGTAGTTGCTTCATTAAGTTCCTTATGGAAGCATAATGGGGCCATGGACTAAAGTACCATCATGTAAAGTGTGTATAATGCCAAAGCTTGTTCCCATGAGTAATTCATGTTTCTTTTGGTGTATTTAGGCTAAAAGAAGTTAATGCTCCTTAAGATTTTGGTTAGTCCAAGAAGAAGGAAGGGAAATTTAAAGAAAAAGTATGTTTGTATGGCGAAAATAGCTCTCTCTCTCTCTTTTCTCCCATGCATGAATGAATGTCTACATTGTTTTTGAATGTGTGTATGTGTATTTTAAGCTATGAATTGTATTTTAGTATGATGCCTATGTTCCATGGAATCATAGTATTGCATTATGTATTCAAATGATGCCTAGAATGTTTGCATTAGTTTGCTTGAATATGGAGAGGCCAAGAACCTTCTATCTTCGGTGAGGATGAGCCAAGAGCCCTTAGAAATGGTTGAGACTAAGAGAAAGTCTCCCAAGAGCAAGGCTTAGTTTAAGGCCTTCGAGAAAAAGGGTGAGGCAAGTCCAAAAATCTTGAAGAAAATAGGTGAGGCCAATCCGTTCATTTGGCAAACCTAAGTATGTTATGTGTGCTTTGTGTAAATGCCAAGAATGCATCTTTAACCATTTCAAATGTTAGTATGCCATGCATGCATTTTAAGGCTTGTATTACATTCTTTATGCATGATTGAATTGGAGATGAGCTATTAGGATTCTTTAAATCTCACTCCCTCCTCTCCAATATCTTAATATGCTAAGTGGAGCCAATGAACAAGGAAATGGAAGTCACCAAGGTGGAAGAGAAAGCTTTGGCTCTAAAGTGTTTGCTTTTACTTATGTTGTAATCAATGAAGTGGCAAATGATGTAAACTTTTGATAGAATGGATGTAAATGAATGGAACATGTGTAAATATCCCAATAGATAATATATGTATGACAATTAATGATAAATGAGTAGTGATACAATTTTTAGGTATTGGATGGCTATTTCCTACATGTATCTCTTTACACATGGCTTAGGGATGAAGTATGAGATTTTGTGTTTTGAGTTTCTACACCATTAAGACAAGTTTAAGGAGTCTTTTTCGGCCATTCCCACATGCCCAAATGGCCACAAGAACCTTAGGAGCTATTTTGCACACTTTTGCACCATTAAAATGCATCAAAATGACCCAAATGGCATCCTATGACACATTCTGACCAAATGAAGGAATTTTTCCATGAAATTTGGTAGACATGTTGAGCTCATTGAGAGTTTTTTAGGAAGCTAAAGTGCAACAACAACGGAGCTTTATAGAATTAGTTATAAATTTTCAAAGTTGGAATTTTCAATTCGTTCTGGTATGTGCATTGTTCATACTGTCAAATTTGTGAAATTTTACAGACATAAACTAGAGGTGACAAGCTTTCTGTGGCCACTAAGATCACCTCATTTGGAGGTCTAAGCAAAGAGTTATGCAATTTTGAATTTTGATGTTAGTAGTAGTAGCACCTCCTGAGTCCAGTTACTATTTTATAGATTTCCAATGACTAAAAGCATTTGTTTCATTCTAGAATTATTTTTTGTATAAATTTAACATTTGTATCTTTCCAGAATGATCAAATGTGTGTGATTTCAATTTTTATAGAATTAGTCATGAATTTTGAAAGTTCATACCAGTAATCTGAACCAGTAACCCAGGTAGCAGAGACCTCAGTGGCTTTTCAGATATCAAACGTTTTCCCCTTAATGTTTCACGAGCTAAAATTATTTTTACCATAGGGTAAACATCCAAAGCTTTCTATAATGATAAATTTTGCTGAATTTCAATTTTTGTGGATTTAGTTATGAATTTCCAAAATTGTGATAGAAAAATTGAAAATCTGACCGTGGCTAATTCATGAAAATTTGAATGTTTCATCCACTTGTATGAGTTCCAAGCCACTTTCTTGGATGGTTTTGAATTATATTAGTGTAATTAAATATGAGAATGAGTTTAATGAGTTCCCTTGGTCCATGGAATGCTGGATGAAACATTTATCCGCTACGCAACGCATGAAAATGTAATATTTTAATGTCTTTTTCTTGGAAACTCATATGCTTCATGGAATAGAACCTAGAAATGGCATGAAATGAGTTATAGTATGATGGTGTTACACCATGGGGCAAGAAGAAAAGCAAAAGGTATGGCTATCTTTATTAAGGGAGTTCTCAAGACATAGTTTGTCAACAATATGGTAGATATCATGGCAACAAGCCATGCCTAGCAGGATAGAATGTTTGTTTCAAGTGTGGGAAGCCAGGACATATGGCCAGAGAATGCCACAACAAAAGGACTTGGCACCTACTTCTAGGTCGCAAACACAAGGGAGAGTTTTTGCACTTACTTAGAGGGAGGTCAGTCAGTCATCTGGCTTGATTCAAGGTATAACCAAAGTGAATGATTATACTATATATGCTATGTGTAACACCTTCCTTAATTCCCTATATTTCATTGTTTTTTATTTATCTATTTTATCCTTAATTCAATTTAGTTACCATTTCATCATTTTCATTTTTTTTAACAGAAATAAAAAAATTTTATAATGTCTCAACAGCATAGCAGATTACTAAATATGATGAACATGGAACTACTATATATATATATATATCATCATAGAGTTCAAAAATAGGGGAACAAGGTCACATAAGTACAAACCATATCACTAGGGATCTATCCTAGAACTATCAAAAAGAAAAATCCCCCAAAACAAAAAGAACCAAAAAGTCAGTCCTCTATTTGCCCAAAAAGTCATATCATGATTAGTTTGAAGCCTTCATTCATGAAAATGGATGAGGCATCCCTCCCACAGGGAATAGGGGATTCTCCTCATCTATGCCATGCATGTAATAACTCTAATGTTGTAAATGACAAACATCCACCCTCATACTGGGAAATGGATCCACTCTACCTAAAGTTTTAGAGTTATTCTATAGATAAACATCTAAGAAAAATATAAACCATAACAAAGTAAGAAATAATTTTCTTAGTAAGATAGATATAATTAATATGACATAATATTCATGAAGAAATATCAAGTATGAATTTAAGAAATAGCAGATAATATAAACAGAAAATTTTACAAAAAATAATTAATTTACAAAACAACACAAACAGAGAAATATATTAATTCTGTAATATTTAACAAAAATGAAAATTAACAAAAACAAAGAGTAATGAGGAGTATTATACAAACATATGATAGAGTATATCATATAAATCTCAAGATCTTGCACACGTAAATAGGATAGAATTTAAACACAGTAAGATGTTCATAGATTCGGAGTCCATTATTTACAGGACATCAATAGGCACCAAATACAAGAAATAGACTATATAACAATCAACAATTGTCCAACTTGACCATTAGGCCTTGGAGACTACCAGGCTCAATACCTAGATCATGTTACACTGGCTTAGCAAGCTCAATACCCAAATCATGGTGCACTACTATGACTTAGTAGACTCACCCCTGCTTCCTTTACTGAGACATCCCCTAGTGGGTAAACAAGGAAAGTTATATATAAATATTACAATAATATGTCATCTAAGCCATCATTTGATCAAGACATAATATATATATTTAGAAAGAACTGCCTTACACAACTTTATGCATAATTAAATAATCTTGATAGTGTAATAGCGTACTGGAGTCTGAAAAATTATATTTAAATACTTAAATTTATCTTTTCATTTTTCTAAATCCAAATGTGTCTTGGGGCCCATCTGGTATCCAAAATAGTCCATAAATCATGGTCTAATGTCAAGGTATAGAATAAAGTCCAGTATAGCTATAAAAGGTTCGTTCAAGTATACAGAAGGTTCAATAAAGCCTAGTAAGTTCAAAATATCCTAATGGTCCTCACCAGTCTTAATTAGTATTTTAAGTATTTTTCAATACTTTCCTTAATTGAAATTGGACATCCAGCACAACAGCAAATATCCAGTGGCCAACTCTGGCGCTAATCCCCTTAATAAGGTTACGCTGCCATAATATATATATTTAGGACAATCCTTTACCAAACAATCCTATATTTATAAAATCAAATAGTAAACAATATATCAGTACAATAAGCAACACAATTTAGAACATATATTTCCCATATATTCCATTCTTGACATAATGTTTCATAAATTTCTAATTATCACAAATGAGCTCTAAAATTTACAAAATAAATATCAGCATAATCCAGACAGCATATATAACATATTAGATCAATAAATCATCCAAAACACATCAAATAACATAATTAAAAATTCAAGAAGTTCTTGTTCAACACATTTTCTCAAAAAGTTGACTTTCTATATAGTGATCCATAATTTATCAAAATTTCATCATAGGCCTTATTTTTAGTATAGATTAACCTATTCTAGTTGGATTTTGGAAAACTCTTCCCTAGGTAGCTCTAATGGTCTTGGCCAAAACTATGCACTAAGGAGAGTATATGATTTTGTGTCATTTTCGGGTCACCAAATAGCAATACATACATATTCAAGGGAGATGAACAAAAGCCCTCAATCAATTTCTAGAAATTCCATGTATATGCTACAATTTTCTCAAAATAAAATTCAAGGGTTTCTTGCCAAATTCTTCATAAAAATCAAAGTTATATTAATCTATCTCTTTCTTAGGTCTTCTCCCATTATTCTTCCATTTATTTTCTCTTCAATTTCTTCCATGGCTCCTTGAAATACAAAGTTTCATGGTTTGTAGAAAAATTGCCAAGAATAGGAATTTTCTTGAATCACATGAATCCATAAGCCATATATATATGTTCTCCATCTTTTCTTGGCTTGAATTCATGAAAGCAATAAAATTCCACCTTTTGTTCTTACCATGGTCGAAACATAAAGAAGAAAAAAAGAGAAGATCTATGGAAGAAAATAGAAGAAAAACTAAGAAGAACAGAGTTTATCTATGTTACCTTGAATTTGCAATGTTTCTTTTTCTCTGGTAACTTTTCTTCCTCTCTTTCTCCTTCCTTCTCCTCCTCCCTTAGCTAAGCTCTCCTTCACTCTTTTTCTTTTTGTCTTGGCTAAACTCTATGTGTGTATGTGTGTGTGTGTGGCATGAAAGTGTGTGTTTGTTCTTGTAAGTTTTATTTCCAAATGAATGATTAAGATTGGAACAACTTTTAAGATAGTAAATGATTAAGATTAAGCCTTGTAGTGGGAGATTGAATTTGAGCCTTTGGATTAGATCAAGGGTTGTAATTTCATCTTAAAAAATCTAAGCCATTGTAATATTCATCACGTTTTATTGATGAATATTAGCCATTAAATTTCAAATGCAGTTAAATTTTAACCATGGTTACTTTCTCTTAATTTGTGAAGATAAGGTTGCATTTATTACTACTTAAGTCAACAATTGTGTCATCCTGTGTTAGCAGTGACATCTATTATATCCCATTATTCTAAAAGCCCTGAAACTAAGGAAATTACTAAAGGAGGTCTCCTAAATTGAATGATTAAAGGCCAAACAAAATTAGAGTGATAATCTAGACAATTAAAAATGATGATACAGGGCTAAGGATGCCCGAAAACTAAAGCCAAAATAGCTAAATAAAATTAGGTGAAAAGTAGTGGTATTTTCATAATTTTAGCCAACTTTTAAAAAAGCTAAAGGAGGGATCTTTAAATAAAAATTTTGAGTTTCGCGGAGTTTTCAGAAGTCCTAAAAACCATAGGAATCCCTAGAATGGTTAAAACCCCTCCAGTTTGCATTTTAGAGTATTAGTTGATCAAAACTTTGACTGTATCGTTTGATAAGGTTTTAAATCCAATTTGGGTCAAATCAAAGAGATTTTATGAATTAGAGGATCTAAATTTTATAATGGAAAAAAAATTATCAAAAAACAATTGAAATAAGCCTAAATGGAAAGGACCAAAAAAAAGGACAAAATGGAAATTTGGGAAATGTTATAATTTGACCCTTTAGGTTCTTAAAGGCATACCCTATGTAACATCATATATTTTTAGCAAATTTCATACTACTTTCATGTCTTAAATTGTGCCACTCACACAAAAGGCAAGAAAAATAGCATTAACAAATGAATTTCTTAGCATTGCGTCGCGTATAAAATTTTCATTCAATGTCTAGTGTACCATGTGAGCTCATGTATTACATTCTCATATTAAATTACATAAATTCAACTCATTTTCATCCCTAAAATTAGCCTAGAGCTTGTGTATGGCAAGGGGATACATAAAATTCATATATGCAATTTCGGCCAGAATTTTCTCACTTATGTCACAAAATTTGAAAAATCATAACTAATTCTAGAAAAATTGAAATCATTCATTCTTTACCATTTTGGAAAGCTACACATGTCCAATTTATGCTAAAAATATGTCCAGGCACGAAACACAATACAGAAGACATTTGACATTTGAAAAGGTGTAAAGGTCTGACTAGCTACTGGTAATGTCATAGGTTTTTGCTACAAACTTTAAAAATGTTCAATTAATTCCAAAAAAATTCAATCTATGCAAATAATACCAATCTAGAAAGCTACGGATGTTAACTAGAGGCAAAAAATAACTTTAGACTAGTTTAGGCATGTCTAGATCTTGAAAACTAATCAAACAATACTTGAGGTCAGTCGAAACGCCTAATATTGGGCAGAAACTTTAAAAATTCATATCTCCCTCTCTAGATATCCGAATTGGGTGCTTCCAGTTGGCACAAATCACTAGGAATGTCCTATAAAATTTTGTGATAATTAGACATCATTTGCCCCCTGAGTGACAGAATTCATTTTCAGACCAGTGTGAACAGTACCATTAACCACAATCAAAATTTTTTTCAACTTTGAAAATTCATCAAATATTCCATAGACCTCCAAAAATTCTGCACTTTAGCTTCTCAAAAAGCTCTCAACAAGTTCTAATTGCATGCCAAGTCTCAAATCAAGAAGAATTCATTTGAACAAAAGTGGTATAGGTTTCCAATATGGTTAATTTTTACTTCATATAAAATACCAAAGTGTCCAAATGACTTCCCTTGATGTTTGGCACCTCTTAGGCAAGTTTCAAAGTATGAATATGACTTATATGAATTGTCCAAATGGTTCCAAGCCTCATACATCTCAATTTGGCCACTCCACTTCCATTTATTCATACATTTCCATAATGCAAATTTGCCATTACATGTCCAAAATGAGCCTTTCCATACATACAACCTTAGCTCTCATTTATACATGATACATTAACATAATTATACATGTTTATAACATCATAGGACATATACAACCATAGATTACATCATTTGCCATCTATATAGTCTTAAAGAACAAAATCCATACACTTTGATGTCACATTTTCATCTCTCAAATGGTTAGCTCCCATTTCCTTACTCTCGTAGTCCACCTAGCATGTTAGAACATTGGAGATGAGGAAATGAGATTCAAAGAATCCCAATAGCTCATCTCCCTTTCAATCACACATAAAAGATACAAAACAAGTCTTACAAATACATGCATGGGCATATTACATAACATGAACATTCAAGAAGCAATCTTAGCATTTGAAAAAGTTATATATAGCATACATAGACTTGCTAAGTAGATGGATTAGCCTCACCCATTCACTTGTGGATTTTGGACTTGCCTCACCCATTCTTTAAGAAATTCTTAGACTCAACCTTACTCTTGGGAGTCAACCTCATTTTTGGGAGACTTTTTACTTTATCTCAACCAATTCTAAGGATTCTTGACTCATCCTCACCTTAGCTAAGTATTCTTGGTTTCACCACATTCAAGCAAACCCAAGCAAACATCATAAACATCATTTAGAAACATAATGCATCATTATGATACCATGGCATATGAAATCATGTTAGAATACTTTTCATGGCTTAAAACACATATACACACATTCAAAGACAAGCCAAGCATACATTCATGCATGAGAGAAGGAGGAGTGAGCTATCTTGGATACAACCACACACTTTTCTCTTTGAAATAATGCTCCCTTCCTCAACCTCACACACACAAAGGTGTGGGAATGATTTCTCTTGGCCTAAACACAATTTATGGAAGCCAATTAGGTTTATGAAATTAATTTTAAGGCCACATAACTTGCTTAGACACTAACTTGGCTCATTATCCCCTTTATGGTTCCAAGAATGCACCTAATGAAGCAACACCCATCAAATAAGTTCTAGGCTTCATTCTTTCCTCTCATATATCATTCTTGATTCCTTTTAAGTCTCTTGGAGTCATCATACAATTAAAATAAAGAGCCTAACTACATGTTACTTCTTTAGGTCATATTATATAACATATAAGGCCAACTCACTTTCTATGGTTTCTAAATTTTTTTCAAGGCCTCCCCTCATCTTCACTCATCATATATGACTCAAAAATGGTCTTAGAACAAATTAAAACTATCCCTAGGTATCCTAACTCATCTAGGCCAAGATTAGGAACCATAATGACCTTCATAGACTTTGCTTTGTTTTCTTGATGGAGGAAGCACATGGGGAGACTCCTAGGGATCTTAGGAGCTCATTTAAACATTCATTTAGGCATAAAAATCAATGTATCAAATCAGATTGTACAAGGATCATATGAAACCCTAGAATTTGCATCTTGAATTTCCATGGTCGTTTGTTAATTTCCTTTGCATATTCTTATTCTCCATACTCTTTTTTCTAAGAATCACCCTTGGTTCTACCTAAAAACTAAGCCCTCCTATGACTTCTTAAGTGGGGCAAAATATGGAGAGAAGAGGAGCAAGGGGTGGTAACCATAGAAGAAGAAATTACTTTATTTTTCCTTGTTTTCTCACTTGAATCTTGTCTTCTTTGGCCTCCTCTCTGCAAATCTGAATTTTTTCCTTAATTTTTACCTTAAAACAGATCCATATACTTAAATATAATCATAGGAAATAAAGGAGAATGGAGGAGAAGAGGTTTGGAAAGGAAAAAGTATGAAAAACTACCAAAAATCTATACCTTCAAGCTTTGATTTCTCCTCCTCTTCCTCTTATGCACCACTCTCATAGGGTTTTTTCTCTAGTCTAGGGCAAAAACATATGCAGCCAAATAAATGGGAGAGTGGGGCACCCTATATATATAAGTGGAGGAAGGAAGACTTTTCAAAAATTCCCATTTTACCCTTCATTTTTGGCATTTTTATTTTCTAATTTGTTTTAACTCCTTTTTGAGAACCATCTTTTCCATTATAAAATTTAGGTTCCTAATTTCGTAAAATTCCTTTGGAATCACTCAAATTAGAGCTAAAACCTTCCCGAACAAATCTGTTAAAATTCAGATGTACAAACATTGAAAAACGTCCATCGGAGGGGTTTTAACTATTCCGAGGCTTCCCATGATTTTCAGAGCCTCTGAGAACCCCAAAGAAGTCAAAACTTTCATTTAAAAAGCCTTCCTATGTGAATTCCAAAATTTATTCAAAATTACGAAAATGCCATTATGTTTTGTAAGTTTTTTGTTAAATTTGGTTTCTTCATTCTAGCTTTATTTTTCTCTCCATCTGAGCCTAGAATTCTCATTTTTAGGAGTCTAGAATGTTACTCAAATTTTTTGGGACTTTAACTAATTCATTTCGGGGGACTTGCTTTGAAAACGCGTCTGTTTCTGTCGTTTAACGAAAATTAGATATTACACCCTACCTCCTCCTCATTTCTTAGCTGAACTTGTTCTGCCTCAAATCAGAATTCCACTCACCTTGAAGTGGCACACAAGAAGGAGAAGAGAAGGGAGAAAAAACCAAGCAAAAAGTGTAAGAATTCAAGGTTTTTCATGCTTTCTCCTTTTTTTTCTTATAGTGTTAATGACTTATTTGGAGCTATTTCATGGTTAGTTTAATAGGAGGAAGAGAGTGTAATACCTTAGCCTCATTACCTTTACACATTAGTACCATAAGTTATCTCAATCCATGACATACATGATGGAGCACAATTGTAAGGAAGCATACAGCTTACATAAAGAAAATAATGAATATTTAATGGGATTTAATAGTGTTACATAAAGTTTCATTTCTTCATTTTATACTCCATGGACCATGTGCACTCATCCACATTATTTTCTAGTCTTAACACATCCATATAAGTCATACACATCACATTTGGTCCCATTCATTTCAAGCTTGGAGCTACATCTCACAAAATTAATGATTTACTCTCAGGTTCAACTTTCTAACTTTCTGATACAAATTTTGAAAATTCATAACTAATTCTAAAAAAATCAAAATGAAGCAAATCATACCATTCTGGAAATCTGTAGATGTCTACTTTTGATTAAAAATAATTTCATAACAATGCAGTAGAATTAAACCATCAAAAATTGATAGAACAGTAACACAGGTCAGGCTGCATTACTAGTACTATCATGAAACTTCAAAAATTCATATCTCTCCAAATGAGGTAATCTCAGTGGCTATGGAAAGCTTATAATGTCTAATTTATACCTATAAAATTTCATGAGCATTGAACTTCATTTGGCCCACATGTGACATAGAGAAGCAAACTGACCAAATAAAAAGTAACCATAACATTTCTATATAATTTGGCCAACTTTTTAAAATCATAATAAATTCTCTAGAGCTCCAAATTGAGTGCTCTTTAGCTCTGCGGAAAGCTCTAGATGAGCCTAATTTCTAGCTAAATTTCATGAAAAAACTCACTCATTTGGTCAAACTTTGGTTCAGTACACAAAATGGTCAAATTTGGGGAAGCTTCAAGTGGGATTTTAAGACACCAAAAGTTTTTCTTAAATTTCCACAACCACTTAGGCAAGTCTAAAATCATAAATACTACAAACAAAAGCATGCCAAATGATCCAAATCCTCATGGAGCTCAATCTCACCTTGCCACATGCATAAATACACAAGTATATCATATCACATAAAAGCAAATGGGTGGCAAAATCTCACATTCTCATTCATCTAGCTTCCACATTGATACATGCACCATTTATGCATACATTAGAACTTGGTCAAGGGTTTACATCAAGTATGCATCTCATGGTTACATAATTTGACATCAATATGCCATCAAAATGCCTATTTTTCATAACCATTTGTCAAAGTCTTGATCTTCAAGGTTGTTAGCCTCTATTTCTTTGTCCACTTGGCTCACCTAGATATGATTAGGAATATGTGGGGGAAGAGTGAGATTTAAAGAATCCCACTAGCTCTTAACCCTTTCAAACATATATAATGGATGTATAAACAAGTCAAAGAATGCATGCATGATATTCAAGCAATTAGTGAATATGTATAAGGCATTTTCCTTGTCACATAAACTTATATATAACAAGCATAAGCTCTCAAAGGCATTGGTCTAGCCTCACCCATCTTTCATGGGACTTTTGGATTTGCCTCACCCACTTTCAAAGGACTTTTGACTAAGCCTCACTCTTCTTAAAACTTTTGGCTCACCCATTTTTAGGGACTTTTGGCTCATTCTCACCCTTGCTAAGGGAATTTTGGCATGACTAAACCCATGCAAGCCATAGTGCAATCATAAACTCATTTCATAACACATAATAGTACCATAACATGTAAAAATTGGCTAGAAACATTTCTCATGGCTCAAACATACACACAAGCACTCAATGACAAGAAAACAACCAAGCTATGCATGTGAGAAAGGTTAGAGAGCTACCTTAAAGCAAAAACACAACACTTTCCTCTTGAACTCTTCTCCCCTTTCTCAGCCAAGCCTTGCTGTTAAGTGGCTCTTGGTTCTTTTGGCCTAGACACATCAAAAGAGACACATATCACTCATGGAAACAAGCTTTGGTATCATAGACACTCTATGTAAAGGTACTTTGTTCTATGGCTCCATTATGCTTCCATATAAGACCTTATGAAGCAAATATGAGAATTCATAATCTTGGTTCCCATTTCTCATTCATTTTAAGTCTCTTGACTCCATTTAGACTCCTTTAAGTAATCACAAATTCATTCCCAAGAGCTTAGACATAAGTTATTTTTTTAAGTCTCATTATGGAGCCTATACCTCTATCTCACAAACTAAGGCTTCTAATTTATTTCTAAAACTTCCTTTGATGTTCTTTCATCATATTTAATCCCTTTCTAGCCTTAAAAAAATTTAAAACTTTCCCTAGGTGCATGAAGAGCTCTTGCCCGAGACTATGCAAGCATATAGCACCCATGGAGTTTGCTTGCTTTCCCTTAGGGAATTGGCACTTGTAAAGGCTTCCTAGATGTCTTGAGAACTCATTTACGCTCTTAGACAACTTAAATTACTACTAGAAAGTTTTATCTTAGCCTAAGTGCAATTAAATCCCTAGGTTTGCTAACGTACAATCTAATGTTTCTTATTCAATTACAATGGCATCTTCTTAATCCTCACACTCCATAACCATCGATTCCATTAAGAACATAAGAAGAAAAACTCTCCTTCTCACTTTGTCTCTCTAGGCCAAAGTTTAAATGGCTTGAAAATAAAAGATTTTGCTAATGTTTCAAGTAAAATCTTACCTTAAAACAAAGCTCTCTTTGCATAAATTATTTTTCCACGGATTGGTTTCTTGAAAAGAGTTCTTTTTTGGCTTGGGTTATACCTGAATCTTCAAGTTTTTAAGAAAAGAAAACCACAATTAGAGAGCTCTTAGAGAGAGAAATAACTTTCCTAACTGATGCAGGATGAAATAGGGTCATTTACTTACCTAAACAGAAGCTTAAACATCTTATCTCTCCCTTCCCTTAATGTCACACCGTGGCTGCTCAAAATTCAAAAAATGGAAGTTTGAAGAAGGTGATGAGGTGTAATCTTACCTAAGAAGCCTCTTGTACAATTTTTCAAAAATGACCATTTTGCCCTTACGCATCTATTTACTCCGTTTAGGCTCATTTCAACTCCTTTTTGAGAATTGTCTTTTCCATCATAAAATTTAGGTCCTCTAATTTATAAAATGTCTTTAGTTTCATCTAAATTGGATTTAAAACCTTCCTAAATGAATCGATCAAAGTTCGGGTTAACTAATACTCTAAAACATAAACCAGAGGGGTTTAAACTATTCTAAGAGTTTCTATGGTTTTTAGGGCCTCTAAGTACTTTGGGAAACTCATTTTTCCCATTAAAAATCTCTCTTTTGAGTTTTCTAAAAAGTTCCTAAAATTACAAAAATACCATTGCATCTTCATTAAATTTTGTCTGGTTATTCTGGCTCCGTTTTCAAGGCACCTCTGGCCTTGGATCCTCATTATTTGAGGTTTAGATTATTACTTTAATTTTATTAGATCTTAAATCATTCTATCTATGGGACTTCCTTTTTTATCTAGTGAGTTATGTATGTTTATGAAGAAACTAGTCATCACGTTTCTCATATTTACGAAAGAACTAGATGTTACAGAGAGAATTTAAAGAAGTGAGTGAAAGCTTTAGAAAGCTCCTTAGAAAAGATTGAAAATTAGGTAAGAAACCATGGATTATTTTGCTTCATCTTGTCTCCTATAGGTGTCTCGGCTAAACCTAGGCCCATTTGGGAGAGGATAATTTCTAGTCTTAACAAGGAACAAGGGTTTTAAGGCATAAGGAGTAAAAATATGCAATTGGAACTAGAAGAGAAACTTTAGAAATTAAGTGATGTCACCCAAGGTTCTTGTTGCACCTAGCAATTTTTGAAACTTTCTAATGATAATCTAGCTTATGTATGAGTTCATAAGAGGTCTAGGAAGCTTCATGGATGCCAAAACTGCTAAAAAATTGAATGAAACTCCATAAGTCCCTCACCTAGTGTATGTCTTGGCCAAGGGAGAGAAATGGCACTTAGGAAGATTTTTCTTTTATTCCAAGAATAGAAATAGTCTATATATGATTAATAAACACCAAGGAAACCATTGGTTTGAATTTAGAAATCATAGTTTATGAGATGGAAGTTTAGTTTCCTTTTTAAGGTATAAAGAAGAAACTTAAGTTTAGACTCCTTGAATTGAGTTTATGATGACTCTAATAAGTTTAAATAGAGTTATGAGACTTAGATTGCATGAGAAATTGGAACCAAGATCATAAATTCTAGGGGTTGCTTCATTATGATCTTATATGGAACAAGGCATAAAGAAGCAACTTAAGTTTAGACTCCTTAAATTAAGTTTATGATGACTCTAATAAGTTTAAATGGAGTCATGAGACTTAGATTGCATGAGAAATTGGAACCAAGATCATAAATGCTAGGGGTTGCTTCATTATGATCTTATATGGAACTATAACCATGCCATAAGATAAGACAAGCTTGCATAGAGTTTATGTGAGGCTAGAATTGGTTCCAATGATGTAACTATGTCTTATTTGATGTGTCTAGGCCAAGCAAATCAAGGTCTTCCTAGGTGTGTGTGTGTGAGGCCAAAAAGGGGAAGTGAACTTCAAGTAAGGAAGCTTGTATTTCTTGACTCAAGGTAGCTCTCTATCCTTTCTTTTATGCATTCCTTGGATGTTGGTTGTCATTGGATGCTTGTGTGAATGTTTGAATCATGAGATATGCTTTTTAGCCATTGATTAAATGCTTTAGTACCATTATGCTTCTTGTGTGATGACCCTAACTTCTAATCATGGTAATTAAGTTTAAATATGAGGTTAATAATCATAAATCAAGGTCTAGCACCATTTAAATTAATCAATTTAAGAAAAAATAAGAAAATTTGAACCTTAATGTTATTAGAATCATTAACCAAACATTTACAAGCATTCGTGTACATAAGTGAAATAAATCCTCAATTAAAAGCCTTTAAATCTATTACCTATTCATTTTCAACTCTTAAGAATCTCCTACCAGTGTTTCCAAATCATCCATTGATGTTACTATAGGAAAAACTAAGGTTTCTAGGTTATTATGAGGAATTGAGCACCTTCACAAATTTTGCAAATTCGTCGAGGCCAAATATCCCTTACACCGTGGTGAATTACTCTTTGGAACACCATCAGACTTGCCCTTCACATTTTGCTATAGTTAACTGCACTTTTCACCGTAAAGAATTCCTTTTTGTTACCCTCCCTAGGCAACTTCACCTCTATTGGCTGCGGTTAAGACTATTTTGGCTACTGCGAAATACCTTCTGGTCCTACAACTTCTAACATTTTGTCTTATACACTCCAACTCTCCCTCTAGTGACACCTTAGGTTCATTCTCCCTCAATTAGTGAGACTCTAGTGGCATTTATCTAATTGTGTTTCCTAACTAATCTATCATTACCAATACAAGAGTTAAGTATTGATTCCAACTCATTAATCTACACTATAACAACAATTTCATGAATTGATGTTAGCAAGGATTTATAAATTACCAATAATTATCATTCAGTTACATATTTCATTAGAAGTTTCATACATTATTAGTTTGAGTTAGCATCAAGGCATCACATGATTACATTTCCAAATAGCGAACCATGTTATAAGGTCAACAAGGTCTCATATTAGATACACAAGCACATACATCAAATACTAGATTGTATAAGGCCTAACTTCCTATTAAATACATCATAAGTTACCAAAACATAAAGCTCTTACACTTGGCAACATGATTACATGATGATGCTATACAAGGAGAAATATAAAACTTAGCATCTACTCTACTCAGCTCAACCCAAGTGTAGCCTCCCCCACACATGGTGAAGCTTATGGATTCTCATCTACTTGCTTCCCTTTATCCTTACCTAAAGGACCTTCACCTGAAATGGTTAGCCCATGAAATGGGGTGAGATGCAAATCTCAGTAACTAAGGTAATTTCCATTCATATAATCCAATTTAATTAACATATATGCATAAATCAAAATGAGCATCAGAATTATATCAGTCATATCAGCAAATAAAATGATTAGGTTACTATGATTACCATCCTATACTAGCAATCACATTTTCACATGTTAAAGGCCAATAACACCAAGAGAGGCCCATCCACAGCACCCACTCTCCAATGAGCACAACCAAGGCTCAGTGCATCTGGGGTTTGATCATAACCCGGTGCCTGATTGAAGTACATGCATGGGTGACAGCCACACCACAGCTCCATTGTGGACTCATAAGGTCTAAACACAATACAACAGATAGCCAATCAATTCATTCAACATTTCAAATCTTTCATGTGCAGCAAATATAAAATTAAAGCAAAAATATGCATGGAATTACATAGTCCCCAGTTACCTCACTTGTAGCTAATTCTTTAAAAGCCAACGGAATGCTACTTCAACCTAAGGATACAAAACCAAGCCATTACTATCCTTAATCACAATTTATATCAGCAAACTCATTACTCAAGGAGTTAAGATATAAAGGACTATTTAAAAAATACTTACTTAACTATTACAAGAACCAAATTCAAATTTGGTGTGCCTACACCAGTAATCTCATAACAACACTTCAAATACTGAGTAAATTTGCATAAAAATAATACTCATATCATAAATCAGCTATAAGGATCCCAAACTAGTAGAAAATGCATCAAAATGAAAAGTTTATACTTACCTAATAACACCCTTAGCCTCAACCTCCAAAATTTCACCATAAAAACACCAAACAACAAAGTTTCAGATTTTGGGTGTGGGTGAAATGCTTCAAATGAAAAACTAATTAAGTCAAATTGATGAGAAAGAGGTGAGAATTAAGTTATATAACAATTACCTTGAGTAATTTTGAGTTTAGAAGTGAGAAATGGTAGATTTCTTACTAAAAACCATAGCCTCCCTCTAAACCTCCAAAAATTGCCTTATGTTTCTTGTGGTTTTGTAGAATTGGAGCTAGCCAAACTATTTTTAGGGTTTTAAGTTGGGTCCTACATGGGTTATAGGTTGACCCATCAGCTTAAGGACCTATTGGGCTCCTACTAGCTATTGGGCTAATGTTTTAATTTGTTGGACCAACTACAAGAGTTCAAATTTTTAGTTGGGTTGGGCCAAGTTTGAAGAGTCCATTTGGTTTGGGTCTGCATAAGGGGTGTTGGGCCAATTATAAAAGTTCATGTAAATTAAGTTTTGGGCCTTTATCTCCTTAAACCAAATTGAGCAATTGTTAGGTGGTCTTTATTGGGCTAAGACTCACAATAGGAAGTTGGGTCTGCACCTAAATTCATTGGGCCTCCATTAATCCTTACCCATGGCTTACTAAAATTAATTTGGGCCTAAATAAAGTTACTAACCTAATTAAATTTTCAACCCATATTAATAATTTATTGCTCTAGAAATTCCCATTCCCATAGCTTGCTTAATTATTCTATAATAATTATTCTTAATTAACCTAAATCTATGATTAACACCTTAATTAATTTTAGGGTGTTACATCTTGAAACATGTTTTGAATACAAGATGGCACCTAATAGGTCAGATTGTGCCAAAAGTTCTTTAGAATAGGTAAGACAAAGCCAAAAGTCTTAAGAAATAGTGAGGCTAAGTCAAAAGTCCCTAAAAGTGAATTACGTAAATCCAAAATTCCCAAGGAATTGGGTGAGGCTAGACCAAAAGCCCTTAAAGCCTAAGTTTGATTTGAATAAGTTTATGTGACATGAGAATATACTTATGTATGTTTACAAAAGGCTTTTATTGCATGCTTGTATTCCTTGACATGAAAGTGTGTCATATATGTATGCTTAAAAGGGTAAAAGAGCTATTGGGATTCTTTGAATCTCACTCCTCCCCATATTATGTCTAACCATGTCTAAGTGAGCCACATAGAATAAGAAATGGGAGCCAAGCAACTTGAAGAATGAGACTTTGACAATAAAATAGGAATTTATGTATTTTGTAGCTAAAGTTTGTATCTATATAATGTTTATAAGATGTAAACTTTCGAGCATGTATAAAAGTATGTAATTATCTTGTATGAATAAAGTTAGGAGCCATATGTATGAGAATGCATGATTTAGGCATTTTGGAGCTTTAACATGATGTGTATATATGCAAGTAGGATAGTGAATTTAAGCTCCATGATAATTTAGACCATTTGGGATATTTTTATATGCTATGTTTATACTTTTAGATGTGCTCAAATAGTCATGGTATGGTTAGAAGGCCATTTGGTGCAATTTGACCCTATTATGGTCCCAAAGTTTGACATATTCTTGGCCTGAACTACAAACTGACCAAATGGACAAATTTATGCATGAAATTTGGCAAGAATATAGATCTCATCTAAAAATTTTCAAAAGCTAAAGATTACTATTTTCATAGCTCTAAAGAATTTATCATAATTTTTCAAAATTAGCCAAATTATGCATAAACTATCACTGTTACTGTTCAAATGATCAGTTTGGTCTTCAATGTTGTTTAGGGGACAAATGAAATCTAATACTTATGAAATTTTATAAGCACATAGTAGACATCATAAGCTTTCCATAACCACTAAGAGCACCCAATTTGGGGCTCTGTAGAGGGAGAAATGAATTTTTGAAGTTCTAGATTTGCTACAAAATGACCACTAGACCGGAAGTATTGTTCCATTGGTTTTGTAGGACAAAAACATGGTTGTTTTGATATAAAATCTTTATGGTAGATAGATGACATCCTAAGCTTTCCAGAAAGCTATAATTTGCATAATTTGGATTTTTCTAGAATTAATTATTATTTTCCAAAATTCATATCAAAATATGGAATTCAAAAGGAATTGCAAAGTGTAATGTGATTTTGAGATGTATACCTTGGACCCAAGTTTTAAGTTTCAAATTGTGATACTTTTGATTGAACAAATGCGTTAGGAATGAAAAATGAATTCGGTTAACTCACATGATCCATTAAGCCAAGAATAAATTAATTTGGCTTTTAATGACAAAAAATTCCTCTACCAAAAGAGCTAAATTCATAAAAATGAACACTTTTAGCTATTTGTGATGTAAAATAAATGTTAGCTACATATGGCATTACAACATCAGCAGTAACATTTTTGTAAAATGTGAGATTTACTAAGATTTCCTAACATAAGCTTGTGTCATCACTTTGTCGTTCATGCAGCCTCTAGAATCTTCTTCACACATATGGCACCACATGTCCTACTCCTTGCCCATGGTGCCACATTGGCCTTCCTCTAGTCTGAATTTACAAAAATGCCACAGTTTGATTGATATCTCCTATTATAAGTTCTCCATAATATTTTATTTAGCCTGCATTCTTTAAGTTATCCGCTATATTTTAATATTATTTGGGTCTACGTGAGTCCCATTTAATGTCTCTAACTATATATTTTATTATTATTTATTTTTCTAATATTTTATTATTTTAGGATCAAATGACCATTTTACCCCTAGTAATAATATAACAGACAAGCACCTCTATTCATTTTTCACTTATATCTTCATCTTAACTCTACATCTCTGGATTCTGTAATCACTATGCAGTAGATCTTTCTGCACAAAATCCCCTGAGACAGTTAACTCAAGCTTAGGGATTTAGTTTGTCCCTATATAAGCTCTTAAACATTCATGACCATTTTTTGGTTCTAATGATTTCAGAATTTTATGAAATGAATTTTATAATTTTTTGTGCTTTCTTAACTATTGATATATATATTAGGCTAGTTCTTAATTCCTCTTACTTCCAGAAAAATTATCAAAGTTCATTCATGTGGCAAATGATGATCTTGCCCTCGAGCCCCCTAGACCTCTCTAAAATATCAAAAATTCTTATGAGTCATGTTCATCTGATACTTTTCATATATGAAGTTACTTCGTTCAAATTCATCTTATTAAAGCCTAATAAATTCATTATATAAAATACTAAGTAATTAAAAAATCCTAATTTTTAAGAATGTTACACTATGTTTGACTTAGGTGCTAGTCATTCATTCATATCTTATAACTATGCTAGAAGGATGGGTCTAGTACTTAATACCTTACCATATGATCTGTTTGTGTCTACCCCTACAAGAAGTAACATGACAACTCCCATGTTTGTTTGAATTGTGTCATTTAGTTTAACTAGTGCTATACCACATTTGATTTGATTTGTATGCCACTTGTTGAAATTGATGTCATTATTGGTATGAATTAGATGTCTGTAAATAATGCTCAACTTGATTGTATGCAAAAGACCATATCTGTGCCATTGTGTGGAACAATACCTTGTACTAGGGCTTAGTTAGCCTTTATGACTACCAACCAGGCTAAGAGATGTTTGAGGAAAAGGTGTCAGGGATTCTTAGTGTTCTCTTCTCTATTCAAGCTATGCTAAAGAAAGGTTTAAAGGAGATACCTATAGTTAGGGAATTGCTCACGGTATTTCCCATAAAAATTACAGGATTACTGACAAACCTTGTCATGAGGTCGCAATTTAAAATTTTGATTGCAAAATAAAAATTATGTAGTAAAAGTGTGTAAACAAAGTCATTTCACTTTGGAGCAACTAAAATAATATAATTTAGGTGAGTGATTAAGTAATTAAGCAAGTATTTTTTTATATTTTTATATTTTTATATTTTTATATTTTTATTATATTTTTTTACTTATTAAATTGTCTTCATGAACATAGAAAAGTATGTAAGTATGAAAGTAATTGTATGGGAGTATAAACAAATGTATATATGATAAGCATGACTTTTATATATTCTAATTCTCCTAACTTAAGCATTTTAATAGTTAAATGAGGCTTAATGGATTTACTTAGATGGAATTTAATTTTAGTAGCCATCTTTTGCACTTTAGGAATTAAATCACAAAATCTTGGATTTTTAATGCATAAATTTCAATAGATAATTTTGTAGTCTTTCCTACTTAATTTCTCCTTCCATTCTTGGTGGGTAGATCATTGGACTTCCACTTGTGGCATCACACATTCATACATGGAGAAGAGAAATGAACAAAGAAAAGGCAAAGCAAGATGTAAACTCAAAACAAAGGAAAAGCCATGGTTTAAGAAAGAAGAAAGCAACGTGGAAAGGAGTGTAAAGCAAAACCATGCATGGAGCTTCGAGTTAGTGAGCTGAAGGAAGTTTCTAATGTGATTAAGAAGATGCAATGGGTTGTGAGATGACCACATCAGCTTAAGCATGAGAAGTACGTGGTAAGGGAGAAGAGAACCATCCACGAAGAACTTGAATAAGAAAGAAGAATGAAGCTAGGGGTATCACGAGAAGAATGAGCTGCATGGGACATGAAAAACCAAATGAGGCAGCAGCAGAAATAAAAACCATGCATGGAGAAAACATATGCGAGAAGCTACGTGATTCATGAAGGGAAACAACACCATGCATGTAGGGGCAGCAGCTGAACAGAAATGAAGCTAACGTGGGGGAAGCACTGCAGCCATTAAGGAGCTTGGAAGCCACGAGGAAGGAGGCTCGAGTTGTTCATGCAAATAGCAGCACACTCATTCGGGTTTTGAAGGAATAAAAAGCATCGAGTCAAGGAAGCAACAAGCTGCTGCACGACCAAAGAAGCTACGTGAAAGAGCTAAGAAAGTATAAGCATATCACGTGGAAGTTATGGGTTGCAACATAAATAAACAGAAAACACATTAAAAGCTAGACAAAGAAGGAGAAGCAACTGTAACATGCAGACTTATTTACATGGATGGCTACGAGTTACTGAAGATGCAATGAGTGAAGGAAGCAACGAGCTAAGCTGAGAACGAGAACAGTAACGAGCAGTTAACGTGAAGGAGGCGAGCTGGAAGCAGAATGCAAAGAAGCAGCAAGAGAAAAGGAATTTATATGGAATATAATTAAATAAAATGAAGTGGAGCCCACCTTATATATACATGAAGAGATTCCACGTTGAAGCTGGAGGCATCCCATGTCGAAGAAGCAACACATTGAGTAAAACGCGAAGAACTTCTAGCTACGGGCTGAAGAAAAGAAGCACGTGAATAGAGCATGAAGAAAACACGCAAGGAATGTAGTAGCATCAGCATGAGAATTATGGGAAGATTATAAATGAGGCACGTGACTATTAAGTAAGGAAAAGAAGCGATGAAAGGCAACTGAAAATTGACGTCAAAAACAAGACGTGGAAAATGACGTGGTTTTGCATGAATCTGAATTGAGGAAGATGACATGGGAGTAAATTGCAAGATGAATGAGCTATGGGCTGATGTATATTAATGAAGCATGAGCTGGAAAAAGAAAATAAAACACTAGAGTTGAGGGAGGAGACGTGAAGAATGCAAGAACTCAAGAAGAGGCTGGGCACATGAATTTTAATGAGGAGATGGAGGTTTCATTCTGCACGCTTCCTTCATTCATTGGACGCCCTCCATTCAAACCCACAATCCAATTCATTCACGCAACTATATTTTCAAAAACCCTCATCTATATATATTCATTCATTTATCCATTCCAAGGGGATTCCAATCCATACTCCACCCCATCATCCATTCATTCGGCGGCATTCCATCCATTCATTCACCACTCCATCCACCACGCCATCTCTTCCATACTCACCTCCATCCATCTACCATTCAATGAAGCTCTAATCCATCTTCAGGCTAGCTAGGAGGAAGCTCTTGGAGAAGCTTGAATCCATGGATGAACATAGAATTTTGGCTAAGGATTTCTTTATTTTCCTACACTTTTTCTCTTTCATATATTATCTTGGTTAAGTTATATTTGATAGGAAATTTGTGTAATTGTAATTAGTGGCTGGTTAGACACTAATTAGGGAACCTTTTTGTTGATTAATCAATCTAATTAGACATTGATCAAAACTCCAATATTATCTAATTTCCCATGTGTGCTTTGGAGGTGTTCGATAAAATACATGAATAAAATTATGTGCTTGAATGTTTAATTTGAGGATTCCTTAATGTTTAGTTAGTTAATTAAACATTTTAGGATGATGATTCAGAGGCTAAACAATTAGTTAATCAATCAAATTGAGTGTTCAAGATCTTAAAGACAAGAATTAACAATTTAATGCGGAGTTGAGGTTTTAATTCAACATTAGATCGTTAATCTCTTGAGTCTTGAGTGGTTACCCAAGATAATTTGTTATGAACACAATTAGGAACTCTTAGACCAGAATTAATCACAATTAGATTAGGATAAGGATAGTGGATACCAAGGGACGAATCCAAAGCTAGTCACAAGCCCATCTTTCACCCATAATTCACCCAATTAGGTAGAATTTAAGAATTTTAATTCAATTTTATTTTAAATAGCTTAAGTAAATCAAAACCCCTTAGTTTAAGAATTTTTAGAGTCTTTTAATATTTGGAAAACTCAATTAAACATTGAACTCCAATTTCAAGGGAGATGACCTAGGTTGTGCCATTAGCTACATATTTTATCAACCTAGTATTATTTTGAGGGTTGCGCGACGACCCACTCAATATAGGTGTGGAACAAGTATAGAAAATGGAAGTGATATAATTTATTTTAAATGCAAAAGCTAAATAAAAGGATGCTAATTCAAAAATACTAACCTATATAAGATTTAAACTAATTTCAAAAATTGAGAGATTTTTTCTCTCTATTTTTTTATGATTGAATTGAAAATTTAACTAAAATGAAATTTAAACTAGAACAAATTCAAGAGAGCTAATTGCGCAAAATTGGGTAAAATGAAAAATTCAAATGCAATAGAATAGAAATGACAACCTAGCAATACTTAAAGAATGAAGAAAATTGGGCTCTAATGATTAATTAAACTTGGGACAACTACTATGATCAAATGCCATATACACTAAAACCATGAACTTTCTAAGTTTAGGATGCAAGACCAACTACGTAGAATGAATACTCTCCTAGGCATTTTATCAAACACCTAACTTGCATGATAATATGACAATTGATCAAGCTTACAAAAATTGCACAATTAATTCATAACATTGGACTAGACTTTGTGCTCATAAACCACATCCATCCAACAATTCCAATGCTTCAATCAAGAATTAAACCACTTAATTAGCACCTACAATGCTAAATCAATAAGCTAAAGTTCAACAATCAAAACACAAGAATACAAGATACAAAGGTCAATTTAAACATAATCTTTTATTAATAATATAGCAATTCATATAAATTTCAATCCACTAATCTAATGGTTCACATTACAATCCATAATAGTCTAAAATAATTCAACCATTACAATTCTAATTCTCAAGTCAAAATATTCAAGAACTCTATCCTAAATTACATAGAATTTGATATGGAAATAGTGAAATGAGAAGGAATAATTAGCCTAATCCAATGCTTGCAATCCATGGCCTCTTGAATCCTTTCCAAGCTTGTTAGGTCATCATCAAACTCCTTAGCTCCTTATGGCCATGAGCTCTCCTTCAATCCAAGAAAATTTTCATCTATAGCCTTCAAAATGAAAAATGGCGTCCTTATGGTGGAAAAGGGAGGAGTGGGTCACAACCAAGAGGGGAAAAAAAGAAGAATGGAAGAATAGATGAAGAAAAAGATGAAAGAAAAGTGGAAGAATGGAGGTGGAATGGAGGAAAATGGTGAAGAAGTGAAGAAGAATGGTAAAGAATGGAAGAGCACATTGAAGAAGATGAAGAACACGTTCAAGATGGATGAAGTCTTCAAGTTCTCTCTTAGCCAAGAAGAATTGCCGTGCTCTCCTCTTGTTTTGTGTGAAATGCAGAAAAGAATTAGGATTTAGAAAGTGATGTAGATTAGTGAGTGTGAGGTGGACCAATAAGGAGAAAGTTTGAGACATTTAGACTAATAAGAGCTTGAGAGAATGGTGAGATGGATTAGTAAGTCTAAGTGGATGCTTAGGTGTAATACCTTAGTCTCTTTACTCTTATATATTAGTACCATAAGCTATCTCATTTGTAACATGCATGATGGAGCACCATTTCAAGGAAGGACATACCTTACATAAAGGAAAATATTGAATATTTAAATGTATATATTTGTGTTACATAAGGTTTCATTTTCTCATCTTATGCTCCATGGACCATGTGAACTCATACACATCATTTTCTAGTCATAGCACATCCATACAAGTCATACTTATCACATTTGATCTCATTCACTTCGGGTTTGAATCTACATTATATAAATTCCATAGTTTGCTCTCGGGTTTAAAATTCAATTTTCTGATACAAATTTTGGAAATTCATAACTAATTCTAGAAAAATCATAATCAAGTAAACCATACCATTCTGGAAAGTTGGGGATGTCTAATTTTGATAAAAATAAGTAAAGACCAATGCAGTAGCCTTAAGCTAGCATAAATCGATATAACAATAACATAGATTAGGCTGCATTACTAATACTATCATGGAACTTCAAAAATTCATATCTCCATCTAGAGTACTCTAAATGAGGTGATCTCAGTGGCTATGAAAAGCTTATGATGTCTAGTTTATGATTATAAAATTTCATGAGCACCAAACTTCATTTGGACTATGTGTGATAACAACAACAACAACAACAACAACAACAAAGCCTTTTCCCACTAAGTGGGGTCGGCTACACGGATCAATCGACGCCATAAGCACCTATCGTAAATCATATTTTTAGACAAACCATCTAAATCTAAATCTCTCTTAATAATTTCTCCTATAGTTTGTCTTGGTCTTCCTCTACCTCTAATTATTGGACTATTCACCATCTCATCTACTCTCCTAACTAGGGCTTCTATAAGTCTTCTCCCAACATGACCAAACCATCTAAGTCTTGATTCTACAATCTTTTCCACAATAGGGGCGACTTCTACTTTCTCTCTAATGTATTCATTTCTAATCCGATCTCGTCTAGTGTGTTCACTCATCCAACACAACATTCTCATCTCTGCAACATTAAAATTATTCTTTTGTTGACTTTTTATTGCCCACCACTCAGTTCCATACAACATTGTAGGTCTTATAATTGTATGATAGAATTTACCCTTAAGTTTGAGTGGTACTCTTCTATCACAAATAACACCTGAAGCACTCTTTCACTTCATCCACCCCGCTAGAATCCTATGTTTTACGTCTTCTTCTATTTCCCTATTATGTTGTATGACGGATCCAAGATATTTAAATCGTGTGACTTGTGGTATAATATGTTCTCCAACTTTCACTTCTATGCTAGAAGTGATGTATCTCTTACTAAACTTACACTCCATATACTCGATTTTATTTCTACTTAAACGAAATCCATGAGTTTCCAAAGCTAATCTCTACCTCTCTAACTTCTCATTCATTTCTACTCTCGATTCCCCAACTAAGATAATATCGTCTGCAAATAGCATACACCGTGGTACTGGCTCTTGGATATGTTCAGTAAGCACATCCAATACTAAGGTAAATAGATAAGGACTCAGAGTTGACCCTTGATGTAAACCAATAGTTATCGGAAAATCTTCTGTACGTCCACCTTTTGTTACTACACTAGTTGTAGCCTCACCATACATATCTTGTATTGCTCGAATATAAGCTATACGAACTCCTTTTTTCTCCAAAGCCTTCCATAAAACCTTTCTTGGTACTCTATCATATGCTTTTTCCAAATCGATAAACACCATGTGTAAATCTCTTCGATTCTCTCGATATCGCTCCATTAATCTTCGCAACAAATATATTGCTTCCATAGTTGACCTTCCCGGCATAAAACCAAATTGATTCTCCGTAACTTGAGTCTCTTTCCTTAATCGTTACTCAATTACTCTTTCCCATAATTTCATTGTGTGGCTCATGAGCTTAATTCCTCTATAATTTGCACAATCTTGAATGTCCCCCTTATTCTTATAAATAGGAATTAAAGAACTTCTCCTCCACTCATCTGGCATTCTCTTAGATCTCACAATTTCATTAAATAACTTTGTGAGCTCACTTATACCTTTCCCTCCTAAACCCTTCCATACCTCAATAGGTATATTATCCAGTCCAACTGCTCTGCCACTCTCTATTCTCTTTAATGCTTCTTTTACCTCTGCCTCACAAATCCTACGATAAAAAGTATAATTTTGATCCTCTTCTCTAGTGTCTAATCTATCCGATTGCAATGCAATCTCATGGCCTTCATTAAAAAGCCTATGAAAATAATTCTTCCACCGTTCTCTGATATCTTATTCCGTGACCAAGACTTTACCTTCTTCATCTTTAATACATTTTACTCAATCAACGTCTCTTGTCTTTCTTTCCCTACTTTTAGCTAACTTGTAAATATTTCTTTCCCCAACTTTAGTACCTAAAGATTGGTATAACCCATCGAATGCCTTCATTCTCGCTTCGCTCACTGCCTTCTTAGTCTCTTTCTTAGCTACTTTATATTTCTCCCAATTTTCATTCCTCCTACACAATGACCACACTTTATAACACTCCCTCTTAACTTTAACTTTATCTTGCACGATTGCATCCCACCACCAAGATTCTTTATCTCTAGGTCCAAAACCTTTTGATTCACCTAATATTTCCTTTGCCACTTTCCTAATCTCTTTAGCCATTCCATTCTACATATCGTTAGCACTTCCTTGTATTTCCCAAGGTCCTTCCTCCACAATCCGTTTCTGCACATTCTTTTCTTTATCTCCCTTTAATTGCCACCACTTAGTTCTTAACACCCTATTTTGGCCTTTATTTTTTACTCCCCTCCTAACTCGTACATCCATAACCAGAACTCTATGTTGAGTAGTTAAACTCTCTCCAGGTAAACTTTGCAATCCATGCAAAGTTTTCTATCCGATTTTCTTATAAGAAAGAACGCGATTTGAGAACATACCCTTCCACTTTTGTATGTGATAAGATGTTCCTCACGCTTTCTAAAACAAGTGTTAGCTACTATAAGATCAAACGTCAATGAAAAGTCTAGAATAGTTTCACCCTCTGCATTTGCTTCCCCTATGCCATATCCTCCATGAACACCCTCGTAACCTGAAGATACACTTCCCATATGACCATTTAGATCCCCTCCTAAAAGAATCTTTTCTCCTAATGGTATTTCCTGAACTAAACATTCTAAATCCTCCCAAAACTTTACTTTGTGATGTTCTTCTAATCCTACTTGTGGTGCATAGGCACTAATGACATTAAAAATTTTCTTTTCCACTATTAACTTTAATGCAATGATTCTATCTCCTAACCTTTTTACATCTACTATAGTATTTTTTCAAAACTTATCTACAATTATACCTACTCCATTTCTAGATTTATCCTTCCCAGTATACCAAAGTTTAAAACCTGAAGTATCTAATTATTTCGCTTTTTCTCCTACCCATTTAGTTTCTTGTAAACACATAAAATTAATTTTCCTCCTAATCATGGTATCTACTATTTCCATTGACTTACCTGTAAGTGTACCTATATTCCAAGTCCCAAAACGAATCCTACTCTCATGAACTAACTTCTTTACCCACATCCGTTCATGAAAATGTGGAAGCCCTTGCTTATTTTTCACTACACTCAGGCGACGATGTAGCAGCTCTTGCTCACTTGTCACTGTACTCGAGTTATACAGCGCGTTACTTCTGGACAACGTCCTAGCATTACGTTTAATATATTGATTGTCCATGTCATAAAGATTCGACAAAGTTTTACGTTGGCTGTCGATTGCCTAACACAACCCTCCTATTTTTTTCGGGCTTGGGACTGGCTATGAAAATTAATTTGCATCAAGGCTCGTCATAGGCAGAGTTATTTGGACTATGTGTGACACAGAAGAAAATTAACCAAATGAATAGTAACCATACCATTTCTGCATAATTTGGCCAATTTTGGAAAATCATAATAAATTCTCTAGAGTTTCAAATTAAGTGTTATTTAACTCTATGAAAAGATATAGATGAGACATACTTGTTGGTAAATTTTCATAGAAAAACTCATTCATTTAGCCATATTTTGGTTCAACATACCATTTGGTCGAAATTGAAGTTCAAAATGGCATCTCAAGACACCAAATGGCCCTTCTTGCTTTCCACAACCACTTGGGCAACTTTAAAAGCATAAAAATCATACATAAAATCATGCCAAATGATCTAAATCACCATGGAGATCAATACCACCTTGCCACATCCATATATATACAAGAACATCAAGTTACATAATGGCAAAGGAGTGGCAAAATCTCACATTCTCATTCATCTTGCTTCCATATTGATACATACACTATTTATACATACATTAGAATATGTTCAATTGTTTACATCATGTATACATCTCATGGTTACATATTTTTATATCAAAATGCAAATACAAAGCTCATTTCTTTATTCTTTTGTCAAAGTCTTGCCCCTTATAATTGTTGGCCACCATTTCTTGGTCTTTTTGGCTCACCTAGATATGATTAGGCATATGTAGAGGAGAAGTAAGATTCAAAGAATCCCAATAGCTCTCAACCCCTTTAAAACATGCATAATAGATGCATTTACAAGTTAAAGAATGCATGCATAGCATATAAGCTATTAATGCACATACGTAAAATATTTTCCTTGTCACATAAACTTATACATAGCAAACATAAGCTCTGAAGGGCATTGATCTAGCCTCACCCACCTTTCTTGGGATTTTTGGATTTGCCTCACCTACTTTCAAAGGACTTTTAACTTAATATCATTCTTTTTGAGACTTTTGGCTTTATCTCACCCATTTTTAGGGACTTTTGGCACAACCAAACCCATACAAACCATAATGCAAATATAAACACATTTCAAGAAGCATAATGGTACCATAACATATAAGCATTGGCTAGAAACATTTCTCAAGGCTCACACATACACACAAGCACTCCAAGACAAGCAAACATCCACGCCATGCATGAGAGAAAAGTTAAAGAGCTACCTTGAAGCAAGAACACAACACTTTCTTCTTGAAATTCTTATTCCCCTTTCTCGGCTAAGCCTTGCAATTTGGTGGCCCTTAGTTCTCTTAGTCTAGACACATCAAAAGAGACATACATCACTTATGGAAACAAGCTCTAGCCTTATGAAATTTCTATGGAGTCTTACTTTGTCCTAAGATATAATTATGGTTCCATAAAGGACCTAATGAAGCAACTATGGAAATTCATAGTTTTGGCTCCCATTTCTTAATCATTCTAGGTCTTTTGACTCTATTTAGACTCTTTGGAGTCATCACACATTCATTTTAAGGAGTCTAACTATAAGTTGCTTCATAATATCACATTATGGAGCCTACACCTCCATCTCACATTCCATGACTTTTAAATTTTTTCCAAGGCTTCCACTAATGTTCTTTTATCATATTTAGTCTCATTCTAGGTTTAGAACAAATTAAAACACTCCCTAAGTGCATGAAGTGGGTTAGGCCGAGACATGAAGAGCATTATGCACTCATGGAATTTGCTTGCTTTCTCTTAGGGAATTAGCACCAGTGAAACTTCCTAGATGTCTTAGGATCTCATACTTACTCTTAGACAACTTAAATTATTATTAAAAAGATTCATATTTGCCAAGATGCAACCAAATTCCTAAATTTTATAACTTGTATTCTAAAGCTTCCTTTTCAATTCTAGTTAGATATTCTTAATCCTCACACTCCACAACCCTTAGTTCCATTAAGACCACATGAAGAAAAACTCTCCTCCTCACTTTTTCTCTTTACACTGAAGCTTAAATGGCTTGGAAGCACAAGATTTTGCAAGTGTTTCAAATAAAGTCTTACCTTAAAATGAAGCTCTCTTTGTGTAGATTATTTTTCACCGATTGGTTTCTTAAAAAGAGTTCCTTTTTTACTTGGGTTAGACCTGAATCTTCAAGTTTTTAAGAAAAGAAAACTACCTTTAAAGAGCTCTTAAAGAGATGATCAACTTTCCTAACTAGCGCAGGATGAAAAGAGGCTATTTTCTTACCCAAACGGAAGCTTAAACTTCTTCTCTCTCTCCCCTCTTAATGTCACGTCATAGCTCTCTAAAATTCTGAAAATGGAAGCTTGGAGAAGATGATGAGGTGTAGTCTTACTTAAGAAGCCTCTTTTACAATTTTTTAAAATGACCATTTTACCCCTAAGTGCCTGTTCGCTTCGTTTAGGCCTATTTCAACTCCTTTTTTAGAATCGTATTTTCCATCATAAAATTTAGGTCCTCTAATTCATAAAATGAGTTTGGTTTCATCCAAATTGAATTTAAAACCTTCTCGAATGAACTGGTCAAAGTTTAAGTCAACTAACGCTTTAAAACGTAAACCGAAAGGATTTAAACTATTCTAGGAGTTCCTATGGTTTTTAGGGCCTTTGAGAACCCCAGGAAACTCATTTTTCCCATTAAAAAAATCCTTTCTTTGAATTTTCTAAAAAGCTCCTGAAATTACGAAAATGCCACTGCATCTTTGTTATATTTCATCTTGTTATTTTGGCCTCGTTTTCAAGCCACCTCTGACCTTAGATCCTCATTATTTAAGGTTTAGATTATTATTCAAATTTTATTGGATCTCAAATCATTCTATTTGGGGGACTTCTTTTTATATCTAATGAGTTTCATATGTTTACAAATAAATTGGACATTACGTTTCTCACGTTTATGGAGGAACCGAATATTACATTAGATGGCTATGGTTATGAGATGGAGGTGAGGTGGATAAGTAAGGCCTTAGATGGACCAATGAAATTAAACTAAGTTGATGATATGGATTAATGAGTGCCACATAAGCATGCCACGTCATCACCTTGTAAAAAGTCAAGTCTGTCTTCCATTTAAATGACCAAACTGCCCTCTAAAAAGTCATGCAACCTATAAAAATATACTTCAAAATAGATTATGTAGCAATAAAATAAAATAAAATAAAATGATTAATCATATAATTAAATAGCATTAATCATTAATTTAATGAATTAATCTAATTAAGCCTTATTGAAACTAATTAAGGGATGGAAATTAAACACAAATGGAGAGAATATTAAGCTAAAATCATTAAAAAGAAAGAAACAGAAAAACTTTAAGAAATTCACAAGAAAATATTTTTCTATACAAATGACCATTTTACCCCTAATTGGACAACTCTAATTCCTTTTACTAATAACATTCTTGATCATATGACCCAACTTTAATCATTAATCTCATGAGATTAATTTCCTAATAATCATATGAAATGATCAAATCAAAATTTATTAATGAAAAATCCAAGTGGGTCCCTATGTAGGGGTATTTTGGGAAAGTGAAAAATGGTAGAGACAGTGAAATTTTGGGTTCAAGATGAAATGAAAACTAATTATATGGAATGGATGGAATCATCAAACAAATGAAGGAATAGACATTCCCCGAAAGAAACTCACTAGAAAACATCTAAAATTGTGATTAATCACCTAATAAAGCATAATTAGGCATAGAATCACAGTGTAATGTATGGATTAGGCAAGATAGAAAAAATTAAGCCCTAAGATTAATAAAATCATACAATATACACAATATGAATACAATCCTAAAGAATTAGCCCAAAAAACCATCAAATCTAAAATTTGGCCAAAATTATGAAAATTATCTAAAAAGTGCTAATTAGCCAAAACCATATGTTAAAAGCACTAAGAATGAGAAATAAAAATAATGAAAATATAAGAGTTATCAATTACCACCTGAAAGAGAAGTAAATTCTTTTATTGATTTAGTTCCTGGGGCGGAACCAATATCTAAGGCATGCTATAGAGTGGCCCCATTAGAATTAGTAGAGCTAAAGAACCAGATAGAGGAACTTTTAGAAAAAGGTTTTATCAGACCTAGTGTTTCACCTTTAGGAGCACCAACCTTGTTTGTAAAGAAGAAAGATGGGAAGTCTTAGGCTTTATATAGAATAGAAGGAGATGAATAAAGTTACAGTTAAGAATAAATATCTTTTACCTAGGATTGATGACCTCCTAGATCAGTTAGTAGAAGCGTCAGTATTTTCTAAGATAGATTTAAGGTCAAGGTATCATCAATTAAGGGTTAAGGTCGAGAACATCCTTAAGACTGCATTTAGGACTAGGTACAGGCACTATGAGTTTTAGTTTTCAAATCTCCAAAAGAGCATGAAAGGCATTTTAAAGATAGTCTTAGGAACTTTAAGAGAGAAGTAGCTTTATACCAAACTTAGTAAGTTCTGGCTCACAGAGGAGTGCTTTCTAGGTTATGTGATTTCTCAATTAAGGGTTGTAATAAATCCCTATAAAGTAAACACAGTCTTACAGTGGGAAAGACTAAGAACAATCATAGAGATTAGAAGTTTTCTAGGTTTAGCTGGCTATTATAGGAGGTCCATAAAAGGCTTTTCCTAAATAATCTCACCACTAACTAGACTTGCTAAAGAAGATAAACCATTTTTGTGCAATGATAAGTATGAGCAGAGTTTCCAAAAGTTGAAACATAGGTTGACTCTGGCCCTCCTATTAATAATACGTGACCCAAAAGAAACCTTTGTGGTGAATAATGATGCATCTTTTAAAAAGTTAGGATGTGTTTTAATATAGAATGGTAGAATGGTAGCCTATGCCTCTAGACAGTTAAGGCCAAATGAAGAAAATTATCCTACCCATGATCTAGAATAAGCAGCAGTAGTTTTTGCTCTTAAGATCTAGAGGCACCATTTATATGGTGCTAATGTAGAAATATATACAAACCACAAAAGCCTAAAATACTTATTTGATTAAAAGGTGTTAAATATGAGACAGAGGAGATAGATGGAGTTCCTAAAGGATTATAAACCTAAAATAAGATATCATCTAGGTAAAGCCAATATAATGGCTAATGCCTTAAGTAGGAAATCCACCCATGTAGCCATGTTGATGCTTAAAAAGCAAGAGTTAATAGAAAATTTTAGAGACATGCATCTCACATGTCAAGTGCAACGAAGTAGTTTGTTTATGACTGAGACCAAAATAGAGAGTGAATTTATGACTCAAGTAAATGAAGCTCAGAAAAGAGATGTCTATGTAAAGAAAATTATGAGTTTAATGTTTCAAAGGATGATATTTTGATATACCATGACAAGTTATATATTTTACCTAAGTTAGGATTAAGAGAAAAAATCCTAGAAGAAGCCTATAAGAGCAAATACACTTTTCACCCAGGTAGTATAAAGATGTATCAAATTTTAAAAGAAATGTTTTGGTGGCTTAGGATAAAAATGGACATTGTAGAATACATAACCAAATGTCTAATATGCCAAAAAGTTAACATTGAACATCAGATACTAATAAGGCTACTTAAACTCTTAGATATTCTTGAATGGAAATAGGATAGTATTTCTATGGACTTTATTATAGGTCTACCCAGGACATATACAGGGAATAATGCTATTTGGGTGATAGTGGATAAACTAAGTCTGCACATTTCTTGCCAATTAAAGCCACTTAGACCTCAGACAAACTAGCTTAATTGTATATAAAAGAAGTAATAAGGTTACATGGAGTACTAAATAGTACAGTGTCAAATCAAGATCTTAGATTCATTTCCAATTTCTGGAAGTCATTACAAGAAGTTTTAAGGACCAAATTAAGATTTAGCATAGTTTACCACCCTAAAACTAATGGTCAAACAAAGAAAACTATTCAGACCTTAGAAGATATGTAAAGGGCTTATGTGCGAGAAATAAAAGGTAACTAGGATGCATACTTACTGTAACATCCGATTTTCTGAAAACGAGAGAAAATGTGAGAAATGTAACGTATGATTTCTTCGTCAATGAACAAAATTTACTGGATATAAAAGGAAGTCCCCTAAAATGATGTAGTTAAGGTCCCAAAAAAATTGAGAAGTATTCTAGACTCCTAAAAATGAGAATTTTAAGCTCAGACGGAAAGAAAAATGGAGCTAGGATGGAGAAATAAGTATAACTTTTGGAAAAATATATAGGAGGGCTTTTTAAATGAAATTTTTTAAGTTCTCCAGAGTTCTCAGAGGCCCCAAAAACCATGGGAAGGCCCAAGATTGGTAAAACCCCTCCGGTGTATATTTTTCAATGTCGATTGACCCAAAATTTGACTAATTCATTTAGTAAGGTTTTAGCTCCAAATTGAGTGATTACAAAGGCATTTTATTAAATTGAGAACCTAAATTTTATAATGGAAATATGGTTCTCAAAAAGGGGCTAAAATGAAGTCGAAACGAAATTGCCATTACAGAAGGATGAAATTGGAATTTTTGAAAAAGTGTGTTTCTAAAAGCTCCCACACACTTCTCCTTTCTTCCCCCATCTTCTTAAGCACGAAATTTCTGCCCAAAATAAAGAATATGATCTGCTCTCTTAGGCTCACAAGAAGGGAAGAAAAGGAGGAAAAAATCAAGAAAAAGGTATGGATTCTTAGTAGTTTTCTATGCTTTCTTCCATCTAAATCTCCTCTTCTCCATTCTCCTTTGTTTCCTTTGATTAAAATGAAGTTTTCAAATCTGTTTTAAGGGAGATATTAAGGGGAAATTTCGGATTTGAAGAGGGGAGCTTGGAGAAAGTAAGATTCAAGTGAGAAAAAACAAGAAAATAAGGTAATTTTTCTTCCTATGGCTGCTACCTTTGGTTCCTCTCCTCCCCCATTTTGCCTAACATGAGAAACCCTAGGAGGACTTGATTTTTAGGCAGAACCAAGGGTGAATCTAAGGAAAAAGGGTATGGAGATTAAGAATATGCAAAGGAAATTAACAAAAAATTATTAGATTTCAAGATGCAATTTCTAGGGTTTCAATTGCACCTTGTAAAATCTGATTTTGTATGATGATTCCTAGGCCTAAATAAGAGTTTAAATGAGCTCCCAAGATCCCTAAGAGGCTCCCCACATGCATCCTCCCTTGAGAAAACAAAGAAAACTCCATGGAACCTATTATGCTCCATAGTCTTAGCCTAAGAGAGATAGCATAGCTAGGGAGAGTTTTAAATTTTTCTAATCCATTGAGTCATATATGATGAATAAACATGAGAGGAAGCCTTGAAAAAAATTTAGAAAGCGTAGAGAATGAGTTGGTGCTTTATGTTCCATAATATGACCTAAAGAAGCAACATATAGTTAGGCTCTTGATTTTAATTGTGTGATGACTTCAAAAGGCTTAAAAAGAGTCAAGAATCATATTTGAAAGAAAAAAATAGAGCCTAGAATTTATTTGAGGGGTGTTACTTCATTAGGTGCATTTATGGAACCATAATGGGATTTATAGAGCAAGTTAGTGTCTAAGCAAATTGTATGGCCTTAGAATTGAGTCCATGAACCTAATTGGCTTCCATAAATTGTGTCTAAACTAAGAGAAATCTTTTCCACACTTTTGTGTGTGTGTGGCTGAAGCAAGGAAGGGAGATCCAAGGGAAAAAGTGTGTAATTGTGTACAAGGTAGCTCTCTCCACCTTCTCTCATACATGGATGTGTGCTTAGCTTGTCTTAGAATGTGTGTATGTGTATTTTTAAGCCATGAAAATTATGCTAGCATGATTTTATATGCCATGGTTTCATGATGACGTATTATGTTTCTAAATGAGGTTATGATGTGTGCTTGGGTTTACATGAGTGTGGTGAGGCCAAGAACCCTTAGCTATGGTGAGGATAAGCTAAGAACCCTTGAGATTGGTTAAGACAAAGTAAAGAGTCTTCCAAAAGAAAAGTAGGCTCCCAAGAGCATGGTTGAGTCCAAGAATCTCTTAAAGAATAGGTGAGGCAAGTCCAATATCCATAAGAAATTGGGTGAGGCCAATCCACTTGTTTGGCAAACCTTGTATGCTATGTGTGACTTTTTCAAATGCTAAGAATGCTCCTTGAATGATTGCATATGTCCACATGCCATGCTTGCATTTATAAGACTTTTTTGCATCCATTATGTATGATTGAATGGGAAATGAGCTATTGGGATTCTTTAAATCTCATTTCCTCCTCTCCAATAATCTAACATGCTAGGTGGACCAAGTGGACAAGGTAATGGAAGCTAACCACCTTGAAGAAAAGAGTTTGACAACAAAGTGCTTGAATTTTGCTACTTTAAGGCCATAATCATGTCAAATAATGTAATCCATGCTTGTAAATGGTCTATGACCTTTGGAACATATGTAATTATGATAATATATGATGTAGAAATGAAAGAATGTGTTATGTGGATGATGGAATGTAATTTGAGTATGTAATGCCAAGATGTGCTTCTTGAAAGTTTGAAGTGAATTATGAATGAGAGTTAAAGTTGTATGTATGAATATGGATATTTTGGTTATGTATTGGCAATTTTTCATTATGGAAGTATGTGTATAATTGCATGTGGCATAGCCAAAATGAGAGGCATAGAGTTTGGGACCATTTGGGCAATGGTATAATATTGTTTTATTCTGTAAATGGAGTAATTGAAAGCTAGCAAATAAATGAAGGCCCAATGGTTTAATTAAAATAATAAGAGACCCAATAGTATAATAAGAATTACTAAAGCCCTTTGGTTATATGTTAAGTAAACTAGAGCCATGACACATGACCATACCCATTCATTAACCATAAACCATATGGCATTTTAATTTCATCTCCCCACTTCTTATAACTTAGAAATTACAAGATAGAGAGAGAAGTTGAAGATCTTGAAACTCAATTTTGAACTAACTCTAGGAAGATTTGATCAAGGTGAATGAAGAAAAGTTTATTTTACTCTTTCTTAGCTTTTATTTGAATTAATTAGTTTTCTTATTAATGATATATAGATTCCTGGTGGATTGGAGAATAAGGGATTTTGATTTCTTGGAGGAGTACTAGGCTATTAAAGGTATAATTCTACTCTATATGCTATTTACTATTTATTTAATGAGACATTGAGTATTGAATTTATAATATTTAAATTATCTTATGAACAAGGTGTTTGATTAAAGTCCTAAGAGGCAAAATGGTGTGATTTTAATAGAAGTAGTAGCTTAGAGGACTTGGTTGATTGGTAAGTAAATGAATTATGAGGATTTATATTAGTGGTTGATATTAAATTGAGTGCAATGGTATTTACTAACATTGGAATGTATGAATCATAGAGGTTACTCATTGGATTCCTAAAGTTAACTTGTCGATTGAGAGATGGTGAATTGCTTTGAGGTGGCTAGTTCCTTAAACATAATTCTATGAAATGCTTTCTCATATTTATAAAATGAATGGTGAAAATGTTTATTTGGCCTTCAAATGTTTGATGAAATAATTATATGGAAATGATGTTCTGCATTTAATGTGTTTGATGGAAAGTTCATGAAATGAAGTATTGTTTTTATTATTTGAAGTGAATTAATTTGAAATTGTTATGCGATGTTTTGAAAGATATACTCATGGTTATGTTATGTTCCCTTCAAGTGGACATCCAAGGAAGTTCCTTTAATGGTGGATTTCAAGGAAAGAAAAGGTCAAGTGATATATGCTAGATGAGGTTGACGCATGCCTACATTCTAAAGATAGTGGCCCACTAATGTTTAATGATGATATATTATGTTTACTTATTCTAATATGGGATGTAATAAAGCAAGGATACCAAGATTCTCATGTGGTGGCTACCACACTGGGCAAGATAGTGTGTGGTATGGATGATCATATGGTTTTTAGAAACTTCCTATGGTGGATGCCACTAGAACCATGGTATTTTTAAAATGAATTTATGAATATAAATGTTTTGTTTTCCAAAATGATTTGTGAAAAGGATTATAAACTTTTGATGATTAACATAACAAAAGTAATGAGAAATGTATTTTTTTTATGGCAAAAAAGTTGTTTATCAAAGTTTATAGTTAGAATTGTATGCTTTAAAACTCTACTAGCTGTTGAATTTTATCACATCTATGCTTTTTCTTTCACTAACATCTCTAGGTAAAATGATGGATTTTGATAAGGGAAAGCAACACAATGAATACTTTGCTAAAGCATGTTACGTTGTAGCTAATGTATGAGCAAGACAATAATATCAAAGTTGTAATCAAAGTCTCATAATGTGTATGACTTTTAGTGGGTCATTTTTAGTTGTTAACATGCTTAAACTATTTGTATTTGAGTTCTAGATGGACATATATGTAAACCTTGAAATTTGGAGTGAATGTATGCATATTTTGGTAAAGTTTGGAAGGACAGGTGCAAAAACCTGAGAGGAACATATCAACATTGGGGCATGTAAAGTAGGACACTTTGACATTATTGACATGCCTAGGCTATGTATCTAAGTCATCCCTACATGACTAGGCCGTGTTGACTATCAATGACGTGCATTTTATGCTAATTTTGACTATACTACTTGTATTTAAGTATGTCCTAAATCCTATATTGTAAGTAACATATGTTAGAAATGTTCAAATAAGATGACTTATTAATTCATTGGATGCTGATTTCTTAGTTAGTTTACTTAGTGAGTTAAGATTACTTACAATGACTAGCTTCTACAAGTAAATCTTGAAATTAATTAACTTAATTTAGTAATTAAGTATAAAAATAAAAACTAGGCATTACAACTATAATATTTCCTTTACAAATTCTAACCACTAAGAACATATATTCATATTGAGCCAGTCAATCACAGACATAGCGACATTTTATACAGTAAGCTATGATAATACAAAAACTTATCAACTATCAATTATATATGCAAGAAACGATAATATTATTGCTGACAAGCGGAGGAGGAAAGGTGTACAAAGTGCTTGTTCTTGGAGACTGACACAGCAGGCGGCAGAATCCTCTTCGATCCTTCAATATCAGTGATGGACTCAAGTTATTTCTGCTCCATATGGACGTGTCGTCCTTCAATTGGCCCTGTAATATGTATCCATAAAAAGTGCTACGAAGAATTAGACAGATCCATCCTTGCAGATTGAAAGGTTTAGGCTGCAATTTTTGTAGTTCGCTAATGTTTGGATTGGTTGTGTAAGAAATCCGATAATTGGTTAGGTTGGTATCCATCGAGTCATGTCCTCATCCATATGCATGGCACAGATTCACTTTCAAATTTTCAGATACTCTTTTCGTCAACACTAACATTTACTTTTAGCAGAAGCTGCTGAATTCTGAGATTAAGGACATGTTAAAAGAGAAAGAGAAGAAAGGAATCAAAGGAAAAAGAAAGAAGAAAAAAAAGAAAAATATAAATAGTTAAGTGATTTTGTTTTTTTGGGTAAAATTTTTTCTCCCATGACTCCAAAGTGAGAAGAAATACAAAATATAAAGGACAAATAACCTTGAAAGATTTTGAGAAGCCTATTTAAAGTCGTTTATTATCCTCTCCTCTTTATTAGTATCTCACAAACAAAGAAAATGTTTTAATAAAAAAATTTCTTCTTTTCCTTCCCCTCCATCAAATCAAATTCTAAGCATGCAACCTTATTGCTGGATGAACTTAGATCTTCGAACATCATCAGCTCATTTGATTATATGATATAAAGGAAAAAAAATGTAAAAAGCAAATAAATAAAATAAGAAATAAATTTTATACTTTTACTTTTAAAAAAATAATTTGGTAGTCAAAATGATGATTGGATAAATAAAATAATAAATATAAAGATATAATAGATATTACATAAATTATATGAAGAGAATACATCCACAACCCAGCAAACCAAATGACTCATGTAACCAAAGATTAATTTATTGTTTTAACAATATTTAAACAAACAATCCACAACCGCAAAATAACCATTTATTTTTTTCTCATGGCACAAGGAATAATTTCATTATATCCACAGCTTACATATATTATTGTATTTTTTTCTTTTTTTGGGGCCACTTACATATTATTGTATTTTTTTCTTTTTTTGGGGCCACTTACATATTATTGCATTTTGCAGCTAAACTTCTTATACAATGTAAAAGTGAATTATATGGTCAAAGAATATAAAATACATGGGTTTCCAGTTAAATACACCGGGGAAAAAAAAGGGGTGCACAGATGTCAAGGTGTAACATGAAACAACAAATAACACTTCACTAAATCCTCCATTTACAAGCTGATCGTTGTGAATAAGCTATTTTACAGAGATAATATACTTACTGTATTACAATACACACCTCACATTGCTTTGCCAGAGAATAAAGTAAAACAGTTTGAACAGGTCAATCTTTAGGCAACTTATGGTGTCCAGAAAATGTATTTTACATTTCGTGAAGGCACCTCTATAATTGTTGCTTCAAGGGCACCTCTAAAATGTATTTTCTATGCTGCCAGAGATCCCGAAGCAGCCTTCCTCTGGTCTAACAAATTTGTAAGTGCACTATCAATTTGAGTAAACACTTCCTCCTTGGAGACATTTCCATTAATCTGAAGACCACGAAAGCAAATTAGACGGGGTTCATCTCCAAAATATCATATAAACAGCAGGGCCAAATCAACTCTATATTTTACTACATCTTTGCTGTTGAACGAGTCGGATCTAAATGAAACACCAAAGAAACAACCAGATAGCAGCCATTACTCAAGCATCAAGCCTAAAGTTATTAAGCAATAAACAGCTTTCAATCAACAGAAATATTCCAACATCCATGACCAGATAAAATCATCCAGTTTTCATTGATGATACCAAATCACCAAAAACAATGAAAGGGGGGAGAGGGCGAATCATATGTAGTGGGTACCAAAAAATGGAAAAATTGTAGAATCTCATCATTCCCAAGTCATACATGTTGTCTGGGATCAATGAGGATGCACAAAGAACAACAAAATAAAACTGTCTCACATAGATACACATACCCACACAAATATTACGCTGACATAACCTACAAATTGAAGCCTATACAAATAATCAGTTGCCAATCTATTGGGTAACCCTCATAACAATATCATTGATCTCAAGAGAAGAAAACTTGAGCATGTGTGCGAGCATACATACAAGCAGGTATCATGTCATTGTGCCTGCCATGTATGTATGCCTGTGTGGGTCTGTCTTTGTCACAGAGGGAAAGAGAGAGAGAGAGAGAGATTTTATAACATACCTTAACAGTTATATTTTCATACAACGAAAGGACTGCCTCCACATTTTGATAATGGGTGTGCAACCGCAGCTTCACCTAAGTCAAACCAAACAGGAATGTAAATGAAAACATTTAGTCAGGCGTAATTGACTGTTCACTCAGCTCCAGGCAAAATGCAAAAAACTGAGAAACTCTAGATGTCATAAAAAGAAGCATTTTCAAACAGAACAATTAGAATTATGATGGAAACAAGGCATGAGAGTTTTTTATGGTAACATATTCATGCCTTCTCTTCAGTATCATCAAAACGTTGGGTAAGCCTTGCTGCAATTTCCTTAGTCTCTGGGGGAGAATACTTCAAATGATATATCTTTCCAGTGACAGGATCTAATCTCCGTCCAACTACTCTCTCCACAAGACTATCTTCAAAGACCTGAAAATTCAAGTAAAAAATTGTTGGAGATCATAATTTCTTCTACATAATTATTAGTAATTTGTCTCCTAATTATTAGTCAATTTTATCATTTTGTCCGGTCAACTTTCATCATTATGTATTCATTACTCTTTGCTTGATTAGTGGCTAATTTTATAGGATTGGATTGAAGGTTTGTCTCCTTTCCTTCCCTATATATGTAATCCCTTCTCCTTAAATAAAATTGAACTCAAAGTTCAAATTCTCTAAAATTCCACATGGTATCGAAACCCTCATGACCTATATCCTATGTTTAACCTAATTTAGCCAGGCTATGGCCATCCACATCAATTAAGCAGAAGCCTCTTGTGAAGTTGCTGCACAGATCAGCAAAACCATCTCTTCTCAAATGTTTGGAAGCAAGTCTTCCTATTTTGTTGCCACGGACAACGAGAAGGGAATCACACACCCCTTCATTGTGTCCATAAGGTTCCAATTGGCCAAACCCCCAAGTCCAACTGCCATCCGCAGTTCCACACACTGCCTTGTGTGGCTATCCTGCGCATAACGCCATCTTCCACCACTGCTTGCCTAGAACAAGTTGACTCAGCCACCTCTATTGATCTATGGTGTCTATTTGCTCTTCCTAAGACCACAGATGAAGCAACCAAACTTGAGATAATTTCAGCCAAGCCCACAGTTATTATAGCATTGATCAAAACCAAAGCTTGAAAGAATAATGAAGATTATATTTGTGGTTAACAACTAAAAAAAAAATATATCATACTTTAGTAGTTAGCATAAAAAATTATATGTCGGTGGTTAGCATAAAAAACTATATGTTAATGATTAGTAAAAACTAAATCTCTAACTCATAAAAAGGATGAGGAAATGATGCCCAAAACCAAGATCCCCACAACAAAGTGAGGGGAAGAAGACAAAGGGACAGAAATCAAAATAAAATTGCCAAGAATCAAGATGATTGGCAATGTTTGCTCCAAGATGTGCCCATGTTGAGGTGGAGTGTTGAAGAGCATAATTTCTTCTACATAATTATTAGTAATTTTTTTCCCTAATTATTAGTTAATTTTATCATTTTGTCTAGTCAACTTTCATCATTACATATCCTTTACTCTTTGCTTGATTAACGACTAATTTTGTGGGATTGGATTGACGATTTGTCTCCTTTCCTTCCATATATATTGAATCCCTTCTCATTCAATAAAATTTGAATAGAGTTCAAATTCTTTGAAATTCCACAAAAATTATAACAATAGAATTTGTAATTTTAATTGTTTATTTACATTCATGATTCCTAGTTGCTGGTGTTTATAGCAGCAAAAGGGCTCTCCAGCAAAGTAACTCCAAAGTCACTTTTTGTTCATATCATAGATAGATGGGTGATGTAGAACAGTAGCAAGAATATAGAGAAAGAGGGGGAGAGAGAAGAGGAGGGAGATGCAGAAGAAATAAAGGGGAAAAGGAAACTTGTAGAGAATTTGAAAACTTTATTTTAAAATCAAAGGGTAAATTAACCCTAGTACAACTAAGGGCTTGATATAGAACCCATAAAATAACTTTAATAATCTTAAAATAAAAGATAATATTAAATTCTAACTAAAAAATAATTACCTAATCTCAATAAAAGTTAATTAAGCCAATACTATTTAAAATAAAACAAAAGTAATTGAAAATATTAATTTCTAATCTTAATCCTAATAAAATATTTTTTTGCCATGTCTAAAGTAGGTCTTTATAAGATTTCCATCATTTCCCCCCATCTGACAAGAACACTCCTCTGGAAAGAAAAATTGTTGATAAGTCTGCAACAAAATGGGGTTTATGCAAAGAAACTCCTCCCCCATGATCCAAGTAGCATCTAAATCCGAGCAACCTTTCCAAGGAACAAGGTAGTGGTGATAAGGAACTTGAGAAGAAAGAACAAGCTAGACATCTATAACTACGTTAATAGCCTCAACAAGTACAAAGAGTAGGCATAGGGGCATGATGATGCTATATAAATGCAAAACCATCAGAAAGCAATGGGGGAGGATTAGAGGTGCCTTGGTAAGGGAATAAATCCTCAACATTGAAAACTGGACATGGGATATTTCATAAGGTAATTTATGCATTAGGCCCAAGTTTATTAGAAATATAAAAAAGACTAAAGACTCAGGCATACGACTTTTAAAAGGAATGTTTAGGATAATGCTCAAGGCAGATATAAACCAAAACAAAATTACCTACATTAAAATTTTGGAAGTGACAATAAAACATTAGCAAACAATTTATACTATTCATTGCTTATGCAAGTTTGTGCTTAATCTTAGCATGCAAATCACAAAGGTGCTGAACAAATATTTTTGCAAATTTAGAGGAACTTGATGTCAAAGGAATGGCATAAGTTTAATAGGGGCTAAAGCCTTGGATAATTTCAAAATGACTCTTATTAGTGGACCTATTAACTAAATTATTATATGCAAATTCAGTTGCTAGTAAAAACAAATCTCAATTTCCAAGTTTGTCCCCCACTAGACTTTTAAACAAATCACCCAAACTATAATTGGTAACCTCATTTTGTCCATCAATTTGAAGATGAAAAGTAGAGGAAAACCTTAGTTGGGTGTCAAAATTTTCAAAGGGTTTTCCAAAAGTAGCTAACAAACTTAACATTCCTATCTGACACAATGGTGGTAGGTAACCCATGCAAAACACACAACTTCTCAAGAGAACAACTTAGCTAGATGATAATCATTTGTGGTTTTATTACAAGGGATGTAATGAGCCATCTTAGAAAACCTATCCACAATAACTAAGATAAAATCATATCCTCGTGCCATTCAAGGTAAACCTAAAACAAAGTCCATACTAAAATCCTTCGAAGGTGCATCAAGAATAGGCAAAAGAGTATTCGACCCTATATTTCGTTTCCTTGCCTTAGAAGTTATAAGTTTGGCATGTGTGACATTGGAACAAAATTCTAGCACCACAACGTTTTAGGAAAGGCCAAGAAAATCTATTCTCAACTAAGGCTATGATATTTTCCTTACCAAGATGACCAGCTAAACCTCCAACATGCAATCCCATGCTAGAAAATCTCTCATGGACATCCCAAGGATACACAATCTAGTTCCACCAAAAAAATAACCATCCTTAATGATAAAATTAACATGATCATAATGGTTTCCATCATTAACTTCCTGAAAAATGATTCCAAAATTAAAACATGTAGCATATTCATCTTTTAACCTATCAAATCCCACAATGTTGACATTCATAGAATGCAAAATAGTGAACATACGACTCAAGGCATCTATAGCCTTATTTTCTACCCTAGAACTGTGCCTAACAACAAAAGTGAACTAGTGAAGAAATTCTACCCATTCTGCATGTTTAGTATTTAAATGCCTTTGAGAGGAACAAACTTCAGGGCTTTATAGTTAGAGTATAAAACAAAATCTTGGGGAAGAAGATAGAATTTCCAATACCTAAGAAACCTAGAAATGGCATAGAACTCTTTGTCATATGTGGAATATTTTTCCTTAGCCTTTGAATATTTCATTGAAAAAGGCCATTGGGTGACCTTTTTGACTAAGAACACCTCCAATTCCAACACTAGAAGCATCACAAGTAACTTCAAGAGGTTTAGCAAAGTTGGGTAAAGCTAAAACAGTGGCCTCAGAAAGTTTCCTCTTGATAGATTCAAAAGCTTGAGAAGCTGTAGGAGTCCATTGAAACTATCCTTTTTCAAATAGTCTATAAGAGGAGCTATAATAGTGCTAAATTCCTTAATGAAGCATCTATAAAAAGAAGCTAGACCATGGAAGCTATGCACTTCAAGAATGGACTTAGGCTGGGGCCATTCTCTAATGGCTTTGACCTTTTTTTAGGGCCAACAGCTAAATCTTGTTCAAAGACTATGAACCCAAGGAAAACAACTGACTTTGAAGGAAAGAACACTAAGGTTGAGAGAACTTCTCATGACGAAGGGTAAGGAAAAACAAACAAAGGTGGTCCAAATGCTCTTCCTTAGATGTGCTATAGATCAATATATTATCAAAGTACACAACCAAGAATTTTCCTAGGTAGGAGCTAAGGATATGGATCATATCTCTCATGAAGGTATTAGGAGCATTAAAAAGACCAAAAGGCATTACTAACAACTCATACAAACCATCTTGAGTTTTCAATGTGATTCTGCTCATTCCCAATTCTAACACTAATGTGGTTAGCCACCATAAAGATCAATTATCAAAAACTAACTAGAACTAGCTACTAAATCAAGCATGCCTTTAAGCCTAGGATAGAAAACCAATATTTGATAGTGATCTTGTCAATTACTCGACTATCCACACACACTCTCTAGTTCTATCCATTTTAAGAGTTAAAAGGGCAGCATAACACAAGGACCAAGACTATGCTAGATATAGCCTTTTTCAAGTAAACATTAACTTGCCTATTAAGATCCTCCTTATCTTTTGGATTCATTCTATAATGTGGGAGATCGGGAAGTTGAGAACCATGGATCAAGTCAATGGCATGATGAATATCTCTCATGGGTGGAAGTTCTAAAGGAAGCTCATCTAGGGCAATATCTTGAAATCCCTCTAAAAGTTGAGATATCTCCCTAGGTGTATCAACACTAGCAACAAAAGTAACATTAAAGGAAAGTTTAGGAATTAAGGCAAGCATCACACCAACCGTTTTACTCTCATTCTCAAAATTTTTTATAGGTTAAAAGGTGATCTTCATGTAAGATTGTCCCCAATTTACCCTCAACTCTACAAAGGACTCCAACTATTCTAATACAACACCACATCCAAATTCCCTAGTTTGAAGAGATAAAATGTTTGAATAATGGAAACTCCTTGTAACTCAACCTTCACATCCTCACATTTTCCCTTAGTCAAAATTTTCCTGCCATCTCCTATAGTTATGGAGTACAATTTAGTGTCTTGCACTCCAATGCCACGTTTCTTGATCACTTGGGTGGACAAAAAATTATGGGTGGCTCCACTGTCAATAAGCACTAGCACCTCTTCTTCAATATTCCCTATCAGTTTCATAGTTTTTTGGCTAGTTATCCCCACAATCAAAGCCAAGGATAATTCCATAGCTGCCATCACCTTTTCTGGTTCCTCTTCCACTAGAGCCTCCAATTTTTTAGCCTTTATTTCCTTTAATTCCGCCTCCTCCGTTAATATCATCACTTGAAGTTGTTTGTTTTTGCCCTTATGGTTGGGACTAAATTTCTCCTCACACTTGAAGCATAACCCAAGCTCCCCTCTACAATTAATCTCAGCTTCTGTCAACCTTCTCTTCTCGCCACTGCTACTACTGCTGCTAGTAATGGAAGTAATAGGGATAGTCACTGTGTGGTGCCTAATTGGTTCTCTTCACCCATATTCATCTCTTGCACTTTACTGGTTATGTTGTTGCTCACATTCTTAAAGGTCTCTATCGCATTGGAAAACTTTGGGAATTTTGATTTCAGGCCACCCCACCTAGCACCAACATTGGCTTTCAATCCCATGAACTTCCTTTCCTCCCCAGCCTTCTACAAAACCATGTTCTTCTCTTCTACTTGATATGCCCAATCCATCAACTACTTTAATGTCTTCAGCTGCAATAGATGAACTTCTACCCTCACCTCTTCAATCAACCCATTTTTAAAAATTCCGATCAACACCTCATCCAATACATTCCCCAAAGGTGTTGGCATGAGTTCGAATTTCTCTCTATGTTCCTCCACTATACCATCTTGCTTCAACCCCATTAACCTATTGTACCAGCCCCTAAGGTACAGATAGTGGAATCAATCCAACACCTCCCTCTTGAGCTCCCTTCAATTATGAACTCCTCTTGTCTCGAGCCATTGGAACCAATTAAAGGCTTTACCCTCTAATCCTACAACTGCAGCATCCATCTTCTCTTCTTTCACAATCCCATTCACCGTGAAATACCTCTCAATTTTAAAGATCCATCCAATCAGATCTTCCCAAAAAAAATGAGAAGCTCCAGTCAACGATGGTTGCCCACTTCTCTTCCCTCGACGATTTCAACGCCCCCTGTCTCATTTACAATTTCCCTCTCCTGCATTGGTGACTTCTGCGGTTCAGCACGTGGTTCGTCCTGATGGCTTCTAGGACTGAAAGCAGCTCAAAACTCACTCCATTGCTCAGTTAGCTCCATCAGCATTTGTCGCATCGTCATTATCTCACCTTTCATCTCCCTTTGGTCTTTCTACAAATCTTCCATATTCTTTTCCAGCAAATCTACTCAGTTATCCATCCCTGTACCCACCATGCCCCAGATAATGTGCTCTAATACCAAAAAATGATGTAATCCAGTAGTCTAAATTATTTTTATTTATGGATTGATAATTCTTCTCTCTTGGTAACGAAGAGAACAAGATAGAGTAACTACAATTTTAGAGGCCAATGGCCTGATAACAGAAGCAACAAAAGGGAGAAAACACAGCTCTCACTCTCCTGCTTTTCAAGAGGCCAAGCTCTCTCCACTTCCTTCCCGAAAATTTCCCCCTCTTCACAGCCCACATCTAATACTAATTGCTCTCCTTCCCACTCCCCCTGTTAATTCTTTCTCTTCCACCTATACTCCATGAGGTCAGAATTAGTTAATCTCAGGTAGATTTCCTTTTTGCCTCCTTTTGTCATCTCCTCCCCTTGATGGGCTCTACTCTTCCCCTTCCTCCTTTCATAAACCCACCCTTCCTTATTGGGCCTAATGGGTCCATCAGCTTGACTCCTTGAGCGTTTCTTATAGTATTGGTGCTGGCCTGGATAAAAAATTACTTGTGGAAAGAATAATAATTGACTCAGTTGTGAAATTCTTAGTTTAGATAGATTGTGAATATTTTTACATTGTGAATATTTTTACAAGGATCAATGATATCAATACTTAAGACAACATATCCTTACCTCTAGAACAATAAAAAGATCTGGTTCAAACCCAAATTCCTTGAGTGCAGTAGCCTGTGATATGCTCCTGGGATATCCATCCAAAAGCCAACCATTCTGTTTAGAGTCTGGCTTCAAAAGACGCTCCTTGACCATCTACAGTATAAACATTAAGATATCATCGACAAGAGCAAAACTACTTGAATAGAATACTTTTGTCCCTACCATGACAACTATTTCATCTGGGACCAATTGTCCTTTCTCCATATATTCTTTTGCCCGCATTCCATTTTCACTTCCTGTTGCAATTTCTGCCCTAAGTAAATCTCCAGCAGCAACATGCACCAAACCATACTGCATATATGATGAGCACTAGATTCAATCTGGTATTTTCAAGGAAAACCAGAAATAAGAGACTTAACTCATAGTCAGTAACTTTTTTAAAATCTGGAAAACAGAGATAGACAATCAAGCACAGGGAAACTGAAGAGAGTAGCAATAAGGCAAAGGCATACTCAGGATATTCGAATGTTCTAAACAGACCTTCAACAGTGTCAATGGAAACTCATGTACCATGTCAATATATCATTAATTGGCGATGAAAAATTTTGATTTTGTCACAAACCATTTCAACTCAAGCTTAAACTGTTCTGTGAAGGCTCATCAACAGTTTTATTACAATTTCTAACGCATCCCCTTGCATGAATTCTCTTTAGAATGATGTGTAGACAAGCATAGGCCCACCATATCTTGTGCTGAAACTTAATTTTAATTAAGTGAATAAAAAGCAGCAAGCATCAAGCATCAAACTCCTAACCACTTGGTCACTGAGGCTTTGTTACCATGTTAAAAACCTTTTCAGCTCAAGCTTAAATTATCAAGTGAAGGCTTATGAATAATTTTATTACAATTTCTAACAAAGTTCGAGACACAGAACAAGGAACAAAGACAACAAGAATAAGACACCCAGACAGAGAAACCCAAAAAATATAAGCAGATGTTTAGGAATGTATGTGAAAACTTATATTGGTTTCTTTTTATCTTTCAAAAGTCATCAACTTTAATAGACACAGAAGGGTAAATTAGTTACTTGTTTAGATAATACTATTTATTCATCAGCAAATATAATCCACTAAATGTGTTTAGTTAGTTTTTTGGCCATTGATAATTTATTGAGTATGGAAAAATGGTATACCAAGATCAAATCCAAACCCATATAAATTGGTGTGGAGGACTCCTTGAAATAGCTTACAATCAAATCCAACTATTTCTTTGCAATTGCTGATAAGGTATATCATTCTTATTGTCCAGAAGAAAAGAGCAGGAGCAAAAGGATGCATTTGCCAGACCAAATTTTTGTATAAATGATAATAAATTAATGTGATCTCTTAAGCACAACCCTCTTTCCTTCTATCAAGCAAGTCATTGGCTTGAAAACTGCTATCTCTGGTCAGTATAAAAGTGGAAGTCCAGCAACAAAGGGAATTGGTAAAACAGAGTCCATAAAGTGACTTCAAATACTAATGGTCTTCAAAGCGCCCCCCCCCCCCCCCCCCCAAAAAAAAGAAAGAAAGAAAAACAACAGTTCATCTTTTGGAGTATATGGTTTCAACGGCAGAAACTTTAGTGGGAGTTTGCTGTGTATGTACACCTAATCATTCCATCATCTTCCCTTCTTGTTTTCAATTTTTCCTCAACATAAAAATGCGAAGTTTGCATTGGATCACATTTTCCAAATAATTACAACGAATTAATGGCTATCTTTACAGTAATATAGAATGAAAACTCCCAAGTAGTTTACATTCCAATACAAAAAGCTGGAGCGAGATTAAATGTTTTAGAAATGCACATATACACTTAGGCAAATCAGTACGGCAATTGTGTCTTGTGAGAGTAGGTGTACTATTAGCAAAAGTAAATTACTCACCTTCTTGGTGATAAGCTCGCATTGTGTTCCTTTACCAGATGCAGGAGCACCAGAAATCATAAGCTTGGGCGGCTCAGGCTTTACAGATGCAACAATCTGCCATATTCACTGAGATGGTCAGACCCAGAGAAGACAGCCGCATTTTGAAAGTACTTTATTTTCTATGCTATGAGTCATTATTTCTTCTTTGTTCCCCCTCCAGTGCCCAACTTAATGAATCACATCATGCCTACGGAGAAATATTAGCATAAACAAAATGTTTTGAAGGAACAATCTGAACCGACTGGGAATTTATTGTTATAAAGGGATTAAAATTAAAACCTGACATTTCACATTACAAAATTTTTTGAGCTATTTAAACATTGCACGTGAACCCAGTACTCATTCAACTTTCCAACGACATTCCTCACATGAGATAGGAAGAACCCCCCCCCCCCCCCCCCACACACACACATATATATATGTGTGTGTATATATATTTTTATATATAGACACACACACAGACCTTCACGAAAAAAAAAAATGATTACAGCAATGATAATTCTGCAAGACATACCGCGGAATTGGCAGCGCTTGGCATTGGAGCCTTCTTCAAGCGAAATCTGATTGAGGCTTCAGTGCAAAGGAGGCTAAATCCAGAATCAAAGGAAGAAGCGAAGGAAAGTTGGGAAGCAAGAGACTTAGAGAAGTTCGTAGAGCAGCGAAAGGGCAAGAGAGGAGAAGAAGCACGAGGTTGACTTGGATTTGTAAGTGCTGGGAAATTTACAATGCATGCCATATTCGCTTGCTTTGCTTGCTACTGAGAGTATTGATGATTTCCCTATCTACCGGATATTCCCAAAGAGAGGGAAATTCTCTGGATCTCCGCGATGAACAATATCAACCTCGGAAGCAATTCTCTGTTCTATTTGATAAAATTCAAAAGAAAATGAGTAACTCGTGTGTCACGCGAAGCGATTCGGATCAGATTGGCGGACGCTGCTGTCGGGTCAGTGTTTACTACTGATTACAAATATACTACTAAAATTACTGGTTACCAATTTTTCAAGTCAAGCCTAGGACTTTTTTTATTTTTAATGAAATTTTAATCTTGATTTAAATAGTTTGGTTTTTTTTAATTAAATTCTCACGTGGATTAGTTAGAAAAACTTATGACTAATAAGTGTAATATTTACTAGTATTTTACAATACAAATATAACAATATCATTATAGGCTTTCAAATCATCAAGTTAATTAGTTTAATCAAATGATATTATACAACAAGAACAACAATAATAAGCTTTTTTCCACTATGAGGTCGGTCACATGATCAAACAATACCATAAAGTTTTATTATAAATTATATATTTACTTAAATCGTGAAATTTTAAATTTTTTTTAATAATTTTGCTTATAGTTTTTTGTAGTTTCCTTTTACTTCTAATTATTAGTCTACTTTTCATCTGATCTACTCTTCTTATTGGGGCTTCTATAGGCCTTATCTACACATGTCCAAATTATTTAAGACGCAATTCTACCATCTGTTCTATAATAGGTGCAACCCCAACTTTTTCTTTAATATATTCATTTCTCATTCTATCTTATTTGATATATCCACTTATCTAATGTAACATTCTCATCTCTGTAACATTGACCTTATTCTCCTGTTAGCTTTTTAATACCTAACACTCAATCCCATACAACATTGTCAATCTTATAATTGTGCGATAAAATTTACCTTTAAATTTGAGCGGTACTTTTTTATCTATTATAACATTCGAAGCATTTCTCCATTTCATCCACCCTGCTTGAATCCTATAATTTACATCTTCTTCTATTTCATCATCCTATTGTATGATAGATCCAAGATACCTAAATTAAGTGATTTGTGGTATGGTGTATTCTCTTATTTTCACTTCTACACTAGAATTAGTGTACCTCTTGCTAAACTTACATTCCATATATTCTGTTTTACTTCTACTTAAACAAAATCCATATGTTTCCAAAGCTAATGTCCACATCTCTAATTTCTCATTTATTTCCTCTTTCAACTCTACAACTAGAACTATACGATCTGCAAAAAGCATGCATTGTAGCACTGACTCTTAGATATATTCAGTAAGTATATCTAAGACTAAAGTAAAAAGATAGAGGCTCAGAGTTGGCCCTGATGTATGCCAATAATTATCAAAAAATCTTCGGTGGGCCCATTTTGTGTTCTCACACTAGTTATAACCCTATCATACATATCTTGAATTGCTTGAATATAAACAATACAGATCTTTTTTTCTCCAAAACCTTTCAAAAAACACCTCTTGACACTTTATCATATGCCTTCTATAAATCGATAAACACCATATGCAAGTCTTTTTGGTTTGTTCGATATTTTTCCATCAATTTTCGTAACAAGTATATTGCTTCTATGATCGATCTATTAGGCATAAAACTAAATTGATTCTCTGTAACTTGAGTCTTTTGTCTTAATTTTCGCTCAATAACTCCTTTCATAACTTCATAGTGTGGTTCATGAGTTTAATTCTTTTATAATTTGCACTGTTTTATATGTCCTCCTTATTTTTATAAATAGAAATTAAAGTACTTCTCTACTTTTCTGGCATTCTCTTAGATCTCATAATCTTATTAAATAACTTTGTGAGTTAATTTATACCTTTCACTCCTAAGCCCTTCTACACCTCAATAGGTATATTATCTGATCCTATTGCTCTGCCATCTCTATCCTATTTAAAGCTTCTTTTACTTCTAACTCTCAAATCCTACGACAAAAGGTATAATTTTGATTTTTCTTCATGATGTTTAGCCAATTTGAGTGCTATGAGATCCTGCATCCTTTATTAAATAACCTATGAAAATAGCACTTCCATATTTTCTTAATATCCTACTCAGTGGTTAGGACTCTCCCTTCTTCATCCTTAATACATTTCATTTAATCCATGTCTCTTATCTTTCTCTCTCTACTTTTAACAAGTTTATTAATATTTTTGTCCCATCTTTAGTACGTAAGAATTGATATAATCTATCAAATGCCCTAGCTCTTACTTTGTTCACTACCTTCTTAGTGTCTTTCTTAGCTACTTTATATTTTTTTCAATTTTTCTCAATTTTATACAAAGACTACATTTTATAACATTCCTTTTTAACGTTAATATTATCTTGTATATTTGCATCCCACCATCAAGATTCTTTATCTTTAAGTTCAAAACCTTTTAATTTCCTAAGTATCTCTTCTGCAACCCTCCTAATCTCCTTAGCCATCTCATCCCACATATTAGTAGCACTTTCTTATGTCTCCTATGATCTTTCCTCCAAAATCTTTTTCTGCAAACTCTTTTCTTTATCACCTTTCAATTGCTACCACTTTGTCCTTGACACCCTCTTTTAACTTTTGCTCTTTACTCTCCTCTTAATTTGAATATCCATCACTAAGACTCTATATTATATAGTCAAACTCTCTTTAGGTATAACTTTGCAATTCATGCAAAGCTTTCCATCCATTTTCTTTATTAGAAAGAAATCAATTTGAAAGTATGCTCTTCTGCTTTTGTACATGATTAGATGCTCTTCATGTTTCTTAAAATAAGTGTTAGTTATAATAAAATTAAACACTAATGAAAAGTGTAGAATAGTTTTACCATTTTCATTTGCTTCCCCTAAACCATATCCCCCATACGAACCCTCGTAACCTGTAGATGCACTCTCTACATGACCATTAAAATCTCCTCCTATGAGAATATTTTCCCCTAAAGGTATTCTCTGAACTAAACCTTCTAAGTTCTCCCAAAATTTTATCTTATAATACTCTTCTAACCCTACCTGTTGTTGGGTGTAGAATAGAAAGACAAAGTATTTCAAAAAAGGCTAAGTCCCACATTGCTCAAAACAAGGAAGTTGTGAGTGTATATATACTAAGATGTATTATTGGGTTAATAAAAAAGTTAAGGAAAGAGGTGGGCTCCCACGCACAAGGGCAGCTCAAGTTGGGTTCAACTCAGTAGAAATCCATTGATTTTCCCCTTGCGCATAAAATAATGCGCCATGGGAAAACTTTTATGCAAATTTTTTATTTTATTTGATCAGTTAAGGTTTCCAAAAAATGTCAAAATTCTCCTTTTATAAAACTATAATGTGGCTTCAGTTTTATTTTCCATTTGAAATTGTGTAACTGTCATCTTTAATATTATTAATTTTTGTAACATCCTCTCATAATTTCATTTAACCCGAAATGTTTCTTATTTTAATTATAGAATGTTAACCAATGTTTATGTTTTTTAATTCTACAAATATCCCTCTTTAAGTCAGCAACATTCAAATTTTAAATTTCTAAACATCTAACCCGTTACCTATAAATATGTCTATAATTCTATCTTGGTGCTTTTTTCGAATTTTCTCTGTTGTTTTAAACCCCTAACCCTGAGTCAAGAAGAATCTGTTTTATTTTGGGGGATATCCATCAAGGCAGAATAATCCTTGAGGATAGTGTCCAGTGATGCAACTTAGATTAAACTAAAGTTCCCCACCTATAATCTCAAGGATTATGGAGCCTGCTATTGCTATTCCTACTAAAGTCACTGCCTCTGCTGTAATGAACATTAGCATCGCTGTCACCAATGCTAGTGACCATGTTTCTGTTACTATTCAAGCTATTCTGTCGGCTGTCCTAACTATCAAGCCTTTTCTAGATATCTCAAAGATTGAGATATTTGAAGGACAAAATTTTTAAAGATAGCAAATCGTATTTTCTCTACACCAGATATGCACGGTGTCACAGGTGCTCTCTCTGATTGAAAATATTTACCAACTGCAAATCAAGCTCAGTTAGATACTTAGATTTACGTAAATAAGGTATGTAAACATATAATCATTAGCACATTATCTAACGATCTTTTTTATGTCTACTATACTTACAGGGAGACTAGCAAAATTTGGGACTCGTTGCTCGCGAAATATACCACTAAGGATGTTAGGAAACAAAAGTTTGTGATATGCAACTACTATCAATAGGAGATGACAGATGACAAAGATATTAAACTCTAAATAAATGAGTATCATAAGCTATTGGGGGACCTTCAAGCAGAGAAGATCCTTTTGTTTGACAAGTTTGTTGTAGATATACTCATTAAAAAGTTGCTAGAATCGTGGAAAGAATACAAGCAATAACTTAAGCATAAACACAAATAACTAACTTTGTTGGATCTCGTCATCCATATAATCATTGAGGATACAAAACAAATGGAACTTCAAGTGACAAAAGCCAAAGATATGACTTCAGAGGCAAATTTAGTGGAGACAAAGCCAAGGAAAAATAAGTATGATAATAAAAAGTCCGATTACAAGCCTATAGCCACTAATCCCGTAGACAAAAAGAAAAGAGTTTGTTATGTTTGTAGAAAGCCATATCATCATGCTACACAATGCAAAAAGAGACATAGAAACAACAATCCTCCTAAACCAAGTGCAAATTTAGTTCAAGGAGATGACATAATTGTTGCAGTTGTTTCACAAGCTCTTCTTATGATCAACATGAAAGATTGGGTAGTAAATTTTAGGGCTACTAAACACAGATGTGCATATAAAGAGGTGTTTACCTCTTAAACTTTAATGGGGGATGAAGAAGAATTTGCATTCTTGGTGATTCCAGAATTGCTAAGGTTCTATGAAAAGGAAACATTCTTCTTATACTAATATCTTGTAAGACCTTGGCTCTAAAAGATGTTCTTCATGTACCCGACATTAGAGCAAATTTAGTTTTCGTGGCTCTGTTAGAAAAAGTTGGGATTAAAGTGTCATTTGAATCTGATAAGATTGTAATGATAAAGTGGGCAAGGGTTATTATAATAAAGGACTATTTGTACTCAATGTTTCTGGATTTAATAAGAATGCATCTTTTTCTTCTTACTTGGTTGATTTTTTTGAAATGTGGCATGCTAGACTAGAGCATATTAGTATAACTTATCTTTAAAAAAAAGCAAAAATCTTAGTTTAATTTCTAGCATTAGTAATGCATGTTCAAAAAAGTGTAAAATTTGCATAGAATTTAAACTAACTAAAAAAATCTCATTACTCTATACAAAAAGAAACTGAATTATTTAATTTAATCCATACTAATTTAGGTGATTTAAAATAAACTATGACTAGGGGTGATAAAAAAATATTATGTGACCTTTATTAATAATTTTTCAAGATTTACCAAAGCATATTTGCGTAGGAATAAAGATGAAGCTTTTGATATATTTATTTTATATAAGGGTAAAGTGGAAAATCAATTAAATGAAAGAATAAAAAGAGTTAGATCAGACAGAGGAGGAGAATATATCTTGTTTAATGATTTTTGTAAAAAAGAAGGGATAATTTATAAAATAACCCCACCATATTCGCCTGAATCTAATGGAGTGGTTAAAATAAAAAATAGAACGTTAAAAGAAATGATGAATGACATGCTAATTAGCTCACCTAATCCAGATAATCTTTGGGGTGGAACTTTGGTGTCTACATGTTACTTACAAAATAAGATTCCTCATAAGAAAATTAGTAAGATGCCATATGAATTATGGAAAGAATATGCTCCTAATTTAAAACATTTGAAAGTGAAAGGATGTCTTGTGAAAGTTATGCTACCGAATCCTAAGAAAAAAAAATTAATTCTAAAACTTTTGATTATATGTTCTTTAGTTATGCTGAGCATAGTAGTAACACCATCATTTCTAACTCATACCCTTTATCCCTTACATGCTCATGTGAGATATAGTAAGAATAAAGTGAGAACTTCCATTGGATTCATACACTTTCTTGCATTGCGTCATGGTTAAAAATTCATTTCGATGTCACATGGATCGTGTGAGCTCGTACTATGCATCCTCATACTTAATTGCACCATTACAACTCATTTTAATCCCAAAAACATGCTTTCAACCCATGGAAACCAAAAAGTGACATGGGACATGAATATGCATTCTTGGCCAGACTTGGCCCTATTTCTAGGTAAAGTTTAGAAAATCATAACTAAATTTACAAAAATCAAAAACATGTAATCTTAGTCATTCTAGAAATCTTGGGATGTCTACTTCATGCTAAAAATATGTACAAGTCATAACATCTCACACACAAGACGTTTGACATGCGAATTGGTCTGGAGGTCGGACTGGGTCCTAATGCTATCACAGTTTACTGATATGAACTTCAAAAATGTCCAACTAATTTCACAAAAATACCATACATGAAAATGATACCAATATGAAAATTTATGGATGTTAACTAGAGAGAAAAAATATCTCCAGATTAGTTCATCAAGCAAAGCTCTCATAAATCGATGAAACAGTACTTCTAGTTAGGCAAGATGACTGATACTGGGCAGAAACTTTGAAAATTCATATCTCACTCTCTAGACCTCCAAATGAGGTGCTTCTAGTTGTTACAAGTCACTGTGAATGTCTAGTTTCTTTTTATAAAATTTTGTAGCCATTGGACCACGTTTACCCCTCGGATGACACAATTACACAACTGACTAAATGAATAGTGTTGGTGCAAATCCAAAATTATGATACCAACTTTGAAAAATTACAAAAAATTCCACAGACCTCCAAATGACCTAATCTTTCGCTTCCCAAAAATCTTTAGGAAGATCTAGTCACATGCCAAATTTCAAGGCAAGAAGAGGCCATTTGGTCAGACTTTGATATAAGGGGGCAAAGTGCCAATTTCTTTTGTTAAAAGAGGGCTTCAATGGTCCAAATTTGCTTTTCCTACTCCTAAGGCTCTATGAGCACGTGGGAAAGCATCAACATAGGCTATCAAACATGGCTCAAATGTTTAACAACCCAGATTTGCAAAACTCACTCTCCCACACTGAAATATACACCATGTACATAATGCCAAGATCTTGCTATTTATACCAAAAACTTGCTACATCATGCACTATAGTTCAAATTCTCATACATATACAATAAGTACATCCATTTACAAGTATTCATAAGTGCACACCCTATGTACATCATTAGATTACATCTCTTAACAACAAAGTGGTGATAACATGGCTATTTCACAAATCCTTTGCCAATTTTCTTAGCTTCAAGCTTGGTGGCTCCCATGTCTTTATTCACTTGGTCCACCTAGCATGTTAGGATAGTGGAGAGAACGGGATGAGATTCAAAGAATTCCAATAGCTCATCTCTCATTCCATTGTACATGATATGTGCAAAATAAGCTTTTCAAATGCATGTGTGGAAAAGGGAAAGTCATGGACATTTTAAAAGCAACCTTGGTATGTGAATTAAACATACAAGACATTCAAGGGTTTACCAAGTGTTTGGATTGGCCTCACACTTCTCCTCATGGATTTTGGACTTGCCTCACCCACTCTTCAGCACTTTGGACTCAACCATACTTTTGGGAGTTCACATTACTTTTGGGAGTCCATATTGCTTTTGGGAGACCCTTTGCTTTGTCTCAACCAAGCTCGAGGGTTCTTAGCTCATCCTCACCCAAGGGAAGAGTTCTTGGCCTTTCCACACTCAAGCAAACTTATATAAACATCATGGATTCATTTAACACATAACATATCATCAAGGATCATGACATGTAAAGGCATGCTAGCATACTTTTCATAGCTTGAAAATACACATACACACATTCTAAAACAAGCTAAACACACATCCATGCATGAGAGAAGGTGGAGAGAGCTACCTTATAGGTAACACAAGCCTTCCCTTTCAATTTATCTTCCCTTCTTGATTTTACTATCACAACTAGATGGAAGTGCATCTCTTGAGCCTAGACACACAAGAGCATAGAATTACTCTCTCATAACTCAATACTTATTCATAAAGTTAGAGGTTTCTTTATAGTAAACCCTACCAAGCATATAAGAAACTAGGGTTTCTTTCTCTCTCTAGAAGTTCACCAACTATCCTTCCTCTCCCAAGCTCTCAAGAAAGGAAAGCAAAGAAGAAAAAGTGAAGATACATGAGTTTCTTGCTCATTCTTGACTAGAACAGAGCTTTCTTACTCAACAACCCATGGAAAGGAAACTCAGAAGGAGAAGAATAAAATTAAGAAGAAGAAGCATGAAGAGGTTTAAAGGTTCTTACCTTTCTTCCTTAGCTTCCCTTCTTTCTCTCTTAGTTTCTCCTAGTTTCCCTCTCTCTCTCAAGCCTTTTTTTGTGTTTAGACAAAGCTTAGGTCGGTTAAAGGAGAAAGAATGAGTTTGGATGCTTTAAGAAGTCAAATCCTCTTTTTTCACGCTTTTCCGAACTAATCCTCGCTATAGCGAAGCATAACCCTCGCTACGAGGAGCACATATCAGTCCCAGACGCCTGCGTTCGCTCTGGCGCACGTTACGACGAGCAACTCCCTGGTTTTTGTATGGGATGCCTGCGTTCGCTCTGGCGCACGCTACGACGAGCAGCTCCCTGGTTTTTGTATGGGATGCCCGCACTCGCTATAGCTAGAAGCATTTTTGCTATAGTGAGAAGACACTCTCACTATAGCTAGACTATTTCTTGCTATAGCGAACAGGTACATTCGCTATAGTTAGGCCATTTCTCATTATAATTAGCAAACTTAAAAAATTTCAGGACTTCAAAAAATTTTTAGCTTTTTTTTTCTAATTGTTACATTCCACCCTCCTTAAAAGAAATTTTGTCCTCGAAATTTAAATAACATACCTCATAGGAAGAGTTCTGGATATTTCTTCCTTATATCATCTTCTAATTCCCAGGTGGCTTCCTCGGGAGACAATCCCTTCCAAACCACTTTCACCAGCGGTATCGTCTTATTCCGTAACAGCTTGAGTCTAACATCCACAATCTGATCTGGTGATACTATATATGATAGATCATCCTATAACTACACATTCTCATATTCCATGACATGTGAGGGGTCGGGCTGGTACTTTTTCAATTGGGAAACGTGGAAGACGTTATGGACTTGATTTATGTTCGGAGGAAGGGCTAGTCTATATGCCACAGGTCCTACGTTATCAAGAATCTGGAAAGGACCTATGTACTTTGGACTAAACTTTTTACTCTTGATAGACCGACTTATCCCTGTAATTGGAGACACCCTAATGAAGACATGGTCTCCAATGTCAAACTCTAACGGCCACCTGCGTTTATCTGCATAACTTTTCTGTCTACTCTGGGTCGTTAGAAGTTTCTTTCTAATGGTTTCTATTTGTCTAGAGGTCTGATCTACTAATTATGGGCCTATGAGGCTCCGTTCTCCTAGCTCAACCCAACACATTGGGGACCTATACTTCCTCCCATACAATGCCTCATACGGTGCCATCTGTGTACTGGCATGATAACTATTATTATAGGCAAACTCCACTAGAGGCAAGTATGTATCCCAATTCCCTTTCATTTCTAGCACATACGCTCTCAACTTGTCCTCTAGGGTTTGGATGGTTCTCTCTGTCTGTCTATCCGTCTAAGGGTGGTAGGCCGTGCTGAATCTAAGTCGGGTGCCTAGAGCATCCTGTAATGATCTCCAAAAATTTGATGTGAATCTGGGATCTCTATCTGATACTTTGCTCTTAGGCACACCATGCAGTCTAACTATCTCCCTGATGTACAGCTGGGCTAACTTATCTAAGGTATAAGTGGCTTTTATAGGTAGAAAATGTGCTGACTTTGTTAACCTATCCACTATTACCCATATTGCATCATACCCCGATTATGTCTTGGGTAAACTCATGACAAAATCCATAGTTATGCTATCCTATTTTCACTCCAGGATATCTAGGGGCTGAAGTAACCTAGTTGGTTTTTGATATTCTATTTTTACTCTCTGGCATACTAGACATCGGGAGACATACTCTGCTATGTCTGTTTTCATCCTAGGCCACCAGAATATTTTTTTCAAATCCTGGTACATTTTATTACTGCCTAGATGAATGATGTATCTACTCTTATGTGCCTCATCTAATATCTTCTCTTTGATCTTAGTGTTCCTAGGCACATATAGCCTATCCCTGTACCTCACTATGTCATCCTCAGACAGATTGAACTCCTAGATACTACCCTGGGTTATTTGGGCTCTAATCTTATTTACATGGTCATCTATCTGCTGAGCCTCTCTTATCTAATCCATCAGGTCATTTTCTATTCGAGTTTCGCTCATTAATAATTTTTTCGAAGACACTTTGCAGTAGAAACTCATATCTCTGAATCTCTCAAGCAACTTTTGCTCTCGAATCATCATATAGGCTATGTGTATGGATTTTCTACTTAGGGCATCAGCTACCACAGTAGCCTTACCAGGATGGTATTTCAATGTAAACTCATAATCTTTCAGAAATTCTAACCATCTTCATTGCCTCATATTTAGCTCCTTCTATTCAAATAAATATTTAAGACTCTTGTGGTCGTTGTAAATTTCTATTGCTGCCTCATATAAGTAGTGTCTCTATATTTTCAAAGCAAATACCACTACGGCTAACTCTAAGTCGTGTGTGGGGTAGTTTTCCTCATGAGATTTCAACTGTCTAGAAGCATAAACTACCACTCGACCTTTCTGCATAAGCACATATCCTAACCCTTTCTTAGAGGCATCACTGTACATTACAAAAGTTTCTTTAGGGTCAGGGAGTACTAGAACTGGGGTTGTGGTCAACTTGTGCTTCAACTCTTGAAAACTACTCTCACATTTCTCATTCCACATAAATGGCACATTCTTTCTAGTAAGCCGGGTTAGTGGCATTGCTATTTGAAAAAAGGCCTGAATGAACCTCCTATAATACCTTGCTAAACCTAGAAGCTCCTTATCTCTGTCACTATCCTAGGTCTCTTCTACTGTAATACTACCTCTACCTTATGAGAATCTACTGCAACCCTTACCTGGGAGATCACATGACCGAGAAACTGAACCTCAATAAGCCAGAAGTCACATTTACTAAGTTTAGCATACAACTGTTTCTCTCTCAAGGTCTCTAGGGCTAATCTCAGGTGTTGCTCATGTTCCTCTCTACTTTTCGAGTAGATGAGGATGTCATCTATGAAGACTACTACGACAAACCTGTCTAAATATAGCCTGAAAACTCTATTCATGTAATCCATAAAAACTGCGAATGCATTCATCAACCCGAAAGGCATAACTAAGAATTCATAGTGCATGTATCTAGTTCTAAAGGCTATCTTGGGAATATCTTCAGCCTTTATTCTGAGTTGATGATATCCCGACCTGAGGTCTATCTTGGAAGACACTGACACTCCTACCAACTGATCTAGGAGGTCATCTATGTGAGGGAGAGGGTACTTGTTCTTAATGGTAACTTTATTGAGTTCCCGGTAATCTATACATAGCCTAAGGCTTTCGTTCTTCTTCTTTACAAATAGGACTAGAGCTCCCCACGGTGAGACACTGGGTCTAATAAAACCTTTCTCTAACAGCTCTTCTGTCCTTTTCTTAAGCTCTGCTAGCTCAGTGGGAGTAATTTTATACGGAGCCTTAGACACTAGACCTGCCCCAAGTACAATGGCTATAGGAAACTCAACCTCTCTCTCTGGGGGCAATCCAATAGTCTCCTTGGGAAATACCTCTAGGAACTCCCTCACTATAGGAATCTTATCTATACCTTCTTCTACCTCAGCCTGGACTGAAAGGAAAACCAAATACCCCTGACAACCACCCCTAGAGATCTCTCAGCCTGAGAGGGTGGTCATGATAGATAATTCAGCCCTAGTACTAGGCACAGTCCCACACTCAGGTAAAGTAATACACCTGTGACTACAATCTAATGTGATATTATTTGCAGACATCCAGTTCATACCAATGATCACATCAATATCAATGAAGGGCATACAAATCAAATCAACGGTGGTCAAGCAATGATTAAATTGGATCACACAATTCAAGCAAACATGGGAAGTGATGGCTCAGTTTCCTGTGGGGGTAGATACATGTAACTCATATGGCAATATATGCATACTCAGACCCAACCTCCTAACACAGTCATATGATATGAAAGAGTGGCTAGCACCTAAATCAAATAATACAGTTACAAAAAAATCATTTATTTTAATAGTATCTTGGATCAGACTCGAGGACTGGCTAGCCTCCTATTGTGATAGGGCAAAAACTCTACCCTGGGTCTATGGTCTGGGAGGAGGAGCCATCTCCCTCAGTTGTGTGATCTGTAGAGGGGCCTATGGAGAAGCCTGGGTGCAATCTCTGGCTATATGCCCCAACCTGCCATATCTAAAACACACATTTTGCCCCGCATAGCACGGTCTGGTACCGTGATTCCTGCCACACTGGGGACACATGATAGGTGGAGCATTGCCTTTACTAGACTGAGTCCTCTTTCTTTTGCCTTTCTGATTCCACTGATTCTTTCTGCCTTTACGGTTCATCACTGTAGGCTGAGAACCATCTCTAGGTCTCTTGGGCTCAGGGAGAGGAAGAGGTGGTCTGGCGCTGGAGGTAGGCTGCATCATCCTGAGGTTCACTTCCGTAACTCTGCATACCTCTACAAGGACATTGAAGTGCCTGATTCTCTATGGCACTACCCTATCTCTAATCTCAGGGAGCAAGCCTTTCTCTAACCTATCTGCTCTCTACCCCTCATTGTCATGTCTCTGTAGGTATGAGGAATATCTGGAGAACTTAACAAACTTCGCTACGTACTGGTCCACGGACATCCCCGAAATTTGTCTAAACAAGATAAATTCTGACTCCTTCTCATCTTTGATGGAATCGGGGAAATACTTCTCGTGGAATGCCTCGAGCAATGCCTCCTAAGTGATCGGGGCATTCCTCGCTCTCAGAATAGGCTCAGTGCCCTTCCACCAGTAAATTGCTTTTTTCTGTAATTGGAATGCAGTCATCTTAGCTTTTTGCTCAGACGTGTACTCTATCACCTAAAAAATTTGCTCTAACTCCATAATCCAAGCCTCAGCTTTATCTGCGTTCATTTCACCATCAAAGGCGGGAGGTCCGAATTTCTTGAACTGTGTGATCACTTTTCTGGTCGAGGGCTATTGCTGAGCAGGAGGCGTTTGAGCTGGTGGAATTGGGGCAACAGCCTGCATGTGTGGCTGTGCATCTGTAAGAGTCTCCCCTGAGTGCTCGGGATGATCTGAGTGTAGAGGTGGCTGAGGAGGAGTAGGTGTAGGGCCCTGGCTATCTCTCTTAGCAAGCCGTTCAACGGCCTGCTATTGATCCAGGCGAGCCATAATAGACTATAAGGCTCCAGCAACTGGATCACTAGGCCCGGCTTCATTAGCACGAGCTACTCTGGGAGGCCTACCTCTTCCTTTACCTCTACCTTGCCCCGTGTCTACCATCTTTCTGAAACATATAATCATGCTTTAGCATAAAATAAGGACACACCCCACTGCCATGCACTCAATCATCCATAAACAAGCTCATATACATCTTGGCAACTCACACACACAAGCCACAACCCACAATGAGAGCCTAAACCTTTGCTCTGATACCAATAAATGTAACACCATCATTTCTAACTCGTACCCATCATCCCTTACATGCTCATGTGAGATATAGTAAGAATAAAGTGAGAACTTCCATTGGATTCATACACTTTCTTGCATTGCGTCATGGTTAAAAATTCATTTTGGTGTCACATGGACCGTGTGAACTCGTACTATGCATCCTCATATTTAATTGCACCATTACAACTCATTTTAATCCCAAAAATATGCTTTCAACCCATGAAAACCGAAAAGAGACATGGGACATGAATATGCATTCTCGGCCATACTTGGCCCCATTTCTGGGCAAAGTTTGAAAAATTATAACTAAATCTAAAAAAATTAAAAATATGTAATCTTGGTCATTCTAGAAATCTTGGGATGTCTACTTCATTCTAAAAATATGTACAAGTCATAACATCCCATACACAGGAGGTTTGACACGCAAATTAGTCTGGAGGTCAGACTAGGTCCTGATGTTGTCACAGTTTACTGATATGAATTTCAAAAATGTCCAACTAATCCTACAAAAATACCATATGTGCAAATGATACCAATATGGAAATCAGTGGATGTTAACTAGAGAGGAAGAATATCTCCAGATCAGTTCATCAAGCCAAGCTCTTAGAAATCGATGGAACAGTACTTCTGGTTAGGCAAGATGACTGATACTGGGTAGAAATTTTGAAAAATCATATCTCCCTCTCTAGACATCAAAACGAGGTGCTTCTAGTTGCTACAAGTCGCTATGAATTTCTAGTTTTGTCTTATAAAATTTCGTAGCCATTGGACTATGTTTGCCCCTTGGATGACACAATTACACAACTAACCAAATAAACAGTGCTGGTGCAAATCCGAAATTCTAATACCAACTTTGAAAAATTATAAAAAATTCCACAGACCTCCAAATGACCTAATCTTTCTCTTTCTAAAAATCTTTAGGAAGATCTAGTCACATGCCAAATTTCAAGGCAAGAAGAGGCCATTTGGTCAGACTTTGACATAAGGGGGCAAAGTGCCAATTTCTTTTGTTAAAAGAGGGTTCCAAGGGTCCAAATTTGCTTTTCCTACTCCTAAGGCTCTATGAGCACGTGGGAAAGCATCAACATAGGCTATCAAACATGGCTCAAATGTTTAACAACCCAGGTTTGCAAAACTCACTCTCCCACACTAAAACATACACCATGTACATAATGCCAAGATCTTGCTATTCATACCAAAAACTTGCTACATCATGCACTATAGTTCTGATTGTCATACATATACAATAAGTACATCTATTTATAAGTATTCATAAGTGCATACACCATGTACATCATTAGATTGCATCTCTTGACAACAAAGTGCTGACAAAATGACAATTTCATAAATCCTTTGTCAATTTCCCTAACTTCAAGCTTAGTGGCTCTCATGTCTTTGTTCACTTGGTCCACCTAGCATATTGGGATAGTGGAGAGAAGGAGATGAGATTCAAAGAATCCCAATAGCTCATCTCATTCAATCATACATAATATGTGCAAAGCAAACTTTTCAAATGCATGTATGAAAAAATGGAAGTCATGGACATTTTAAAAGCTACCTTGGCATGTGAATCAAGCATACAAGACATTCAAGAGTTCACCAAGTGTTTGGATTGGCCTCACACTTCTCCTCATGCATTTTGGACTTGCCTCACCCACTCTTGAGCACTTTGGACTCAACCATACTCTTGGGAGTCTATATTACTTTTGGGAAACTCTTTGCTTTGTCTCAACCAAGCTCGAGGGTTCTTAGCTCATCCTCACCCAAGGGAAGAGTTCTTGGCCTTTTCATACTCAAGCAAACTCATACAACATCATGGATTCATTTAACACATAACATAGCATCAAGGATCATGACATGTAAAGGCATGCTAGCATACTTTTCATAGCTTGAAAATACACATACACACATTCTAAAACAAGCTAAACACACATCCATGCATGAGAGAAGGTGGAGAGAGCTACCTTATAGGTAACACAAGCCTTCCCTTTCAATTTATCTTCCCTTCTTGATTTTACTATCACAACTAGATGGAAGTGCATCTCTTGAGCCTAGACACACAAGAGCATGGAATTACTCTCTCATAACTCAATACTTATTCATAAAGTTAGAGGTTTCTTTATAGTAAACCCTACCAAGCATATAAGAAACTAGGGGTTATTTCTCTCTCTAGAAGTTCACCAACTATTCTTCCTCTCCCAAGCTCTCAAGAAAGGAAAGCAAAGAAGAAGAAGTGAAGATACATGAGTTTCTTGCTCATTCTTGACTAGAACAGAGCTTTCTTACTCAACAACCCATGGAAAGGAAACTCAGAAAGAGAAGAATAAAATCAAGAAGAAGAAGCATGAAGAGCTTTAAAGGTTCTTACCTTTCTTCCTTAGCTTCCCTTCTTTCTCTCTTAGTTTCTTCTAGTTTCCCTCTCTCTCTCAAGCCTTTTTCTGTGCTTGGATGAAGCTTAGGTTGGTTAAAGGAGAAAGGATGAGTTTGGATGCTTCAAGAAGTCAAATCATCTTTTTTCATGTTTTTTCGAACTAATCCTCGCTATAGCGAAGTATAACCCTCGCTACGGCTAGCACGTATCAGTTCCAGACCCCTGCTTTCGCTATGGCGCACGCTACGACGAGCAGCTCCCTGATTTTTGTATGGGATGCCCGTACTTGCTATAGCTAGAAGTATTTTTGCTATAGCTAGAAGCATTTTTGCTATAGCGAGAAGGCACTCTCCCTATAGCTAGACCATTTCTCACTATAGCGAACAGGTACATTCACTATAACTAGGCTATTTCTCGCTATAATTAGCAGACTTAGAAAATTTCAGGACTTTGAAAAATTTTCAGCTTTTTTTTTCTGGTTGTCACAATAGTGCTACCTATAGATTCCATCTTTTAAAACGTGATGTGCTTAATCATAATACTATAATAGAAACAACAAATGCTAAATTCTTTAAACATATTTTTCCTTTGAAACTTAAAACCACTTCTCAAACAACAAAAAATGCTTCCTCTTTACCTGAACAAAACCTTATTGAAAACTCATACGAAGATTTAAGGAGAAGTAAAAGACAAAGGAAAGAAACATCCTTTGGAAGTGATTTTTATACTTATATTGTACAAGATGAAGCATCAACTTATTTTGGTGCAATCACTTCACCAAATGCACATTATTGGAAAGAAGCAATTAAATCTGAGATTGATTTAATTAATAAAAACAAAACTTAAGTTTTAGTAGGTTTACCTCCAGGAGTAAAACCTATTAGTTGTAAGTGGGTTTTTAGAAAGAAATACAATCCTAATGGAACTATTGATACATATATAGCGAGATTAGTAGCTAAAAGATTTACACAAAAACAAGATAAAGACTATTTTGATACATTTTCTCTTGTTGTTAGAATTTCTTCAATTCAAGTTTTGATTGCTTTAGCCTCTGTTTACAAACTTTTTGTTCATCAAATGAATGTTAAAACTACATTTTAAATGGTGATCTAGAAGAAGAAATTTATATATTACAACCAAAAGGTTGTATTATTTTTGGTCAAGAGAATAAAGTTTGTAGACTTGTTAAATCTTTATATGGCTTGAAACAAGCTACTAAACAATAGAATAAGAAACTTAATCAAGTTTTAATAAATGAGGGGTTTTTAACTGTTGAAGTTGATAAATGTGTCGATACAAAATTTGTAAATAATGAGTGTGTGATTATCTATTTGTATGTGGATGATATGCTCATTTTTAGTACAAGTATGAATGTTATGCTTGAAACAAAATATTTTCTTGCTTCTAAGTTTGATATGAAAGATATAGGTGAAGCAAGTGTGATTTTGGATGTTAAGATCATAGTATATTGCTATCATAAGAACATTATATTGAAAAACTTTTTAAGAAGTTTAATTATTTTGATGATAAACCTATTAGTACTTCTTATGATGCTCATACTCAATTAATGAAAAATAGAAGTAATCCTATGGCTCAATCTAAATATGCATAGATTATTGGTTGTCTGTTGCATTTGATGAACTTCACCCAACTAGATATAGCATATGTTGTGTGTAGATTGAGCATATACACATACTGTCCAAACAATGATCATTAGTTTACATTGGTGAGACTAATGAGGTATTTGAAAGGTACCATGAATTATGATATTATGTATTGTGGATTTCTTGTTGTACTTGAAGGGTATAGTGATGCAAACTAGATATCAAATTCAGATGAGATAAAATCTACAAATGGTTATGTGTTCACTCTTGGTGGTGGTGCAATAACCTGGAAGTCAGTTAGATAAACCATTATAGCTAGATCCATTATGAAATCAAAGTTTATTGCTATGAAGTTAGCTAGGAATGAGGCTGAGTGGTTGAAAAACTTCTTAGCAAATATTTCTTTGGAAGTAAAACCTACACCGTCAATGTCTATACACTATAATTGTCAAGCAGCAATCACCATTGTAAAGAATAAACTTTCAATGGTAAAGGTAGACACATTTGATTGAGACATGATGTGATTATGTAACTATTGAAAGATGGTATTATATTAATTGATTTTGAAAGGTCAGAAGTGAATTTAGCATATCCCTTAACTAAACCCTTAGATAGAAAACTAGTTTTTGAAATGACAAAAGGAATGGGACTTAAGCCAATTCAAAATTAGCAATGATGGTAACCCAACCTTTGTAATTCGAGATCCCATAAAGAAGGTTCATATGGGTAATAACAAGTCATTGTTAGTTTTGTTAGCACTTAATTATGAACCCTTTCCTATAATATAAGAAAGTGATAGAATGCATTAACTAAGAGGATGAGCACAAGGCTTATAATGATTTTCATATCCCTTATGAGTGGTGTATTAAATGTAAATACACTTATGAAATAACCTATATGAATGTGGAATGGGGCCGCTCCTATGAGACTATGACAAAGTCTCTAGAGCATTTATTAAAATTAGGCATGCACATAGCCTATTAAAGCGCAAATAGTGATAATAGCAGGATTCGTGGGGGTGTAAATTGATTACTAAAACCTCCATCATACAACTAAAAGTTGTTGGTTCATAGAAGCTATAAGTTTCACTAATAGCTTTGTGTGTTAAGTTTTATTAGTCAAAATCTGATTCATAGTCCAAAAGCTACTAGATGCAAAATGTTTACATCCATACTTATAACTCAGAAATTATTTTTCTCTTTCTTACCTTTTAAATTATGTAGGGGATTGTTGAGTGTAGAATAGAAAAACAAAGTATTTCAAAAAAGGATAAGTCTCACATTGCTCAAATAAAGAAGTTGTAAGTGCACTTAAACTAAGATGTGTTATTGGGCTAATAAAAGAGTTAAAGGAAGCAGGTGGGCTCGGGCGCACAAGAGTGGACCAAGTTGAGCTCAACTCAGTTGAAATCTACCAATTTCCCCCTGTGTAGCACCCTAAAATTAATTAAGAATAATTATAATGATTAGAGAATTAATCTAGGCAATTAGTAAAGCTAATTAAGTGGTAAGGGGAAATGGAACTTATGGAGGAATAAATTATTAATGTGAGTTTAAAGATTCAATGGGTTTAGAAACTTAATCTAGGCTCATAATTAATTTAAGTATGTCATGAATAAACACTAATAGAGGCCTAATTATATTTTTGAGTAGACCTAATTTCCTATTATGAGACTTAGCCCAAGAGAGATTATTTAGCAATGGTCCAATCTGATTTAGTGAGTTAGAAGCCTAGAACCCCATTAAAAATCCTAAAAGTTCTATAACCCAATTCATCAAACCAAGGCCCAGCAACTAGTAAGGAGCCCAATTAAACTTTGGGGGATGATGGGTCAGCCCATTCCTCACTTAAACCCTAAGAGAAACTCCTTGCCATTCACTTGAATTCAGAAACACAAGAAACACAAAGCATTTTTGGAGGTTTAAGGTGGATGCTAGGGTTCTTGGCATGAATCCATCATTTCCCACTCTTAGAGTAAGATTTAGCCAAGGTAACTTATACATAACTTAATTCTCTCTTCTTCCTCTTCAATTTGAACCGATTGGCTTTGCATTTGAAGCATTTTCATCTTCCACTGAAAACTAAAACTTGTTATTTAGTGTTTTCTTGGAGGATTTTCGAAGGTTGAGTCTAGGAGGGATATTGGGTAAGTATAAACTTCTTATTTTGATATATTTTCTACTAGTTTAGGACCCCTATAGCTAATTTATGATATGGGTGGTGATTTTGTGTGAATTTGCCTAGAATTTAGAGTGTTGTTCTGAGGTTACTGGTGTAGGCACAACCAAATCCGAATTTGATACTTGTAATGGCTGGGTAAGTATTCTCTAGGTAGTCCTTTGTAGTTTAATTCTTTTTATATTTGGTTTTCTACTATAAATAATGATTAGGAATAGTAATGGTCTGATTTTGTGTCCATAGGTTGAAGTAGCATTGTGGTTGGCTCTTAAAGAATTGTTTACAAGTGAGGTAACCGGGGTTAATATTAAATTTCATACATATATCTACTTTAATTTTATATCTGTTGTACAATTATAATTTTAAATGCATAATGAATGGTTGGCTATCTGGTATATTGTGTTTAGACCTTGTGAGTCCATGGTAGAGCTATGGTGCGATTGTCACTCATGTATTATGCTTCCATTGGACACCTAGTTGTAATCATACCCCTATATGCACTGAGCTCAGGTTGTGCTTATTGGGGAGTTGGTGCCTTAGACAGGCCTCTCTCGATGTTAATAGCCTTTAACATACAGACATATAATTGCTAGTATGGGATAGTAGTCACTGATAGCCCAATTTTTTTATTTGTTGATATGACTAATATATTTTTTGATACTTATTTAATTTCATGCACATATATTAATTAAATTGGAATATATAAATGGAATTTGTCTTTGGTTACTGAAATTTGTATCTTGCCCCATTTCATGAGCTAACTATTTCAAATGAAAGTCTTTCAAGTAAGGATAAAGAAAAGCAAGTGGATAAATATCTATAAGCTAAGCCTATATATGGGAAATTCTGCATTAGGATGGATCTAATTTAGGATAGATGCTAATTTTTGTTATTCATTTGTATAGCATTATCATCATGTAATCATGTTGCCAAGTATAAGTATTTTGTATTTTAGTAAACAATGATGTAATTGATAGGGAATTGGACTCTTTGCAACTTAGAATTTGATGTATGCACTTATATATCTGATATAGAATCTTGTTGATCTTAAGATATGGTCTAATATCTGAGAATATAATCATGTGATACCTTAATTATTGACTTAAACTAGTAATGCATGTAGCCTATATTAGAATTTATATTTGGATGATGATATTAGTAGTTATGAATCCTTCTTGCTGTCATTGATATATAAATTGCTGATGTATGATAATAGATGAGTAGGAATCAACACCTAGGATTTGGTTTAGCAATGAGAGACATGTTGAGTATATTAGGTAGATGAATGCTATTAGAGCCCTACAAATTAAGGTAGAGTGGCTTTAGAGTGTTGCTAGAGGAAGAGTTAGAGTGTATGGGACAAAATTTGAGAGGTATAGGTGTAAAAGAGGGTCATGCCATGGTCAAGAATAGCTGAGTTGTGGCTAGGAGTCAGTCAGAAGCGAGAAGCGCCGCAGTGCAGTATGTCTTGTTGCAACGCAAGACAAAAATTTTACTTAGGGAGGGTAACAATACAACTTCACTACGGCGCAAGTACTTTTATCACAGCACAGTTTGAATAATTTAGATAGAGGGTTCCAAGAGGCGTACCCGTTGCGATGCAATATAAGTTAACGGTGACAAAGCTCTAACTCGCAGCGGCAAAAACGTGAGCAGTAGGTCCCCAAGAGCACCTTGTCGCAGTGTGAAAAGCCCAAGTCGCAGCGCTTGCGAAATTTTAGTTTTAAATTATAGTAGTCACTTACATTGTGGCATGGGTGTACCAAGTCGAGGCAGAAGTCTCCAAATTTGGCTTTTAAGTTCCAGTAACTAATTTAGCCACGGTAGGAAAGGTCCAGATCATGGTAAAGATTTCTAAACTCTTATTTTTGACTTAGAGACCTTGAGATTTACTATAATTATGTTGTGCAATGACTTGAGAATATTTATAAGAGGTTTTTATGAGTTGAAATCAGTAGTAAGATGAATCAAAGGTCTTAAATGATGATTATGATCACTTGTAGATTTAATTAGTTATGGTTGTTTAACTAATGACTCTAATGATATTAAGGTTCAAATTTTTTCACTTTCTCCTATTTTAATTAATTATACTAACTTTAGATCTTGATTTACAATTACTAATTATGCAATTAAGTCTAATCATAGTAATTAAGAATTAGGGTTATTACACTCTACGTGCGAAATAATACACAGTGGAAAAAGTTTTACACAAATTTTTCATTTTATTTGATCGGCTAAGGTTTCCAAAAAATGTTGAAATTCTCCCTTTATAAAACTATAACGTGGCTTCAGTTTTATTTTCCATTTGAAATTGTGTAACTATTTTCCTTAATATTATTAATTTTTGTAACCTCCCCTCATAATTTCATCTAACCCCAAACATTTCTTATTTTAATTACAGAATGCTAACCAACAGTTATTTTTTCTTTAATTCTGCAATGTCCCTCTTTAAGCCAACAACGTTCAAATTTTAAATTTATGAATGTCCAGCCCCTTGCCTATAAATATGTCTATAATTCAGTCTGGGTGCTTCTTCCAAATTTTCTCTACTGTTCTAAACCCATGACCCTAAGTAAGAAAGAATATGTTTTATCCTAGAGGATATCCATCAAGGCGGAATAGTCCTTGAGGACAACATCCTGTGACGTGACTCAGATTAAACTAAAGTACCTCGCCTACACCTATGGTGCATAAGTACTAATAATATTAAAAATTTTATTTTCACTACAAATTTTAACGCTATAATTCTATCCCCTAATCTTTTAACATTTACCATAATATTCTTTCAATACTTATCCACAATTATACCTACCCTATTTCTAGATTTAGTCTTACCAATGTACCAAAACTTAAAACCTGAGGTGTTTAATTCCTTCACTTTTTTTTACCCATTTAGTTTCTTGTAAGCACATAAAATTAATTCTCCTCCTAATCATGGTATCTACTATTTCTATTGATTTACTTGTAAATGTACCTGTAAGTGTATCCACTAATTCAAAATGAATCTTACTTTCATAAACTAACTTTTTTACCCACATTTGTTCACGAGAATGTAGGAATCCTTGCTTATTTTTCACTACACCCAGGCGTCGATATAGTGGCTCTTGCTCATTTGACATTGTACTCGAACTATACAATGCAGTGCTTTTAGGCAACAACATAGTATTAACTCTATTATATTATTGATCCATGTCATAAAGATTCGATAAAATTTTATATTGGTTGTCGACTACTTAACACAATCTTCTTCTTTTTTTCTAACCTTAGGACCAACAAATTAAATGATATTATAATTTTTTAAAATAATTTATATAAAATATGTTATATGTATTGTTATTTGTGCTTATAAGTTCTCAAATTCTCACAAGTTCAAAATAATTTAACTCATATTACTAAGAATAAAAAATTCTAAGATTACAAAGCCTTAACCCTCATCAGGCTTGAACTACATGCAATATATCAAAATTGTAAATTGCTCTAAATAGTGCAATTTTACTCATGGCAAATTACTCTAAGTAACATGACTTAACTAAAAAAGATACATCAATTTGCATAAAGTCTTGACTTATTTTTTCTTTTCATATAAATAAGGCCCTTATATTGTGTAGGATTGTTTTTCCTAACATTACAAAATACTTCTATTACTTGTTATTCTAACATTAGTATTTTTATCGTAATATTTTCATGTTTGAGTAATACAATTCTCCCTCTCTCTAAAGACTTTTCTTTCTTGCTATTACCATAGCCATCCTTAACATTTGGTGCACTAGGTAGGGCTTTTCTCTTTTCTTCTTTGTCTAATTAAGGATCATTGCCCCTGTAAGAAAAAAAAAACCATTCCAATAATCAAAACACCACCTAAAGTCATTAGCAATTTTGGGACATAACAAGAATTATTAAAGTTATTAGCAATTTAATATGATGTTTTAAGAATTTATAAGAATTATTAGGATCTAATTATAATTAATCTAAATTATAATAAATGCTAAAAATTTTTTTTAGAAAATCCTTATATTAACCTTAAAATTATAAAAATATTTTTTGAAAAATAAAAACATTTAGGTAAAATTGTAGGATCAAAATATAGTTATTAAAAGTTTATGGTACAAAAGTGTAATTTTGGCGCAAATAAAGAGATTTTTTGAAAAATAAAAATATTTAGATAAAATTATAGGATCAAATTATAGTTATTAAAAGTTTATGATATAAAAGTGTAATTTGGGCTTGCACAAAAGTATAATTTTAATGGAGGCCAAAATATAATTTTAGCTAGGAAAAAATGTGGCAAAATGATCAAACCAACTAGTTGGAATTTATGGAATACATCTCCTAATGATTGGAACTAATTTTTATACCTTGTACTAGACAAATGAATATCATTTTATCTAATGCATTAAGAGATTTTTTTCTAACTCTTTCAAGAAGTCAGAAATGCAAAAAGAGAGAAGAGACTCAATAACTATAAACTAACTTTGCTTTTTCTATTTAAGGAACCATCAGCCCTCATTTCTTCCTTGCACCATTCTAAAACTTTGGAACTACAGTGAGAGAGAGTAAAGGGACAAGAGATTAAGAGAGTATGAAGGTGAGTGGTTTGGCAAAGAAAGAAAGAGAAAAATGAGAAGAAAAAGAGAATAGAGCAAAGGAATTTCAAGCTTTGGAAGTTAAGGTAAGATATAACCTTTTTGTCTTACTAAAAGTTAGTTAATCCCTTCACCTACTTCTTTCCATAATCATCTTCTTCTCCATATATTCATCAAATGTGAAAAAAATGGGTTTGTCCAAGTTTGATGCATTGAATTGCATATTGTTAAGTTAAAGGTTTAGCTTCCTCTTACTATTCCCTTTCTCTTCATTATCATCTTCATCATCTCATTCCTAACAAGTTTATGGAAAATGGGTTTCAAGGATGAAACTTGGGAAAATTTTAGTGAGATTATGCTTATGGCAGTGCATAAGTTTAAATTGTGTTTTTACATGTCTTTGATGGTTTGATATGGTCTAAATCATGTGGGGTGACTATTAGTGGCTGAACATTACATTTTTGGAAGTTAAATAGTGTTGTTTACATTTCAAGGGACTTGAACATAGCCTACCCATTGCCAATTACATAGCACATTCTCATCTAGGTTTATTTATAAGATGAGCATAGCCCACATGTGTCACTCAACATAGGTCGTATCTAGATGAACATGAAGAACATAATTTTCTTGAAAAATACAGCTTGAACATGTAATGTAACATGGCTCATGACCAGAGGGTTACACAAGTTGTGTTTAACTTCCTTGATCCCATTGGGCAATGTAGTGAATTTCATATGTTGAGTTCTTATATGCTATTTCATCCAATGCTTGTATAATTGTATGTAGATTTAATGTATGTGTGTTGTATGCATGATTTTCCTTATTAAATTCTCCTCGAACCCTAAAGATTTTAAAGTAGTAATTTCTCATATAAATCATTGTGTAAGGAATATGTTTTGAAGACTTATGTATAGATGATTAAACCCTAGACCATACTTATGCATGGATAACTATCTCAATTAGAATACCTTTACTGAAGATTAAATTCCAATGCATGGATGACTAAACTTGGACTAGCCCTATGCATAGATGACCTTAACCTTAGACACTGGATGTGGACATTTTAAAATAATTGAAAGCACTAAAAGATATAGTAAGAAGAAAAAGTGGTTCCATTAGAATTGATAATGGCAAATTTTTGACTAATGTGTTTTAATTTGTGATGTATGTATGATCTATTCTTGGTACATGATTTCTAGACTAATGATTTTGATGGCTATATTCATCATGTTCATGACTTGGGCAATAAAGATGAGTTTATGATTACATGATATCATTAGTATCCAAGAGATATGATTCTCACAAGGATGATCTCCACTAACTTCTTATATGAGATGGTATTTTTAGCTTCTCTATGGAGATGGTATATTTAGCTTCTCATAAGAGATGATTTTAACTTCTCATATGAGATGTAATTTTCAACTTCTCTTTAGAGATAATACATATAGTTTCTTGTAAGAGATAGTCTCATCTTCTCATTTAGGATCATCAGCTTCTCTTTAGATTATGAAACTATAGATTTGCATGTACTGTGGATCTACTCTAGGGAACATTGGCAATCTATTTTCTTATTACTTGATGATTGTGGATTATACTAATAGAATTTTTATGATGTGCAAATATGAATAAGCTAAGAAAGTATTTTTTTTTCCTTATTAATTATGTTGAAAACCTAGGCCTTATATCAAGTTGCATGAAATACTTGATGAATTATCTATGAATTCGAAAACCTAGGTCTGCATTAAGTGGTATAGGACATTCAATGTAGTGCCTATGGAAGTCTTTTTATTTCCAACATTTTTAAGAATAGATTAACTATATTTCCTTATAATAATATGGAGATTCGCATATGATTGCCTTAACATGCTAAAAGTATATAATGATACTATAAGTTGCACCATGAATTTGTATTTGGTTTAGCACTTTATGTTGAGATTTATGTGCTTATGATGATCAAGTCATGTGATAATCTATAACAAGTTACTTTTAGACAACTTAATCATATGATGCAGCAGTGTAGTTTACTATGTTTAATTATTTGCTCTGTGTGCTAATATATTGCTAGCTGTGTCTTAAATAAACAACAATAATAAGAAAAATGTTTTCTATATGTGTAGTAGCTAAATCATTTCTAGTCTTTTTAAAATGATATTGTCTTATTAAGAATTATATAATTCTCACATATTGTGGTAATGTGTTTAAATAAAAAAAAATGTTGACAATTAAGTTCACGATCGAGATTGAGTGCGCATCCATTGAAGTGCTTAATATAGGTTAAGCTATATGATAGTGAGCATAAAGTGGACAACCATTAATGAAGATAGGCAAGCCTTATTCGCCCTTTAACTATATTATGGACATGTAACCCACCCTTTACCTTTTATTTTATTTTAGTTTAATTATTAGCATTATTTAGTCTATTTCCTAAAATTTTAACTTTTCCATTTATGATATTCTATTCAAATGGAAAATAACCAATATTATAGGTAAGGTAAGAAAGAGCTATATGCATACATCATAATCACACTATATTTTCAAAATACTTAGCCAAGTAGGACTTATTAGCCTACTTGTAATACATGTTTGGTTAGTTATCAAAACATTATTTACTTGCTTATAAAGTTTATATATATATATATATAAGCCATAGAAAGACTCCACAAGGTCTGTACTTTGTTAGCTAGCTACTTTATGCATAGTAATACTAAGCAGAAGGGTGTTGGTAGTGTCTGAGGTGTTGGCAACATGACTAAGGGGACAAGAGGACTATCTTCCATGTATGAAACCAAGCATATATGAAGTAAAACATGAAGAACTCCTACCTTAGGAATGTGAATATAAACATATTCTACTTCAATCATGTAATAAGTCACTAGCATTTTTGCTATTTAAACACATCACCATCCAAGTAAGAAATTATAATTCTCAGTAAAAAATACAAGGGGTTTATGAAAACTAGTGATGGTCCAACTGTCACATGTGCAAAAAACCATTTTTTCCTTTTGACCTTACACGAATGCATGCAAAATAAAGCATTTAAACAAGGTGAGTAAAGGATAATAGTAACATGAATGCATGTAATTTCGACCAAGCATAACATGTTATTTCATAACATCGTGGATGCACTAAATATGGATTGATCATCATATCTTGTCTATTATATCCTTTGCAAAAGAACGTAGATAGCTCTGTCCTTAATTATATTGTGGAAAACATATCTATAAGAACTAGAGCAAGTGTCTCATATCATCTAGGCAATCTTGAATTTTGTAATCACTAGGCAGCCCACCAAGCATCACATATTACTTGATATGAAACTTAAGTTTTTAGTGCTTTCAAGGTGAAAAAAACTACCTTCCTTTGCCCCTACATATCAAAATATCAATTAGTACAATACCATTTCATAAATAGATTGCATTATAGTAGAGTATCTCCTAGAGTGAATCCATAAAACTTTTTTTGTAATCCAAGTGTTGTGACCTTCTAATTAGACCTTATGGCCATATAGAAGGCTATCCTCCAAATCATTAATACTAACAATAATATGATATCAGCATGCTTTCCTTTCATGAAATATTATATGCCATATGATGCATTATATATGCCAATGAATAAATTAATATGCTAATAAAGTTTGCCATGTTTAGGGAAACTCAAAAGAGTATTACTTATATTTTGATTTAAGGGTTCCAAAAGAATGACAAATAGCACTTCTTATGCATGAAAAATCCTAAACTTCAAAATTCTGTCTCTAGTTTAAACCGATCAATTATTGCTTGGGGATCAGTTGACTGTTTGGATCTAAAGAGACATCCTTCTATATTAAGAGATAATAGTCAACTGGTACTACATAATACCAAACTTTTTCGTGCAATCTTTGAACTGGTCAATTGTTAGCCTTAGACCAATTAACTAGTCAATAATGCTTTGTTTTCCTACCTTTCCTAATAACTGCTTCATTTTTTGTTTTATCTTTATTGGTTTATTCAACAACCACTATAAAACATAAAAGAATGTATCAAATATGGCCAAACATAATGGAAATTAAGCTAAATTAAAGTGGGTTTATGAATTCTATGAATGGCTATGTAGAAAGAAAAGAGAAAAGAAAAGATGATGTTGAAGGAGAAGAAGAGCAAGAATGCATAGTGAATGCATTCATTCCTAAATGTAAAGACAAGGGCGTGTTTTTATCAATGTTTTTAAAACCAAACCGGTCACTGAACCGGTGAAGGCACGGGTTCATAGTTCATTAATTGAACCATGGTTGAACCGTGATCTAACAGGTTATAATTAAATATATTTTTTAAAAAAATTTTATATATTAAAATTTTAATATAACAAATAAATATTAGTAAATTTTAAATATTTGATTGCTAATTCAATATTTTTAAAAATATTATAAAATTTATTTTTTAATTAAAAATAAAAATTATCTATGATTAAAAATTAAGATATTTAATATTAAATTTTTAGAGTTTCTAAATTATATTAAGATTCTAATTATCATTAAAAAAAAAACAAAAAGTAAATAATAATTTTGGCTAAATATCTTGATATTTGAGAAAAATATCATTAGAAAATGAAATATAATAGAAAGCAAGCATACAAAATAACCAAATATGCATATTTTATTTTTCTTATATTTTCTCTTTTTCTTAAAAAAAAATTCTCTATATTTCAATTCCCTCATCTTTTTTATTACTTTCTATTTTTAACTTGTCAAATTTAGTTGGGATTAATTATTTTATTATATAAGAAAAAATTAAAAAGAAAAAAAGAAATTAGCTCAAACAGGTTCAAACCGATTTTCACCAGTTCTTGACCGATATTTTAAGTGGCTAGTTTTCCGAACTAACCGAACTAGACCAGGAACTGATTCCTGATTGAACCGGTTGGTCCAGTTTAATTTCTAAAACTATGGTTTTTACCTCTAAAGGCTTCTTTTTTCAATTATGAACACTACCTCTTGGCTTGCCTTCTTCTTTTTTAAACTTCCTTTTCTTTCTTGTTTTCTTTTACTTCAACAATTATGCAATGTGTATATGGCATTTGTATGTGCTGCAGAACTATAAGGTGGAGGGTTATTTATAGAAGGTTTTGGAGTGGCTTGATTGTAGATTTTTTTTTCTCTCTCTTTCTAATTTTTCTTCTCTTTTACTAGGTGAAAATTTTCACTTGTACGGAAAAATTTTGTCAAAGATTCTTCTCTAACAAAATGAATTAACTTCTAACTCCCAAAAGTCCTTTAGTTTGTAATTATGGTTTAAAGATTTGGTTCCCTTAATTTCACTCATTCTTTTGTTCATTTCTAACTACTTTTTGGTTAAGGAATCAATCAATTTTCTCTTGGGAAATATTACATTTTGGTCCCAAGTAAAATTGCAATTTAGTCTCATTAAAATTAGAGTTTTACCCTTAAATTTTATTGTTTATACTTTTATGCCTTATTTTTATTTGCCTTAAAACTCCACCTAAAGTTTCACAGAGTTAGAAATGTCCTTAATTTATCCATAATCTTCATATTATTTATAGGAGTCTTGGTGGTGCTAAAATAATCTCTAAAATTTTCCTAAAGTGCATGAAATTCAATTACTTTTCTTTATTAGAATTGCATTAGTTGACAGCTGCTATGAGCCAGTCAACTATTGAGCTTTACTTCAAATTAGGCTATACTTCAACTTGATCAATTGACTACTAGGTTGATTTAGTTGACTTATGAATATAGCCGGTCAATTGGTGAGGCCAAATTTTTAAATCTTTTTATTTTGAATAGAATTTTGTATTTAATATTTCTTCATTCTTTTATTACTAATTATTTTTTTTAGAAAAATTAGGATGTTATAATTCTTCATTTCTTTTTAAAATTTCTTCTGTGAAATTTAGAATTATCTTATCTAAAGAGTTCTGAGTACTTTTGTTAAATTTGTTCCTCAATCTTCCATGTGGGTTCTTCTAGGGTCAATCATTCCCTGACCACCTTGACTAGAGGAATTTTTTTATTTCTTAATTGTTTGGTGTCGGTACTTATAATTTGTATAGGTTCTTGGTTAATATGTCAAATTTACTCGTACTTGCACTGACTTTTTCTCTATGATGTGTGAAGAATCTAAAATATATTTTTTAAGTTGAGAAACATGAAATATTGGATAAAGGTCAGATAATTTAGGAGGCAAAGCTATTTGATAAGCAATGGGTTTAACTTTCTTTTAGGATTTGGAAAGGTCCGATACATCTGAGATTTAATGTACCCCTTCTTATGTCATATTCTTCTTTAATTTGATTATTATTAGTCTATTCTCAAATATTTTTTATTTTTATTTTTATTTTTATGAATAAAAAATAATATAAGCAATGTAAGAATGAGTCACAAACCTACATCACAGTCACATTATATTATCAAAATAGTTAACTGTGTAGGACTTATTAACCTACTAGTAGTACAAGTCTAATTAGTTGTTAAACATTATTTACTATCTCATGGAGTTACATATTTACACAAGCTAAAAAAGGTTCTGTCTTCATTACATTGTTAGCTGACTACTCTACACATTGTGGTAGTAAGCAGAAGGTGGTGGTGTATATGGTGTTGGCGACATGACTGGTGTTACACCCTATCATATCTCATTTACTTTGTATCATTTAGGTGAAATATACATTACAAATCCTTTTAGCATGTGAATCTAGCTATCAAATACATCAAATGAGCTTATGATACTTTAAAACAATTTCTCTATAGCCCCTACTCATAATTAAATTCCAAGTACTTGGTTTTATGCTCAAACACATAAAGGGAACTAGTTCCTTACTTTAGCCATAATGCATCTAAACAAGTATAAATTTTAAAAATTCATAACTTGAATTATATAAATCCAATTAAGGCAAATTAGGTGCCATTTTAAAGTCTATTATATGAACTTTCTACTATAAAAATTTTAAGTCAAAATAAATGCATTTGGTCCTTCAAAACCTACAAAATCTATATCTAGTGTAGAATGAATAGCACTAAACCATAATAACTTTTTGAGTCTAACTTTGAAAAATCACCAAATATTCTATAGAACTTCAAAAAAATGCAAACTTTGATTCTATAGAAAGTTATGAATGTCATCTAAATGCTTACCAAATTTCAATCCCAAATTTGTTCAATCAGGTAGTTTGGAGTAAAATGTAACATCTGGCTTTTTAATTGAACTAGAACCAGTATGTTAATTAAAGAAAATCCTAAAGTAAAATAATGGTAAAGTATTTATAACATATTAAGAAGCAGGGTTATGAAATCATTCACAAAATGAAAATGGAGCCAAAGTGACTAAATAAAGAAAAATGGTATCTCAGTGGCAAAATTGTAATTTTGAGTAAAATTTTAGAAATTCAAGGGAAAAAATGCTAAAATTAAACTACTAGGGTTTTTAAATGTCCTAAAAACCATAGAAATAGTTAGAATAAGTAAAAACCCTTTTGATATGCTAAAAAAGTTAGATAGTGCCAGGACTTTAAGTGGAGTTATTTTTCACTATTTTAAGTCATCTAAATCTTAAAATAATGTTTTTATGTAAAAGAGCACCCAAATTTGTGTAGGGAGTAGTTAGATTCTAAAAGGTATGAAAATTGAACAGGGCGAATGTGCAACCAAAGGCAAAATGGTTATTTTGAAAAATTTATAAAGGAGGCTTCTTATGAAAGCCACATCCCACCATCTTCTCCACACTTCTATTTATAGAGTTTTCAGCCATTAATGGCATCTTGAAGAAAGGAATAGAGAAAGAGATTTCAAACATTCATTTAGGTAAGTAAATGGTTTTGTTTCACCTCACACTAGTTAGAAAAGTTGATATATTTTCTGAAAGCTTTCTAATGGTAGTTTTCTTTTTATGAAAACTTGAAGGTTAGATCTGACCCAAGGCAAAAAGAAACTCTTTTCAAAAACCTGTTCAGTAAAAATTAGTCTACACAAAGAGTACTCCGTATTAAGGTAAATTTCTAACTAAAACACTTGCAAAATCTTTGTATTCCTTGGCCTTAATGGTTAGGCTATGAGAGAGAAAGTGAGAAGGAGATTTTTTCCTTTAGTATTCTTGATGAGTTCAAAGGTTTTAGTATACAAGGATTTCATATCTAACATTGAAAGCAAGATAGGCCATAATGTGTGTGTGTTCGGCAAAGGCATAGATGAATGGGAAACCATATTGTTTTTAACTCTTAATGAGTGTATTTAGACATTTTATGATGCAAGGAATAAGAATGTAAATCTAAAATTGAATGAATTCATGAAAATCTTAGGGTTTAAAGGTACCTATTCGGCTGTGGGAGTTTTAAGGGATCTAGGAAGTTATTCAATTGATTCTAGGGATATGGATAGTATTAAGATGATATAAGAACAATAATAGAAGCATTGGATTGAATTTAAAAGGTATATTTTGAAATTTGAAATTTTAGGCTTCAAGAAAAGGCATTTTGAGATCAAATAGTGTTAAATTTGTTTAACCAAGTTTATAATGGATCTAATGAATCCTATTGAGGTCATTTAGATTATATATGATGAGAATTTGAAGTTTAGAAGTTGAATTTTAGAAGTTACCCCTTGAGACTTAAAGTTACATAATGGGTTTTAATATGTCAAAAATGAAAAATACTAAATGAGTGGTGCCAATGACCATATGAATAGTAAATATGATATTAACAGAATCAAAGTTCATCAACAAAATATCAACATATAGAATACAGAAAAATACAATCAATAACAATCATTCAACTTGATCATTAGGCCTTGGAGATTACTTGGCTTAATACCTATATCATATTATATTGCCATGGCTTAGTAGGCTCACCCTGCTTCCTTTATTAAGGCATCCCCAGTAGGTACCCAAAGAAAGCCATATAAAAATATTGCAATAATATGTCATCAAGCCATTATCTAATCAAAACATAATAGGTATATTTGGGAAAGAATTGCCTTATATAACTCTGTGCATAATCAAAATCCCAATAGTATAACAACGCATTGGAGTCCGAAAAAATTATATTTAAATACTTAAAATTATCTCTTCACTTTTCTAAATCCAAGTTTGTCCTGAGATCCATTATGTGCCCAAGATAGTCCATAATTTAGGGTTCAATGTCAAGGTATAGAATAAAGTTCAGTATAATTATAAAAGGCTTATTCAGGTAAACGGGAGGCTCAATAAAGCCTAATAAGTCCAAAATAGGTCTAAAATATCTAAATAGCCCTAACCAATCCTAATTAGTATTTTAGATATTTTTAAGTGTATTTTTTAATTAAAATTAGATATTTAGCATAACAACAGTTATCAGTGGCCAACTCTGGCACACATACAAGGCTCATTAAATAAGGCAACTCTATTGTTATATATATATATATAGGCCAATCCTTTACCAAATAGCCCATATTCGTGAAATTAGAAAGTAAACAACTTATTATCCATATTATCAAGAAATCAGATAGCAAGTAGCACAGTACCAAAACAAATATTCACCTTATATTCAAAAATCAATGTGATATTTCATAAATTTATAACTTTCATAAATAGGCTTTAAAAATTGAAGAATAAATATCAGCATGATCTAGACAACATATAAAACATATTCGATCATATAAATAATTCAAAAAACATCAAATAACATAAGTGAAAATGACCAAGATAATGACTTATCACGTGGAAGACTTGATAAAAAGTCTTGAATGAATAATGATTGAAAATTGTAGTGACTTATGACATGAAATAGACATGTTGAACATGATTTGTAATTGTGATTATCAACATATGGATGCATTGACCATAAAGTGTAGTTTGTTCTTTTGTTAAATTTCATGGGACCACTGATTATGTAATCTTGTCAAAATAATTATGTAGAAATTTATTCATAATTTACAAATAAAGAAAGTAAAAGAAAGAAGTAAATGGAATTATGAATATGATCTTTATGAATATTAATATATATATATATATGTATATGTATGAAAATTCACATATATATATATATACACACATGTATTGATTATTTATTAATCCTTATTTGATTATGGAGACATTGATTGTGATGAAATTGACCATCGCATGAGACATGGACTTTGAACAAAGGATAAAGGACTTGGAATATGCTAAAAATGGTAAGATAATTATGGTTTCTTGAGAATTTACTATTTTGGCAATTTACACATGTGGCAATGTGATCCTTGATTGTTGTATTTCACTTGTTTGTCATGTATTTTAAGATATTTCATGTATTTTTAAGAAAACATTAATATAGTTCAATGAAAGGAAAAATAAGTTTTCATCACTATATCGATGAAGTCATGTTAGACAAATATGAATAAAAGATAAAGGGCTAGAGGGATGGGGGTAGGAGTCCCGCTTACATAATAAAGTCATTGCTTGTATACATTATGTGGATCTACTACAAGCAAATGCTCTAGTGAGCTAGATGAGTATCCTTGCAAGCAAAGTTATGTGATATGATTGTGACTAATTAATTGAACTATTTATCCATAGATGGCTCGCAATCATGTTATTATTGAGATTAATTACAAAATCGTGATCGTTCTAAAGTTGGAGTGGGATATTCCCATTCCTAATAGAATCTAGATGGGATTCAGAGAAAGTGTAATTAGTATTACATAAATTAGGAAATTCATATATTTATTTGTTCATTTATTTATTTTGTATTAATAATTTTTGTAGAGTAATTGATTCATTGTGGACCTTACAATAATTTATAATGGGAATGTTTTTGACTTGGAAAATTTTGTGGGATATGATGTAATTATTATTTGCATAATAATATCTTTAATGTTATGTCTCTATGATATTTAAGTGATTCATGGTAACATGAGTAAAGATGCCAAAACATTTTCTGCATATTATACAGCTAGTCCATTATGTATTTTCAAAATTAATAATTGTTTTTACTAGAAATATCAATTCTTATTATGGTGTAACATAATGTGTTCAAATTAAAAATTAAGTCATGTTGGTACTTTGTGTCATCTTGGAGATAGAATGGATGTAGATCGAGGTTCTGTTAATAGAACTTATTCAAGTGATTCGAAATATCAACGTAGCATTGGCTAATGATGGATCTCAAAATTTATATATTTTAGAATAAATTATATTTTGTAATAAATATTGAGGCTCTAATAAAAGCATCTAAAGCTAAATCTTTGACATTATTATTATTAGAAGGTGTATATATGTATATCATATAGTATTATTTAGTTATCTTTTGATATGGTATGCTATTTAATGATAAATGAATTTCTATAAAACATGATTTTTAGTAATAGTTTCATTATTAGTTACCCAATGTTAACGAACAAAAGATAATTTAGAGATTATAGAAATACATATCCATATCATATTTTGAAAAGTAGGTCATATAATATCCTCATTTAAGAAAAAAAATCTATTAGACATTGAATATGAGAACCTAGACCTGCAGAAGATGATAAATGAATTACACAAAGTGAACTCTAGTGTCATTTAAAGTCCAATTTTAATATGAAGATTCGTTTCTCCTCTTCTTCTTCTTCTTCTTCTTCTTTTTTCTCCAAAACTTTCCACACCTCAAGTGTAACACTTGTTGCAATAAAGTTCTTCTTCTTCGTATCTCTCTCTCTCTCTCTCAAACTTTCCACACCTCAAGTGTAACACTTGTTGCAATAAAGATATTTGATAAAAAAAGTTAAAGTTCAATCTTAACTTAAGAAACAAAATGTACTTTAATATTAATCTTTCATATATTGATAATATCTATCAATTATTTTTTTTAACAAATTTAATATAAAAATTAAAACCATCCAATCTTCAAAATATGTTATGCTCATATAGTTAGATATAAATATTTCAATTTAGTCACTTAGTTATATATAATTTTTTTCTTAATATATTATTGCTGATTGAGAGAGATATTGGGGGTTAACTATTCGCATGATTACCATGTAGCTTTTTTTTTAAAACTATTTTTGTCCTGTTATTTTAATTAAAAAAATGTAAAATAACAATATAATTTATATCAATTTGATCTATACTCAAAGTTATGTTCTTAAACTCTTAACCATTGTTGTTAAACTCACGAGTTGACACTCCGAATTTAACGAATTTAAGTTTCTATTTAAGAAAACCGTGTTAATTCGATTGTAAACTCAGATTTAATACAAATTTGATTTAATTCGCCTTGGACTTATATAAACTTGGTTAACTCAGTATTTTTTGAATCGAATTTAATGAGTTACTATATAACTGAGTCAAATTAAATTTAAAAAGATAAAAATTCTTAAATCCAATACAATTTGATAAAGAAAGACACAAAAATAATATTTATGTATAAATTTTATTATAATTTTTATATTAAAAAATATAAATTATAAAATATAAATAATTTTTTTAAAAAAATTAATATAATTTATTTGTATTTAAATAATTTTTTTATATATTATATTTTATATATAATTATTGATAAATATAAACTCTTATAAATTTATGATACGAGTTTATATTATGAACTTATTTTTATTTTATAAATTTATTTAAATTTATGAATTTGATAACTTAAATTCTAACCGTTAATGATTAAAAAAAAAATAACTATTATCATAATATATATATACTATGTTTATGTGAGAAAGAGATATATGATTTTGGGCCATAAATTACATTTTTTTTTATATTTTTATGGAAAGTTTATAAAATAATACGCTGCAGTGACACGATCAGACGGTCCAGTTGCTCCAGAACCTCCTGCGTCATTCGTCATTCCGTTCTCCTTGAACCTTCGACGAACCCAGATTTTGATCTGCTAACCATGTCAAGACCCCTTGGCGCCACGAGGCCGGTAGCTTTGTCTTCCCCTTCCGTCACCGCCACTACCACCATAACCATTCAAAACAGTGACCTATCTTCTTCCTCCTCTTCCTCTCAGACCCAACCACAGCAACAGCAACAGCAGCAGCAGCCAGAAGTTCTTTTCCTTCCCCTTAATCGCAAGAAGAAGAAGGTCACCTGGAAAGAGGGCACCATAGACAACGAGTTTATGCAGAAGAAGAGCTCCAAGAAGTGCTGTATCTTTCACAAACAGAAACCCTTTGACGAAGACAATAGCGACGAAGATGACGAACCCCATCATCACGCTGATAAACATGCCCATGATCATGGTGATGGTGGATCCTGTTCTGGGAATCATGATGAAGCAGGTCCAAGCGGTTAGGGCTCTAGATTTCTAATCTATTTTAACCATTGATGGAAAATCAATCAAAGGGCTTACATTTTGTTTCTTTCTTTTTAATTTTTAAAGATTGAATTGTTTACAGAATTCTTCGGAGTTTGAGCTTTGGGTTGTTTTGTAAATTAAATTATTGAAGCTTTGTTACAAGGGATGGATCATTGCAAGGAAATGGGAGAAATGCTAAGAAAGGATTATATGTTTGGCATGAAAGAAAGGGTTATATGTTTCGCAAATCTTTATGCTGAAAATTACGAGATCACTCCCTTTTTAAGATTTATGAAAGGTTGTTTTTATTAAGCAATCCCCATTATTGTTGTTATTGTTATCACCTTTATTGTTATTTACTTCATTGGCGAGGAAACATAAAGACAGAGTTCATAACTTATTTTGAGAATAGATATGAGTGTTTGGAATATTCAGGCAACATATTTTGTGTTATATTGATGTACTAATTTCTGACAAGATTTCCTTTAATATTTGATCCTTTTTTAGTGCATTTTACTTATGTAATTGTAGATACTATTGTGTATTAGAGCTCAAGGGCATTCTTTGTATCTGAAGATGTATTGTTTGCATATTTTGAGTTCTGCGTGATCATGGCTGTCTACTGTTTTATTCAAAAGTATTTCTCATTCTTCTGGTGGTTTTTTTTTTTTTTCAATAATTGATATGTTGATATTAGAAAAAGGGAATATGACTGTGAAGTTCTAGGACAGTTAAAGCAACCCCTTAGTCCTTTTCTAACTTTTAACTTTGTTGCATTGTGGAAGTTAACAACAAGAATTGCGATTACTCTCTCTGGACAATCATGTACTTCTCTGTCAGATCAATGCTTGTCCTTCTCACTAAGATGAAATATAAACCTTTTGAGAGTTTCTAGTGTGTGAGTAAGGAGGCCCTGAGAGACCATAAGGTAGTAGGGAAAGAGATTAGAGATTCCACTCTTGCACTATGAGTATTAATTAATAGTGAATTCCAACATAAAATGGTGTTTCAGAAGTGAAGGAGAGAGATTATGTCTTTTACTTTTTGAATAATTATACATTCTTTTGTCGGACCATCTATTTCTTTAGCTCAACGAGGTTTAGGCATATTTGGTGACGTTAAGTGAAAATTGACGATAGCTGAAACCTTGCAAGATGTTATGAACACATTATTGATAAAATCTTGCTTAATATATCCATAAGACAGTTCATCAGAAGGGAGGGAAAACCAAGGTACGATAAGTCTCCTTTTGATAAAACTCATTCAATTCTTTGAAAGTTGGAAGTTAACTGCCGAATATCATATTTCTGTATTTGATTCATTGCATAACATTCTTTTTCCTCTTTTCCTTTCCTTTTCATATAAATACTTTTCTTTTAATCTTTTCCTCATAGAATGAGTAGGAATGATATATTTTCTTTATTAGTGAGGATTGTGCGCATCATTTTATTTCTAAGTAAGTTAGTAAGGCTATAAAAGATATATATACAAGTCTAAGGTCATGGAAATGAAAATTGAGAGCATGCCCCGATTTGTTTCTTGACATGGGTCTTTTAAGTTGGTAACATGAATGCATGGTGACAGAATTTCTGAATAAACTATTGATCTCTATTCAATTAGGCTACAATTGGTATCTTGAAGCAAAGGGAAAGGGTGAAGGATTGCACCAAAACCAGCACTACTTAATAAATACAATATCTATTATGCTCTTATTATCATTACTCAAAAATATTTGTCCCATTTTATTACTCTTTTTTAGTAAGGATACAGAGTCATTTCCATTCACGTCCTGATTTTCTTTTTATTTCTATACTTAACATTCAGTGTACCAAATGTAGTTTTAGAGTAACTTTAATAGAAGGAAGTTCTTGTTTTTCAACATATCTTGCTTAGAGTTAATAGAGATTTACTGGAAACTTTCTAGTTTATAACATACTGTGACTGATATGATTTTATGGTACAAGAGCAGCTAGGAAAAACATTAAAGCTCAAGTTTCCCCTTAATCTGTTGGGGCGAACATGGTGGTTATTGGCTTTCCTTTTGCATTACCGTTACTTTCTGAGCAATTGTTTTGCAAGTCTGTTTCTTTTATTTTCATCCTCCACCTTTTATATGGTGACTTTATTGATTTAGTTGGTTTAGATCAGAATTTTTATATTCAATCTGGAACAGGTCTCTGTAACTTTTTCAGTATACTTTTGTGCTTGTTTGTTTTTGTATGGTAACTTTATGGATTTAGTTGGTTTAGATAAGAGATTTATATTCAATCTGGAACAGGTCTCTGTATTTTTTTCAGTATACTTTTGTGTCATTGTTTGTTATTGGGTAGACAATGGTGTGCCTTCGCATATTGTTCTCTTATGTAGATTGTAGAGTAAGACCTTTGAAATTCATTAAAACTAAGATTTAGCATGAGTACTGAAAGAGATGTGCTAAATAACCTATATTTGAAAGCACAGCTCTATGTAGCTAGCTGAATGAACCTGTACTCATGGTTGGTTTAGCTAGACAATTGATTGAAGATTCGTGGGCTTGGCTAACACTTCAGTGTTGGAGATGTTGTTTATATGAGATGCATGGAGGTCTAAAAGATGCTGTCAGTGATATTGTACATGGGTGCCAAAGGTGACTAATTGAAGGGATTTGTGAGGATCCTTTTCTGCTTTATTGGATGATAATTCTGGTCCTGCTGGTGAAAATTCTTTTATCCCTTACCATATGTGAAATTTCTATTACGGAATTGAGTGCATTTTGGGGATCCAAAAGATAAATGAAAAATTGCATGGTTATGATGTTTTTACACTGTTCTTTTATAAGCTCTAGTGCATGTCTATTGATGTGTGTGTGAATAGATGGTCTTGCAATATCAAAGGTATATTATGTGGCGAACATTGTCGGTACATCTGAGATGGCTCAGTGTGGTTGCTATCTATAGTTGGCCAATATCGTGTCTAAATTTAGAGTAACGTGTTAGTGTTGTGTACCATCAAGCCTATTTTTGTAAGTATACTAGCTAGCAGGCCAAAAGGTGCAAATATTGTTGAGCCCCATCAAATGAATTGTTACTGTATGTTTTAGACTTTTCAGGAAAGTAGTTCAGCAGAACTAATTGCATATTCGTATAAGCAGATTTCCATTCTTGATTGTAAGTTGGCCATATCCTCACAAATGTTTGTCTCTCCATATTACTATTCTAACATGATAATCCTTTAGGATTCAGGATTGTTGAAACCTAAACTTGACAAGGAATGGTGTGGTTTTTATAAGCCCAAAAAAAAAAGGGGTGTGGTGTTTGCTACATAAAGTTTCGATCTTTTTACATGGATCTAACTGTGTCTTTTGTTTTGCATTTTAGAGGTTGTGGCTGTGGGTGGATACTTTGTGATTTGTCCACGTCTGATTTTCAAATTTATTTTTTTAGATAAAAAAAAAGAATGTATTTGATGAAATTAGATAATAATACAAAAAAGTTGAAATCGGAAGACAAGTAATTCTCCCTAAGCAAAAGCTAGAACAAAAGAAAACAACCTAGGCGCTGACGCAAAAGAGCCTTTCAATCCCTTTGAAGATCCACTGTGGCCGCAGAAACCCACAGAGGACGAAAAAGGAATCCTCTTGCAAAGAAGGCATGACGGAAGGAATTGCTAATTGAATACTCTAGCATTTGTTTAGCTTAAAACGCAACAAACCGGCAAAGACTGCACAATTCCATTAAACTCTATGCTCCTTTTGCCTCCAAACCCCGTAAACCTGATAGCAAGGAAAGCCCCCAGATTAGTTATTAAAGAAACCGAACAGCCCATTTCCATTATTGCGGATGGTGTAGTAGCCTTTATAAGGCCCTTTTTAAAGGACTAAAAGACGACGACAGATGTTTGAAAGTTATAGATGAAAGGACAAAAATCTTAATCTTAAATTTTAAGTATACAATTAAAAATTTTAAAGTATAATTTTTTCATATAATTAGGATTTTTGTTCTCTCAATTCCAAATTTTAAATATTCTTTATCATTTTTTAGTTCTAAAGAAAAAAAAAAGCGTTAGAAACTACTGCACCGTATGCAATGTAAAAAGATATAGTTATTTGTCTCTGAACTTTTGAAGTACGTCACACAAACATCAAATGATACGAGATCGTTCATTCTGAAGCATTTCATTTGTGTTAATTCTAGTAAGTACTACCATCCAAACAATAGTCTTTACCTTAAAAGGGGCTTTTGACTTTCCAAATGAACTTAGACAGCGGAAGAGAATTAGTATTTGGACTTCGAATAAAAAATTTTAAAAAGGATGAACTAGTATGAGAACCTGAAGAATCAAAATTCAAAATCCCTTTATTAGGAAAAGATAAAATACAACGTAAGTGTTCCTAGCAACAAAGCATGATCGTCAAGTCTAGCATTAAGATGTTTAGAAAAGTAAAAATTCCTAGAAAAATGGTTACCTCGTCTGATTAAAAACTCTCAAGTTGGAGCATTATGCAAAGAAGACAACCAATACCGAGTGGAAAAAGTTCAGGAAAAGAAGAGCCACCAATGCAATGATCCTTCCAAAACCGGATACGGGCCATCTCCAACACGGAAAGTAAGCAATGAAGAAAATGAAAGATATGCCTAAGATAAACTTTTGGCGGCTTGCAAGAGTAGCACCAATCCCAGGGTCGGCGTCCCATCTATTTAGCTGAACCCCATATTTGCTCTTGATCACCCTATGCCACAAAGTAGGCTTCAAAGAGAACCTCCAAGGAAGAGCCGCCAATCCATTGATTCTTCCAAAACCGAAAACGGGCGACATCTACAACACAAAAGGTAAGCAGTGAAGAAAATGAAGGATATACCTGAGAGATAAACTTCTAAGTTAGCATCAATCCTTGGGTTAGCATCCCATACACTTAGGTGGAGACTGTATTTGCTCCTGATCACCCTATGCAACAGAGAAGGCTCCAAAGGGAACCTCCAAAGCCACTTTACCTCTAGGGATATGTTTTTAAACACCAAATTTCTTAAACCCAATCCTCGATCCTCCTTTGAACTACAACACACCTCCCAATTAACCAAGTGATCTCTTTTACTCTAACCACCCTTAGACCACAAGAAGTCTAGCATAATCTTCTCAAACTTGTTAGCTACCTCCATTGAAATATTAAATAAAGAAAGATAATACAGAGGGATACCAGACAAAGATGCTGAAATTAAGGTTATCCTCCCATGTTAGGCCTTCTTCTTTTCTGTGCCCTTCCTCTTTTCAACGTTTTCTTGTCTCTTTAGATATTAAAGGCACTCCCACTTTATATGTCTTGGTATTTTGCACTCATAATAAGTTTGTGGCTCATTGTTACTATCTTGATTTCTTTTTAAAGTTGAAGTTTTCTTTATTGATTTCTATGTCATCAAGAGAGGTGATGTCATCACATTCTTCTTTTCTTACTTGATGTAAGAAGGTAGCCTTGAGAGAAAGGCTTTTCTTTTCTTTTCTTGATCTTCAAGAAGTTGGCTAGCTTGGCTTCATATTCCTAGAGATTTCTAAAAGTGGAGCAATAAATTGAATAGAGGCGCCTTTAGTTTTTTCAATTATTGTCACCTTAGGTTCCCACTTAAGAGGAAAAGCTCTAAAGGATCCTATAACTTGATCCTTTAGAGGGCAGGTTTTTTCCAAAACTATCAAATAATTAACAATGTGAGTAAATCTTATTTGAATTTCTTTAATAGACTCACCTTGTTTCATTTTGAACATCTCATATTGGTGTGTGAGAGTATTGATTATATTCTCTTTAACACCATTAGTCCCTTCATGTGTAATTTCTAAGGCTTCCCACATTTCCTTGGTAATTGCACAATTAGAAACTCTAGGATACTCATCTTGACTTAATGCACTAGCAAAAATCAATTTAGCTTTAGCATTAAGTAAGACTTTCATTTTATCATTTTCATTTCATTCACTTTTAGGTTTAGGCAATGTCTTGTCTTCCTCAATTTTGATAGGAATCTAAGCACCATCTCCAATAACTTCTCAAATGTCAATGTCAACTGTATCAAAGAAAAGCTTTTCATAAGTATAATTTTCATCATTGAAAGTGGGAGGTTTGTTCATAGATATTCCTTTAAACAAAACACTATCACCTATACCAGCCATTTTACTCTTGAGACTATTAAGTCTTCACACTAGAGCCTAAGGTTTGATACTACTTATTAGGAATGGCTAGATAACTAAAAGGGGATGAATTGGGTGTTTTAAAAAATTACAACTGAAAGACAGATTTTAAATGGCAAATGCAAGATTAAGATAAGTGCAAGATGAATAATATGCAGGAGAAACTAAAATTGACAAGTAAAATGCAATAAAATAAATTTAAAGAAGGGAAGATAGATCAAACATGAGATTTATCCTAGTTTAGATTTACCACAAGCTTACATCTAATTGCCAAGAGTAATCTTAAGATTTTTCATTATATCAACAAAATTTAAGTAAACACTTACAAGCCACTATAGCAAAGAAAACTCAATTAAGCAACTCTAATAAGTATCTCTCCCCTTGTAGAAAGTGTTCACCTAATAGTCAGTTAAAGAACCTCTATCTTTTAGATTTCAAACTTCCACAAGGAAGAAAAATGAAGTATATTAGAAAAAAAACTCTTTCAAAGGAGCAAATTTATAAGTGAAACTAAACTTAAAAGGAGAAGAAAATTATTTAGAGTTCAAATGAGATTACTTAGGCTTTTAGCAAGTATTCTTGGTGATTCCAAATTCATATGAGATCTAATTTATAGCACAAATCTCAATAGAGATGTTAGAGATAGGAGTGAAGTCAATTTGTTCAAAAATAGCCATTTACAAGCTATTACAACCTTTTTTGTACGATCCCATTCAACTAATCAATCCCTGATAGTCAATTAGTCTCCATATAAACCCAGGATTGCACTTTTGAGGATAAGTAATTCACCAATCCTTGAGGGTCAATCCATTGGTTATGCATCGATAGTGAAACATCTAAAAGTGGCCAATCAACTAGTTCAAGATAGAAAGACCAATCTTAACATTGTCAGCCCAGTCAATTGCTCCCTAGCAAACAGTCAACTAGTCCAGTCTAGAATACACTATTGTAATTGAGGACCGAGCTTGTAATATATAGTTTCTCAGAAACTAAACCGAAATTGATAATGTGATATAAGAGGACTCTAAAGTAAAATAAATTAAATTTAGGTAAATTATGGATAGAATGCTAATTAAAGCATTTAAAATTGTGGGTAGGAAACCAAGATTAGTCCAAAACCAAAGCCAAAACAGCTAAATAGAATAAATTGAAAATGTAGTAGCAAAATTATAATTTTGAGAAACGTTTAAAAAACTTAAAGGAGGAAGTTTTAAATACTAAAATTGAGTTTACTAGGGTTTCCAAAGGCTCAGAAAACTATAGAAACTGTCATAATGATTAAAATTCTTTTGGTGTACAATTTAGGTCGTTAGTTGATCTAAATTTTGACTAAATCATTTTGAATAGTTTTAAATATCCTATAAATTTGAAATAAAATGTTTTTAATAAACTAGAGGATCCAAATTTTATGATGAAAAAGAAAATTCTCAAAAAGAAGTTAAAATGAGTTCAAACAAAAAAAGGGAAGTGGAAGAACAAAATTGGAATATAAAAAAATTATAAAACCTTAGCTCCTTCATATAAATAGTCACCCTTACCCTTTCTTCTTCATTTTGGCCAAAATTTTGCAGCTCCAAATCTGACCTAAGAGGTGTCCAAGAGCCACCAAGAGCTAAGGGGAAGTAAAACTACCTAAAGTAAGCAAATGCAAGGATTTTGCCTATGATGCTATTCTAGCCTAATTTCTACTCTTTCTCTTTTTTTTCTTCATGGTTTTCGTTCCCTAAAAGAGGGAATTTCTTAGCTAAAACTTTGGAGAAAGAGGCTCCTTAGAGGGAAACAAATATATCACGAAAACCACCATTATGAGTTCTTTCATTTGGTATATGTTATGGTTTAGAAAACATGCATCCTCCTTAAACTCTTCCCTCTCCTAGGTTTAGAAAACATGCATCCTCCTTAAACTCTTCCCTCTCCTAGGTTTAGAAAACATGTGAGAATCCTAAAATAGATTGGTTTTTAATTGAAACATGAAGGGAATTAGGGTTTTGGAGTATGGATATTAATATGGAACCAAAAGAAACAACTAGCATGCCATAGGTTGCAAGATATGGAACATATGGTTTTGATTGTACCTTAGAGAGTATGAAATCTTAAAATGATATTTTAAACTATGTAAGAGCATAACAAAGCTAAGAAGAGGCTAAGAAAGTCCCATAGGTGCCAATTTCCTTAAGAATGAAACAAAAACTCCCTTAGCTCCCAATATGTATGATGTCTCAGTCAAGATTCATTTAGGGTACCCAAGGGGAGTTTTCTTTGATTCTAAAGTTATAATTGGTCTCAATATGAATTATAAATATCAAAGGAACCATTGGTTTGAATTTAGAAACCTTATTTTGAAAAGTAAAAATTTAGAGTTCCATTATGCATAAAAAAGTAACTTAGTGTTAGGCTCTTTGAATTAAGTTCATGATGGCTCTAATGAGTTCTAATAGAGTCATACAACTTACATTGAGTGAGAGTTTGGAGTCAAGATATTAATTTACAAGAGTTTCTTCATTATGCCAAATTGAACCATATGGGAACCTAAAGTTTTTAACTAGTTTGTATAAGGCTTAAATGAATTTAAATATGATTCAATTGATGATTTTGTGCTTATTTGGTATGTCTAGGCCAAGTAAGTGAAATCTCCTTCAAGTGTTGGTGTGAGGCCAAGAGACTAAACCAAGAACCAAAGGGAAACTAAATTGAATTTTTACATAAAGGTAACTTTTCATCTATTTTTGCATATGTATATTGATTACTTGAGTGGTCTTGGATTGCTTGTATGTATTGGTTGTTAATTATGTATGTTATTGATTGATTGATATTCATATGCAATTGTATTTGGAATTGATTTGGCTATTGAATAGATAAAATTGTGCCAAAAGTCTCTTGAATTGGGTGAGTTAAAGCCAAAAGTCCCTAAATGTGGTCCTTACTTTTGATAGAACTATGTGATCCTTCATGCATGAGTATGATTGATATTTGATAGTGTAACATGCATACTTGATCTTTTTGACCTTAAGAATGCCATATATGTGTGCTAGAATGATAAATGAGTTATTAGAATTCTCTAAATATCATTCTTTCCCATATTTTCCCTGACCATGTTTAGGTAATCTTTAAAGAAACGAGAATGGTGAGCAAAGAACTTAAGAAGCATTATTTTGACATTAGCTTAAGTTTTAATATATGTTCTTACCCACACATTAATGTATATGTACCTTAAGAGATGTAACCTTTCCCACACATTTAAAGGCATGGGATTATGATGTACAAACTATTTTTGGATGTAAATATATGATATCATGTAATTTGACTATATAAGTTCCATGATATAAATGTGTATGATGACAAGTGGAGGGGTGATTTTGAGTTGCATGGCTTTTAAGGCATGTTGGACCATCCAAAATATGTTGTAATTGTCATTTAAAACTTGTTCAAATGGTGACATAGCATAATATGGCTCAAAATGAACCATTAGGAACCTAAAATTGTACTTTTTGAGCCATGAAATACTCCTAAACTAAAACTAGATCAAATGGATGAATTTTTTGTTGAAATTTGGCAGAAATTTAGAGCTCATCTAAAGCTTTCCATATAGTCAAAGAACACAAATTTTGAAACTCTGTAGAATTTATTACAAATTTTTAAATTTGGCTAAATTATGTAGATTGGTCGCTAGTATTGTTTATACTGTTTAGATTAGGTTTTTCATGTTTTTGAAGGATGAAATGAATTCATTTGCTCATGAAATTTTACAAACATAAAGTTGACATCTTAAGCTTTCCATAACCATTGAGTTTGCCTAAATTAGAGTTATGTAAGTCAAGTTATGATTTTTCAATAATAGGAGCCAAAGTTGGAAAATTGTGCATATGAAGCTTAGATTCAAAATTAAGCTTTTTTTGTGATATTCTAAGTCTAATAAACTTGTTTGGCATGAATATAGAAATTTCTATGATGAAAATATTTATCTGTGTACAATTAAAAAAATTAATGTTTTAATAACGACAAATTCCATTGTCCAAATTATTAATATGAATATTGTTGTTATAAAAAGAATATGGTATGAGATGTATGCATATTTCTTAATGGTATGATAGGGCTAGTCAAGTAGTTTCAAAAGGCCAATCAACTAGAGACTTTCTAGAAACCTCCAAAACGCTTTGTTGAGATCTTAATAAAGAAAAACATTTAAAATTATTTAAATGTTTTTCAAAATTAAAAGCTCTAAATACCTCTAGTCTTTTTACAATGAAAATTCTAAGTTGTAAAGATTAAAAAGATCCTCTATTTAAGTAGCACTTCAAGCCTTGACTTAGTCATTTCTTCAAGGTACTTACTAAGTTTGTTTGTTATCATCAAAATACCAAATCGTTAGGCAATAGGGACAACACAATCAAGTACGAATACCAAAAACCAAGTCAATACCTTGTAATTGAACAACTAGAGAATCAATTCCACAAATACCAATTTCTCAAAACCTTACACTTGTTCAACCAATCCAGTGAAGCAATTGACAAAGAAGGAAACAGATGATCAGAGGAAGAAAGGACTGCACTATTAGTGTCCAAAGAAATACACTTTAAATCATAAGTGTAAAAATTCTCAACTTTTTATAATGGTAGTAAGGGTAGTCAAAAGTAGGGATTATCACAAAGACTTTCAAGACTGTTTAGTAAAAGAAAAAGTTCAACTAGTAGTAGCATTAAATGACATTGATGGCAAGGAAAGGCATTTGAGAGTAAATGGTTTTTGTAAGAAGTAACAAATGCCTATACTCTTATATACAAGAAGTACTCATAACTTCCCAAGTAAATACTAGTAAGAAAATTGAAGTTGAAAACTCAATATTTTAAGAGAATTAATGTGTTAGTAGCTGATGGTTAAACATTGATGGTGAATATTAAACTTGTCATGGAAGATGTAGGGTAAATACATTTTATGTTGATTTCTTTGTAACAAAGTTTTGTGAATATGATATAGTAATGGGCATTCAGTGGTTATTTACATTGGGAAGGTGTACGATAGACTTGAATGAGAAGATGGTGTGTTTTAATCTTCATGGGAAACAAGATGAAATTTTTAGAGATAAACACATTGAAGGCATTTGACAAATGACCCAGTTTCAAGTAAATAGTTGCTTACTAATGCAGTCTACTAATTACCAATTGTTGAACTGCAAAATAAGAAGTCATAATTGAAGTCACAGGCACAACATTTAGAAGAAGAAAAGAATGAAAAGATAGAGCAATTATTACGAGAGTTTGCTAATATTTTTAAAGAACCTAAGGCATTGCCTCCTTTTCAAGTGTTTGATCAATTTATCAACCTTACAGAAGAAAAGCCTATTAGTATTTATCCATACAAAGATAGCCCTATTTAAAAAGATGCCATAGAAAATTTAGTAGAGGAGATGCTTTAACAAGGAGTAATAAGGTTAAGTAGTAGCTCATTTACATCACCAGTGGTTTTAGATAAAAAAAAGGATGGATCATAGTTATTGGATGAATTGCATGGGGCTTTTTCTTTTCTCCAAATTGGATATAAGGGCTTGGTACCATCATGTTAGAATGAACCCTAATGATGTACACAAAATAACATTCAAGTGCATAAAGGATTGTATGAGTTTGTAATGATGCCTTTCGACCTTACTAATGCACTTACAGCTTTCCAAGGTTTGATGAATTCTATATTTAAATCATTTTTTAAGAAGTACATTTTAGTATTTTTAATGATATATTGGTGTATAGTCAAACTTGGAATGATCATTTACAACACCTAAGGTGTGCATTAGGGGTATTACAAGAACATAAACTCTTTGCCAAGAGATGTAAATGTACATTTACAAAAAAAAAAGTGGACTATTTTAGGCATATAATATCCAAGAAAAGAGTATAAGCAAATCCAAGAAAGATAAAAGCAATGTTATCAAGGTCTGAACCCAAAAATATAAATCCTTAAAAGAATTATTGAGTTTAATAGGATACTACAAAATATTTGTTGTAACACCATAAACTTTTAACTTGTCTCATGCTATCTCCACGTCTCATACCATGTATTTTATGAGAAAGCAAGAAAATGACATTAAAATAATCACTTTCTTTGCGTTGCATAGTGTATGAATTTTTCATTCGATGTCCTGTAGACCATATGAATTCATTAAACTCATTCTCATATTTAATTATACTAATACAACTCAAAACCATCCAAGGAAGTGGCCTAGAACTTGTGCAAATGGATGGAGTATATGAAATTCAAGAGTGTAGCCTCGGTTAGAGTTTCTAGATTTCTATCACAAACTTTGAAACATCATAACTAATTATAGAAAAATTAAAATCATGAATTCTTTACCATTCTGAAAAGCCAAAGATGTCTAATTTATAGTAAAAATATGTTCAGACCTCAATAGGGGCTGTTAAATATCAGAAATCGATGGAACAGTATTAGAAGTTGACTATCATCCCTAGTACTAACCTCCAACTTTAAAAACTTATATCTCCCTACTCAAAGGTCCAATTGAGGTGATCTCGATGACCATAGAAATATTATCATGTCTAGTTTATGTTTGTAAAATTTCATGAGCATTGGACATTATTTGGCCCACAAATGACATAGCCTAAGTTTCTGACCATATGAACAGTACCTGTTTCAATTCAGCAAAAAAATGCCAACTTTGAAAATTCATAATTAATTCACAGAGCTCTAAATAATCTAATCTTTAGCTTCCCAAAAAGCATTAGATAAAATATATGTGTGCCAAATTTTATAGGCAAATTTATTCACTTGGTCAGATCTTGATATTGGGTTGCAAGATGGCTCATTTTGTGTCTTACAAAGGGTCCAAATGGTCTATTTTGAGCTCCAAGGCAACCATGACCACTTGGGTACGTGGGAATGCACCAAAATGATATTTTAAACTTGTCTCAAAGATGTATAAGCCCATAATTTGAAAACTCATTCTCTCACCCCATGTCATACACAAAAACATACAAGGCTAGTCTTGCCATTCCATACTAAAATTGCACTATACCATTCCTATAACATTAAATCTAATTTGTACACGATACATTTGCATAATTACACATGACCATAAGGTTATAAGATATATACAATAAAGGATTACAACATTTGCCACTTTTATGGCCATAAAGAAGTAAAATCTATATACTTTGATGTCATACTTTCATCTTCTAAGTTGATGGCTTCCATTACCTTGCTTACTTAGTTCACCTAGCATGTTAGAGTATTGGAGAGGAGGGAATGAGATTGAAAGAATCCCAATAGCTCATCTCCCATTTCAACCATACTAAAGTATGCAAAACAAGTTTTAAAAATGCATGCATGGACATATTGAATTGTATGAGTATTCAAGAAACATCCTTGGCATTTGAACAAATCATACATAGCATACATAGGCTTGCCAAGTAAGTGAATTAGTCTCACCCATTCACTTATGAATTTTGGACTTGCCTCACCCACTTTCTCTAGGAGGTTTTAGCTTAACCTCACTCTTGGGAGATACTTTGCTTGGTCTTAACCATTTTTAAGGGTTTTTGGCTAATTTTTACCATGACTAAGAGTTCTTGGCTTCTTTATACTCAAGCAAACCTAAGCAAACATATTAGACATCATTTGAAAGCATTATGTAACATCATGGCACCATGGAATGAAAGCTCATGCTAAAATACTTTTCATAACTTAAAACACACATATACACATTCAAAGACAAATCAAGCATATATTCATGCATCAGAGAAGGAAGAGTGAGCTATTTTTGTTGCAACCACACACTTTTTCTCTTGAAAATGCTCTCACTTCCTTGGCCTCACACACACAAAGGTGTGGGATTAGTTTCTCTTAGCCTAAATACAATATATGGAAGCCAATTAGGTTCTTGTAATCATTTCTAAGGCTACACATCTTCTTTAAATACTAACTTAGTATAATAACCCCTTTATGGTTCCAAAAATGCACCTAATGAAACAACATCTATCAAATGAGTTATAGGCTCCATTCTTTCCTTTCATATATGATTCTTGACTCCTTTTAAGCCTCTTGGAGTCACCACACAATTAAAACAAATAGTCTAACCACATGTTTCTTTCTTAGGCCATATTATTGAACCTATGGCACTAACTCATTCTCTAGGTCTTCTAAATTTTTTCTAAGGTTTCCCCTCATCTTTACTCATCATATATGACTCAAAAATGGGTTTGGAACAAATTAAAACTATCCCTAGGTACTCCAACTATGTTAGGCCGGGCTTTGGAACAATAGGATACTAAGGGAGTTTGCTTTGTTTTCTTACTAGAAGATGCATATGGGGAGCCTTCTAGGGATCTTAGGAGCTCATTTAAATATTCATTTAGGCCTAGGAATCATTGTACTAAATCAGATTTTTCAAGGAACACTAGAAACCTTAGGTTTGCTATCTTGAATTTTCATAGTTTTTTGTTAATTCCCTTTGCATATTCTTATTCTCCACATCCCTTTGCCTAAGATTCACCCTTGGTTCTACCCAAAATCCAAATCGTCTTGTAGCTTCTCATGTTAGACAAACCAAGGAAGAAAAGGGAGAAGGAGTGGCTACCATGCAATGGAGATTTTACTTTGTTTTTCCTTATTTTCTTGGTTGTTTCTTCCTTTCATTGGCCTCCTCTCTTCAAATCCAAAATTTCCCTCTATTCTTCCCTCAAAACAGATCCAAAAACTTTAATAAAATCATAGGAAAGAAAGGGGAAATGGAGAAGAAGAGATTTGCTAAAGAGAAAGTATAAAAAAACTAAGAAATTATGTACCTTTAGCTTTGCTTTTCTCCTTCTCTTCTCCTCCTTCTTGTGTACCTCACTCTTAGGGTTTTTCCTCTGGTTTAGGGTAGAAACTAAATGAGCTAAGTGAGTGAGGAGGTGGGGCGGCCTATATATATAGGGCAAAATCTCAATTTTGCCCTTTCGTCTTGGCATTTTCGTTTCTGGTTCATTTTAGCTCCTTTTTGAGAATCTTCTTTTCCATTATAAAATTCAGGTTCCCAATTTAGTAAAATACCTTTGGAATCATTCAAATCGAAACTAAAACCTTTCTGAACGAATCCATCAAAGTTTGGATCCACCATTGTTGGAAAACATCCATCGGAGGGGTTTTAACTGTCTCGGGACTTCCTATGGTTTTCAGGGCCTCTAAGAACCTCGAAGAACTCAAAACTTTTATTTAAAAAACCATTATGTGAGAATTCCAAAAGTTGCTTAAAATTACAAAAATACCATTACACTTCATCAATCTTTTGTTTAATTTTGTTTTTTCATTCTAACTCTATTTTTCTTTCCGTCTGAGCTCTAGGATTCTCATTTTTAGGAGTCTAGAATACTACTTAAATTTTTTGGGACCTTAATTCATTTTGGGATACTTGCTTTGAAAATGCATCTGTTTTCATCATTTAACGAAAATCAGATATTACATTTGTCATGTATCATAGGTGCCTGAGTAAACCATTGATTGAATTGTTCAAGAAAAATTAGAGGTTTAAATGGACTTTAGTGGCAGACAAGGCATTTAATAAGTTTAAACAAGCTATGGCCTTTACATTAGTGCTGCCTTCCTAGATTTTTCTTAGCCTTTTACCATTGAAACAGATGCTTTTAGTATAAAGGCTATTCTTTCATAAAATGGACATCCAATAGCAAAACACTTAGTCTTACAAAAAGGAGTTTATCTATATATGAAAGGGAATTAACTATAATAGTCTATGCAATAAAATAATCGCTACAATATGTGTTTGGGTAGAAGTTTATAATCATGACCTAACATCTACCTATTAAGTACCTTTTAGAACAGAAGGTAGTACTTCCATAGTAGCATAAGTGGCTTCAAAAATTGTAGGGATTACAATATGAAATACAATATAGAAAAAGAAAAAAAGAATATAGTGGCAAATGCATTCTCTAAGAGACCTTATAAAGAGAATTCAATGGTAGAAACAAATAATGTGTCTTGTGCAGCAATAGTCACCATTACTTCTAGCATTAACAAGAGGGTGAAAGACCTTTTGGGGAAATATATTGAAGAAAATTATTGCTTAAATTGAATATTATAAACACCGTATTTTGTCCGGGCAAACTCTAAAAAAATATAATAATAATAATAATAATAATGAAATTAATTTAGCAAAAAAAAAGAAAAAGAAAAATGACAAAATGAAGAAAATAAAAAAAAGGGTATAAGACTCATTTTCCTCTAAATTTCTGAAGCCCAATAATTCAACATAAAAAAAAAAAAAGAAATAGAATTGAAAAAAAATAAAAAGATGAAATCTTAAGAAACTAAAAAAAAAAAGAAGAGAAAACAAAAAGAAAGATTTCTTAATAAAGATAAGAAAACAAAAAGAGAAAAGGCAGTCTAATAAAACGGGCCAAGAAAAATACCCAGATGGGCCTGCCTAACCCAGCCCGGATCCATTCAGGGTAAACCCTACCTGTTTCATTAATCCACTGGTGCCCTTTCTGACCCACACACTCACGCACACCCAGAGAGGAAAGAAGGAAAAACATAGAGACCAAACAGGGCAGAGGAGAGAAAGCACGATAGAGACCATAAGGGGCAGAGAAGAGAAAAGTAATGGCAGGTTTCAAGAAAAGGGAAACACACAGAGCTGAACACAGAAAGGAAACATAGAAGCAGCACCCATAAACATAAGAAGCACTGAGAACGAACAGAAAGCAAAGGCATCAGAGGAAGAGGTAAAAGGAGGGAACGGAGGGTGAGAGAGAGGGAGCAAGCATAGAATGGAGGAGGGGTCGAAATTCAGAGATCAAGAAATGAGAAGGAGAAGAGAGACAGAGAAGGCGAGACTTGAGAGGGGCCGATTGGGTGAATCGAAGGAGGAAGTCGAGAATAGAGAATGAAAGTGATCAAAGCAGAGGGACGACTAGAGGATTCAAAAAAGGGAGAAATTAAGAGATTGAAAGGAGAGTGCGAATGAGAAACCAAAAAAAATCAGCAAGGGGAGAAACCAGAAAAATCGAGGGGAGAGTACAGGGGAGAAATAGAGAGAGCAAGAGTATGGGATAGATGTTGATAGAGAACCAAGCTTCAAGAATGTATCAAAGAAGGGAAGCTGCGATTGAAGGCAGAGATTAGGACTGAGAAGAGAGCGCACAGGAGGAACTCGTCTTTCCCAATATCGTTGCAGGTAAGTTGCGGCTTGATTTGTTTTCTCTGGTCATTGAGGTTCCCTTACAATTGTTGATAGTCTGAAATGGGAAGGGAAGACTGGATGACACTTTATACCAATTAGTCGAGGATGGAGCCTGAAATCCATTGTTCTATATATGTCCCAAGATACGCACAATGGGTGCTCGATGAAATGCCCGATTGGCATTTGATATGGGTTACTGGAAAAGGAGAGTCTAACAGAGTCATAATGTGTTTGCTCTAATTTTTCCTTGCTGTGTTTTCATGCTGAATGTATGTACGTTTCAGAATTAAAGCTTGTATGAATGCCCTTATTTGTCGAGGTTGCTTGGTTGGTATTTAAAATTGATAGAAATCATAGCATCGTTAGATAGGCTTGGATTTGGACGAATATAGCCTGCTGTGAATTGATAGCTTGGATCCTATTTATTTGTCAATTTTTTTAGGATTCCTGACCCCTGATTCTGACTTGCCTGGGTTTTGGATTGATAGATTAATGCTCATTTCAAATGTTATTTATCTCTATACTTGTTCTCCAGCATTACTTCTCTGATTATATGCCTATGTAATGTATCTGAGCAAATGTTTTCACAAGAATTGCATCCTGAATTATGAAAGTGTAGGTTAGTAATTTCTATAAATGCATTTGTTGGGTTATGTTACTATGATACTGAGCAGTAATGAATTTGAGTTGGAAAGAGCATCTTTGGAACCCCCACAGTGTTTGATGTATTAAGGTCTGAATAATGGAATCGCTTGTGTCCTGCACGAACGTATAGATGCATGGAAATATATATTTGAGTTTTGATTTTCAGAGATTGCATACTTATTGAATTGTTAAAGAATTAATCTGATCATGATTGTTTAGAAACTGACACAATTTCTTTTCTTGGCTCGTTGACATTATGGGGAGTACTCTGTGATGATGCAAATCACCTAGAGATGTTTGGATAGGAGGACAAAATAGCATGGCAGTATATCCAAATATTAAAGATGTGGGGGGAAGCATGAAGAAGCTGAAGGATGAAGGCACATTCATGAAGACAAAAGTGGTTTTGTATTTTACTTTACGGATGTCTTTTTTTAATTTTATTTTATTTTTCTTTGTACTTGAAATATATATGAATATGATATTTAATTGGCTACATAAGCACACACGATCACAATCACTGCATTATTATAAGCACGGTTATTTTATTATTTTATTATTCTTATTTTTTTAGAATAGTCGTGTGAGATTTCATATCTCCTCAGCATATGTGAGGTATCCTGGCTGTGTGTGATAATAAATCTCCTCAGTTGCCTAATTGAGTAATCAAACCTTTTGTTCGATTTCTTTTGGATTTTAATAAATAACATGTAAAAAAAAGGGAGAGAAAAGGGACTAACTTTTAAAAGGGAGGGATTTCAAAATAGGATGAATAGTCTTTTTTTTAAAAACTAAAGTGGGTTTCTTTCCAAACAAAAAAGAAAGGTATGATTAATTGAAAAACACATAACCCTTTTAGAAAAGTCAAATGAGCCTTTTTCTTTCAAGAAACCAAAAAAGAGAGAAAGAGAAAAGCAAAACAAAAGAAAAAAAAGCAAGGAATTAATTTTCCTCTCAAACTTTTTGAATTTTTCCTCAGATTTTCTTTTGAATAAGAAAATTAGAGATTAAAATGGGCTTTGTGAAAAAGGGAGAAAGTAAAAAACAAGAAACAAAAAACAAAAATGAAATGCTACTCCAAAAAAAAACATAAAAAAATGAAAAATAATAAGAAAAATCAAAATCAAAAGAATAATAAAAACCAACACCAAAAAAATCATAACAATAAATGCAAAAAAAAAGAGAAAAATAAAAAAATAAAAGCTTAGATAAAAACAAAAGCACACAAATAATAAATTAGATGAAACAAAAAAAAAGAAGCAGAAAAAAATGAAAAATAAAAAAATGATAAAAAAAAGGAAAACAAAATTGGAAATGTAAGAAAAGTAAAATTAAATTTACCCTCAACAAATCAAAACACATCAACCAATTTCTAAATTTGTTTTATTTGTTAAGGGGAAAGTAATTTTTATTTTCTTTATCTTTTCACAAAAAAAAAATAAAAGCTTAGTCATTTAAAATAAAAATAAAAAGGGGAAAATAAAAAAAACCTAAATAACAAACAAATAAACAAATATAGTCTCTACTTGAACTACGTTGACTTTGATCTCTTTCAGAGGGTACGTAGACTCTAAGCTTTCATCCTAGGTCAAGTCCACCCTTGTAAATAATCATTTTCTTTTATTTTTTTTCTCTTATTCTAAATTTTATTTCCTTAATTTCTTTTTCTTTTTACTCTTAATTTTATTTCATTTAATTTCTTTACTTCTTATTTTGCATGGCAATTTTGCACAACTGACTTAAGGCAATCATTCGTAGTAATGGGTGTAATGGGGTGCCTAACACCTTTCCTACTCACAATCAACTCCTGAATCTGAATATGATTCGCAGACTATTTTTCATTTTTCAAATAAAAAGGGTTTTTTCAAAATTTTGCCTTTTCAAAAATAAAAATTTGGTGGCGACTCTACTTATTTTTAATTTTGATTTTGATTTGGCACCACACGATCACATTTTCATGGACTCATGGAATTTTTGAAACATAAAGGCAAGCTTGTAATAAGAGATAACCCAAACCCTAAGTCACAACTCGTTCATCATTTCATGATGATTCCTTTAGACGACATTCAAGAGCTACAACCACTTATAAAAGATTAGCTACTGTGTTTTATTGGAAAGGGATGGAGAGGCAAGTGAGGAATTATATGTGTGAATGTGTGATTTGTCAATGACATGAGCTAGAAAATGTAGCAACTACTAGACTCATGTAGCCATTGCCAATACCATACCATATTTGGACATATTTAGGTATGGATTTTATTGGAGGTCATCTTCCTTCATATCATAAAGCTATTATCCTAGTGGATAGGCTGAATAAGGCAACTCATTTTATGCCTTTGAATTATCCCTATAGAGCTATGAAGTGGCCTAAATTTTTTATGGATAATGTAGTGAGACGTTATGGTTCCTTAAGACTATTGTTACTGATAAAGACTTAGTATTCTGTGAAAAATTTTGGAAAGAAATTTTTAGGCTTCATAAAGTCAAATTGTAATATTCCTTAACATATCACTTGTAACACCCCAAAATTAATTAAGGTATTAATCATGGACTTGAGTTAATTAAAAATAATTAATATGGGATAATTGGGTAAGTTATGTGAATGGGATTTATAGAGAGACAAATTATTAATATGAGTTTGAGATTTAATTAGGTTAGAAACCTCATCTAAGTCCAAATCAAATTAAGTAGGTCATGGTTAAAAACTAATGGAGGCCCAATAATTTTAGGTGCAAACCCAATATTTTAATGTGAGACTTGGCCCAAGAGAGAGCATCTAGGGAGGGCCCAATCTGATTTAATGATATAGAGGCCCAAGACCCACTTTATATAAGCTCTTATAATTGGCCCAACAACCCTTGTGCAAACCCAAATCAATTGAGCTCTTAAAACTTGGTTTAACCTAAATAAGATTTTGTAGCCCAATAAATGAAATCTAGTCTAACAAGCATAAAAATTTGAACTCAATTGGAATTGGATCTTTAGGTCAGCCCATAACCCATTTTAGACCCAACTTAAATCCAACTAAAACCTTAAATACATGCAGCCCCTCCTACCATTTTGCTGAAATATAAAACACAAACACAAGAGGCATTTTCGCACCTTAAGAGGGAGGTTAGGGTTCTAAGAAAGAAATCTACCATTTCTCACTTCTAAGCTTAAAATCAACCAATGTACTTGTTATATAATTTAATCCCCTTATCTTTCTCTTTATTTTGACCTGATTAGTTTTTCATTTGGAGTATTTTTACCATATCCAAAATATGAAATGTGGTTGTTTGAGATTTTCTTGGTGAAATTTCGTAGGTTGAGGCTAGGGGTGTTGTTAAGTAAGTATAAACTCTTCATTTTGATGCTTTTTCTGCTAGTTTGGGATCCCTATAGTTAATTTATGATATGGTAGTGTTTTTATACGAATTTACTCAGAATTTGAAGTGTTGCTTTGAGATTTCTAGGGTAAGCTCAATCAAATCCGAATTTGGTTTTTATGAAATTGGGTAAGTGTTTCTAAGTAGTCCTATATAGCTTAACTCCTTGAGTAATGAGTTTGCTGATATAAATTGTAATTAAGGATAGTAATGGCTTGGTTTTGTGTCCATAGGCTGAGGTAGCATTCAATTGGCTCTTAGAGGATTGGCTACAAATGAGGTAACCGGGGTTCATGCTAATTCTATGCATATGTCTATTTTAATTTTGCATTTGCTGCATGATTATGATTTTGATGCTAAATGAATTGATTAGCTATTTGTTATATGTGATTGGATCTCGTGAGTCCATGGTGGAACTATGATGCGGTTGCCACCCATGCATGTACTTCGATCGGGCACCAAGTTATGATTTGACCCCAGATGCACTGAGCCTTAGTTGTGCTCATTGGGGAGTAGGTGCCGTGGACGGGCCTCTCTCGGTGTTATTGGCCTTTAACATGTGGAATTGTGATTGCTAGTATGGGATAATAATCATAGATAACCTAATTATTTCATTTACTGATATGGTTAGTATATTTTCTAATGCTTATATGAAATCATGCCTATATGTGAATTAAACTAAAATATATGAATGGAATTTGCCTTGGTTATTGGGATTTGCATCTCACCCCATTTCATGGGATCATACTTTCAGGTGAAGGCCCTTCAGGTAAAGATAAAGGGAAGCAAGTAGATGAAAATCCATGAGCTCCAGCCATGTGTGGAGGAGGCTACACTGAGGTTGATCTGAGTAGAATAGATGCAATTTTGTTATTCATTTATATAACATTATCATGTAATCATGTTGCCAAGTATAGGTATTTATATTTTGATTACTTAGGACGTATCTATTGAGGAGTTAGGCCTCATCTTAGCTTGACATTAGATGTATGAACTCATAATATCTGATGTATGAATCTTAATGAATTTATGATATGGTTTACTATTGGAAATGTAATCATGTGATACATTAGATGTTGATATAAATAAGTGATGTATAGAATCTCTAATAGAATGTGTATCAAATGATAATTGTTGATAGTTCATGAATTCCTATTGTTGTTACTCTATGAAGTAGTTGGAGGAGTAGAAATTAACACTTAAGTTTTGAACTAGTAATCATAGATAAGCTGGGTAAATTAGGCTAATGAAAGCTATTGGAGCCCCACAAATTAAGGTAGAGTGGTCTTAGGGTGTCATTAGAGGGAGAGTGGAGAGTATGAGATAAGATTTTAGAAGTTGTAGGATCAGAAGACATTTCGCCACGACCAATAGAGGCGAAGTTGCCCAGGGAGAGTACTAAAGAGCAATTCACCGCGGCAAGAAGTGGAATTAGCCACGATGAAATGTGAAAGGCCAAACTGGAAGTCCTCTAGAGGGTAATTCATTGCGGTTAAATGAGAATTTTTCGTGGCGAACTTTTGTGAAAATGTGTCAGACGTTCCAGAGAGGAATTAGCTGTGGCTAAAGGGGGAATTGGTTGCGGCTAATAATGAGAGGCGAGTGAGGTAGGCTCCAGGAGGTCTTCTCACCGTGGCGCCATATATGATTGCTATGGCGAAGCTCCAACTCATCACAGTGATAAGATGTAAGAGTGAACTTGAAAGCAAATTGGCCATGGCGCAAAGACATTTAGCCACGGCTAACGGTCCCAAATTCTCATTCTAACCTAAAAACCTTAGTTTTTCCTATGGTAGCATGAAGGGATGACTTAAAAACACTGGTAGAAGATTCTTGTGAGTTAGAATTAATGGGTAATAGAATCAAAGGCTTATAAATGAATGTTTGTTTCTCTTGTGCACATAAATGCTTGTAATTATTTAGTTGATGACTCTAATAACATTAAGGTTTAAATTTTCTTGTATTTTTTGAATGTAATTAGTCGTAATATCTTTTAACCCTAATTTATGATTATTAATCATGTATTTAACTTTAATTACAATGATTAGAAGTTAGGGTGTCACATCACCCACAAATAAATGGGTAGATAAAGGTTTGGAATGTTACTTGATATGCATGTCTGGTGATGACCCCAAGCAATGGATAAAGTGGTTACTATTGGTTGAATTATGATATTACATTATACCATTTAGTCATTGATATGACTCTTTATGAAGTTCTTTATGAGGTTAAACTACCTTTACATATGCCACACTCAATAGGTTATTCAAATACCAAAGTAATGGATAGAAGTTCAAGAGAAAGGAAGACTACAATTATGTTGTTAAAGTAGAATTTATAGAAAGCACATAATAGAATGGTCTAACTTGCAAATAAAAGGAGAATAGAAAGGAAGTTTAATGTAGGTGATTTTGATTACTTGAAGCTATGTATTTTTAAAAAGAATGTCATTAATAATTCTCAGTTTGCAAGTTAGTAGCATGATTTTATGGGCCTTACAAGGTGATCCAATGAATTAGGAAGGTGGCTTACAAATTAGAACTCCCTCCCACAACTAGAATTCATCCTATTTTCCATGTCTCAATGTTGAAGAACCATAAAAGAGATTTTGATTTGGCTACTATAGCATTATCTATGATCAATGATTAAGGGCATTTTCTCTTGGAGCCAAAGAAAATTTTAGGAAGAAAAGTTATCAAAGGAAGGGAATTTGCTAGTAACTCAAGTATTAGTGCAATGGAAGGATTCTAATCCTAAAGATGCAACTTGGAAAACTTTAATTGTAATACAAGAAGAATTTCTAGATTTTAATACTTCAAATACCATTGGAGATCCTTAAGGACAAGGACTGGTTTAAAAGGGGGGAATAATTGATATGTGAGATGGTGTAATAGGTGAGAAATAAAAGTATGCAGTTAAGTTTGTTAGAAGGTTATCAAAAGTCAATTGTAATTACTTGGTTATGTTAACTCCAACTAGTTTGTATATAAACTAGAGGGTTAGAGAATTAAGATTGATTCAAGTCATAATAAAGAATTACTTAAAAATTTTCCCTATAGTTTGGACTTTGGCATCACCATCTCTCTTTTCCTTGTCACTTTGCCAAAAACCCTCGCATGTAGAGAAGATGAAGAATACTCAACCTTTATATTTGTGTTCTAGACTTCATCTACAATCCAAACAATGCAAAGAAGATATATTAATTTGAGATTGGAAAAGAGAGATGACACTCACATTCTTTCTATTATCTCTTTCAAATATTACAACATGTCCACCTTGATCACCTATGAATCAATCTTTTTACTTCAATGAATAAACTTGCAAAAGAGAGAAAGCAATGAAAGGTGAGATCCAATTTGAATAGATTGAGCACATATATGAAGCTTTCTCCTTTTAGTTTATACATCATCACATGGAGAAAAAAGTGAAAGGGGAGAGAGAAAAATATGATGAGAGAGAGAGAGAGAGGGAGAGAGATAAATTATCTTCAGTTGGACTTTCTTAAAAAGAAAATATACATCATCAAAAGAAAATAGGCATCGTTAGAAAAATTTTGAATTCAAACTTTCCAATCAAATAAGACTTATTTGAAATTATAATCCACTCTAATTTTCGAAAAGCTATGTTTTAATGGCTATTCAATCAGGTTTCAAAAACACTTTTTAAATTAATTTTTTAAGAGATTTATTAACTTTTCATATTGAATTCAAATTTTGAAGATCATAGATAATGGGAAGAGACATTAATCTAAATTACATGTCCTCTAATATAATGTTTTTATAATATTATAGATGGCTTTTTATATTCCATGTCATTAAAAATTTTATTTTATCTTTTGAAAAAGTCCGTTAGCATTTAATGAAATTTTTTTGGAATTAATCTACTTTATACCCTACCTTGGATTTTACTTTATTTTTCTTAAAAAATTAATTAACATTTAATGAGAAGTTTTTGGAATTATCCAACTTTTAGTACCTTGCTTTTATTTTGTTTATTTGTATTTTTTAATTACATTTTAAGACTTTCTCAGTTTGGATTGACATAGATAAGTGACCAAATAAATTGTCCACATATCACATGAAATTGTAAGAATAAAATTTAAGACAATTATATGAAATTAGAATACTAGATTGATTACCTGTAGAAGATATGACGACAGATTTAGGATACCCCATTGATTCTGAATGCCTGAAGGTTTAAAGAGACTAGGGCTTCCTCTGTGATTCACACTCCCTATCACAATTTATAATGGGGTAAGTTATGGAGTTAGAATTCAACGTGAATACAAAAGGGACCTAGCCAAGTTTAAATAAAACTCTAGTACCCACCCATTATGGGCCTATGAGCTATGAGCTTGCACTTTCATCCATACTAATCAATTAGATATCCAGCCCAAAATAATAGGATCACTAATAATAAGTGAGCCCAAATACATCTTTTATGGATCATAAATTAGCCCATTTTTATTTAAAATAAAAATAATTGATTGTAACCCACTATAATTCCTACATTTTTTCACTTGGGCAAAATTAATTCTTTATTTTAAAAACTTTTATTTTGAAAATGACTCTCGGGCTAATGACTAATTTTGTAATGTGGCCACATTTTAAAAACAAATGATCTAAGATGCGATATCTAATATGACTCCATCTAACTAAAGCCAAATAACACTGAATCATGACAGTTATCATATCTATTATTGATATCAAACCTTCCATGGTTACAAATGTCACTAACTCCGTTGACTAGTCATTAGTGTGGAGTGTAGCAAGAAAATAGTATGCCAATGTGATCCAATGGCCTAACTATTATTTTCTTTATCAGTCCTCACAATTTCTCTCAAGTGCTTTAAAGCCAGAGAAACTGTATGGTTTGTCAAGAAACTATCATGCCTCAACTCTAATATGGCATCGACCACGGGCATAGTGGTCCTAATGATACTGAGTTCAAAATTTTGCAATTGATGCATATTTACAAAAATACAAATACCAAAAATTTTATTACATGATCAATTAGCCAGAATACAAATCATAAGAATGTCAAAAATATCCAAAAAGGATATTCAACATAACAAATAATAATAATAATAATATAAAACTCAAACTCCCACTAACTAAACATATCAAAAGAACTTACAATACCCATGCTTTCAACGTGTCTTTTAAACACAATGGGTCTAAGTCCTTTGGTCAAGGTGTAACGCCCGGTACATTGTACAATCACTAGAACGGGTCGATTTGAAAAGCAAGTCCCATGAGATGAGTGATTCAAGACCAAATAAAATTTGAATAAAATTTTAAATAATAGAAAATGAGAATTTGAGCTTTGAGTTGCCCAAAAACTGGGGTCGGAGCGATTCAAAAAAATTGTCGAAAGGCCAGTGACATTTTCGTAAATAAGTATAATTTTGAAAAAACACCTAGGAGGGCTTTTGAAATGAAAATTTTGAGTTGCCCAAGGTTTTCAGAGGCCCCAAAAACCATGGGAAGCCCTGGGACTGGTAAAGCCCCTCCGGTGTACTCTTTCCAACGTCAGTTGACCTGAACTTTGACCGATTCGTTCGGGATGGTTTTAACTTCGATTTGAGTGATTCCAAAGGCATTTTATTAAATTGGGAACCTAAATTTTATGATGGAAAAGACGGTTCTAAAAAAGGAGCTAAAACGAAGCCGAAACGAACTTGCCATTACGGAAGGGCAAAATTGGAATTTATGGTTTCTTCAATGTACTAAAGAGTTCCACACTTTTCTCCCTTCTTATCCTCTTTAATAAGAACGAACCATTCTGCCCAAAATACATAAAATCTTCAGCTCTCTTAGGCACACAAAAGGGAGGAGAAAAAGGGGAAGAAAGCCAAGGAGAAACTAGGTAATTTCATGAAATTTCTTGCTCCATCTTCCTCCAATCTTGTTTTCCTCTCTTCCTCCTTTCTTTCCATGGATTTTTTGAATGATTTGGTTCTGTTTTTGACCCAGACCTAAGGGGAGAATTTCGAATTTGCTAAGGAGAAGAGAATGAAGGAGAAAGACACTTGAAAGCTCACTTGAACCATAGGTAATCTTTGCTTTTTGTTGCATCTTCTCTTCCCCCTCCCTTTGTGTGTATTTCAGCCAAGAATAGAACCAAAGGAGGGGAGGATGTTTTGTCCAAATACAAGGAGGGAACAAGGGTTTTAGGCCATGGAGAGGTGGCATATGGCAAGAAATTCCAAGAAAAACCAATAGAAAACAAGTTAGAAAAATATAGTGTTTTTTAGGGTTTTGCAAAATCTGATTTTGTGTGAATGTTTCCTTGGCTATTTGAATGTTTCCTTGAACTCCTAAGACCTTTAGAAAGCCTCCCAAGTGGCTCTCCCATCAAGAAAAAATCACAAAGTCTATGAACCTCCATTATGGTGCATATTTCGGCCAAGCTAGGTTCACTAGGCTAAGGGATGTTTTAATTTGTTCTAACCTTGTTTTGGGACTTTATATGATGTTAGAAGATGGGAGAAACCATTGAAAAAAATTTAGGAGCCATAGATTGGGAGATGGCCTAATGGTATCCATAATGGTGCTTTGTGAAGCAACTTGGTTTTCCAATTGTGCAATTGAATGTGTGATGGCTCCAAGGACCTTAAATGAGTCCAAGAAGTCTAGAAAGAACAAGAGAATGGAGCCTAGCACTTGAATAATATGAGTTGCTTCAATAGGCCATTTATGGAACCAATATGTCTATTTTGAAGCCAAGTGTATAATAAGCTTTAGTTTAATGTCTTAGCTTGCTCTAAATGTGTAATTGTGTGATGTTTGTAATGTCTAGGCCAAGAGAACCCTACTCCACCTAAGTGCTCTTGTGAAACCAAGGAGGGGAAGGAAATTGCAAAGTGAGCTTGCATACATAAAAAGGTAGCTCTCCACCTCATTCTCTTTGCATTCTTGTGTTCATATGTATATCTTAGTGTGCTTGCATGCATTCTTGATGCTTGATAATATGCCACTTGATCCTTGTTGTGCATTGGTACCAATGTGTTGTCTTGAATGACTATGGTTGTGGAAAGAGCCCATAAGGGTGAGGTGATGCCAAAAGTCCCTTGATGAAGGTGAGGAGATGCCAAAAGTCTCATGGCATGGGTGAGACAAGGCCAAAAGTCCCTTGAATGGGTGAGGCAAAGTCAAAAGTCCCTAGACCAAGAGTGAGGCAAATCCAAAAGTCTTAGAAATGAGATGAGGCTAAACCAAAAGTCCCTAGAGCATGAAAGTAATCTTGACATGTGAATGTGGCATGGAATGGAATTTATTACACACTTTATGCTTGTATGGTTATGCATTTGGTATATGTATGCCTTGAATGTGGTGTGAATGGGTGTGTGAGCTATTGAGATTCTTGGAATCTCACCCCCCTTTCCCTTTCATCCTTGAATTGTCTAGGTGGTGTTCCAAGTCAAGGAGATGCAAGCCAAGGACATTGAACATCTTTGGTTTGGTGTATTATGTACTTTAAATGGTGGTTAAATGTCAAAGTAATGATGTATGTAATCTTTTTGTGATGTAAGACCATGGACAAGTGTAAAATGATGTATGAATATGATGTACACTTTATATGACACTAAATCTCTAGTATTATGTGCAAATTGGCTTTTGGATGGCTTGATGTAACTATGCATAAATAGATATTGAGAGACCAAAATAAGTTGCATGAGTTTTGGGATCACTTGGGCAGCCTCTACAAGTCATATTTGTGCTTTGAAACTTGCTCAAGGGGTGCCAAATTCAAGAAGAGGCCATTTGGTGCAAAGTGACTCTTGGTAGGAAGCAAAAATGACCATTTCATGAGGCTATGTCACTTTTTATCCAAATGAACTCTTCTTGACCTGAAATTTGACATGAATGTAGAGCTTATTGAGAGCTTTCTGAGAAGCTAAAGTTGGTAATTTTTGGAGGTTTGTAGAATAATTAGCGAATTTTTGAAATTGGAAAATTTTCTGGTTTTGGTCCTTGGTACTGTAGCATCTGTCCGAAATTGAATTCTGTCACTCATAGGGCAAACGATGTCCAATTGCCACGAAATTTCATACAGAGAAACTAGACATTCACAGTGACTTGTTCCAACTAGAATCACCTCATTTGGAGTTCTAGAGAGGGAGATATGAATTTTTGAACATTCTATCCAGTATCAGGACCCTTACCCGACTTGATGTACTATTCTATTGAATTTCGAGACTTTGGGTACCTGAACTGGTTTGAAAGTATTTTTCTCCTCTAGCTAACATCCACAAATTTCCATATTAGTATCATTTTAATGGATTGAATTTTTTTGGAATTTATTGAACATTTTCAAAGTTTGCTGCAGAATCTATGACAGCATCAGGAGGCAGTTTGACCCCTGGACATTTTCGGATGTCAAACGCCCTCCGTGATGGGTGTTATGGTCTGTACATATTTGTTACTGTCAAGTAGACATCCTTATCTTTCCAGAATGGCCAAGAATGTGTGATTTTGATTTTTTTAGAATTAATTATGATTTTTCAAAATTGTGCCAAAAAGGGGCCAAATCTGGCCGAAAATAAACCTCCATATTCTAGGTTCCATTTCGGTTTCCATGAGTTGTGGGCCAACTTTGGTGATGTAAATGAGTTGTATGTATGTAATTAAATATGAGAATGTGATGTATGAACTCATATGGTCCGCATGACACCGAATGAAATTTTCATATGCTACGCAACGCGAAATAAGGCATTATTTTAATGCCATCTTCCATTCCCTTTTGTGCAATTCATCATGGGAAACTTAGAAATGATAGGAAGCAAGCTAGAAATATATGGTGTTACACAAGGGATCAGCTAACATAGAATCTGTGTCTATATATTCAACAACTATTTCGTTGTTTTTCATTAAATCTCTGACAGTCAAATATTTCAATTCCAAATGCTTAGAACCACTAGTAGTTTTATTATTTTTCGTATAAAATACTGCAGCACTGTTGTTATAGTAAATTCTTAGTGGTCTCATAATGGAATCGACAATACGAAGCCCTGTTATCAAATTTCTCAACCAAATAGCGTGAGTAGCAGCAGCGTAACAAGCAATAAACTTTGCTTGCATAGTGGAGGAGGCAATTAGAGTCTGTTTCTTACTCTTCTAGGATATGGCACCCCCAGCTAACATAAAGATGTAGCCAGAAGTTGATTTTCTATCATTGGGACACCTAGCAAAATCTAAATCAGTGTATCCTATTATCTCCAAATTATCAACCCTTCTATACACAAGTATATACTCTTTAGTTTTTCTGCAAGTATCTCATTACTTTCTTTGCGGCTATCCAATGGTCATTCCTTGGATTAGACTGATATCTGTCCAAAACACCAACTATGAAGGCTATGTCAGGTTTAGTGCATACCTGAGCATACATCAAGCTCCCTAATGCACTATCAAAGGGCTTGTCTTTCATCTTTCTCTTTTCAATCTCATTTTTAGGGTACTGATCTTTATTAAATTTATCCCCTTTAATCACTGGAACATCTCCGGGTTTATAATTTTGCATATTGAACCTTTCTAGAACTCTGTTAATGTACACCTTTTGGGATAACCGAAACATATGACGTGATCTATTTCTATGAATCTCAATGCCCAACACAAATGATGCTTCACAAAGGTCCTTCATGTCAAAGAACCTAGTCAACATGTGCTTAGTCTCATGAAGTAAACCAAGATCATTACTAGCAAGTAAAATGTCATCTACATACAATACAAGGAAAATGAATTTACTTCCATTGACTTTGATGTATATGCATTGATCAACCTTATTTTCTTCGAAACCCAAGGAGGTTACTACCTCATCAAATTTCAAATACCATTGTCTAGAAGCTTGTTTTAGACCATAAATTGATCTTTTCAATTGACAAACTAGATGCTCATTACCTCTTGCTTGATAGCCCTTAGGTTGTTGCATGTACACTACTTCATTCAGGTCACCATTCAAAAATGCCATCTTAACATCCATTTGATGCAACTCGAAATGAGCTACAAGTGCCATAATGATTCTAAAAGAATCTTTAGTGGACACTGGTGAAAATGTTTCATTGAAATCAATGCCTTCTTTTTGAGTAAAGCTTTTAGCCACAAGTCTAGCCTTATATCTCTCAATCTTCCCTTGTGAATCTTTCTTTGTTTTAAACACCCATTTGCAACCAATTGCCCTACAATTATTAGGTAATTCTACAAGCTCCCACACTTCATTGTTAGCCATAGATTTCATTTCCTCATCCATAGCATCTCTCTACATATTAGATTAAGGGCAAGAAATAGCTTCTTTATAATTCTTAGGGTCAACAACATTCTCAACATCATAGACATCCTCACTAAGATAAACCATAAAATCATCAGTGATAGCAGGCCTTCTTTGTCTAACCGATCTCCTCATAAGCATTTGTTCAACTGGTTCAATTGGTTATGGGACTTCAATAGAGGAATTGTCAAAATTCTCAGTTGGAAGGTGATTTTCAATGGAGGTATTAGACGATATGATATTATCAAAAATGGGCAGAGGCAAATAGATAGCTTCTTAGGTATCCATAGGAGTCTCATGAGATGGAATAACGACTTCAGCTACATCAAGCTCAAAGAATTTAGCATTCATAGATTCCACAATTTTAACACCTTTACCGGGACAAAAGAACCTATACCCTTTAGCACGGTCTGGATATCCGATGAAAAAGCAACAAATAGTTTTTGGGTTTGTTTTCTTTTCTGAAGGATTGTAAATTTTAACTTCTGCTGGGCACCCCCATACACGAAAGTAGTTCAAACTGAGTTTTCTTCTTGTCCAAAGTTCAAAAGGTGTTTTTGGCATAGATTTTCTTGGGACTTTGTTTAGTATATAAAGGGTTGTTTTCAAGGCTTCACCCCATAGGAATTCTGACAAGTTACATCTACTCATCATACTCCTCATCATATCTTTAAGTGTCTGATTACGCCTTTCGGCTATACCATTTTGTTTAGGGTTACCAGGCATGGTATATTGTGGAACGATTCCACAATCTTGTAAGTATTTTGCAAAAGGCCCTATATGCTGACCTGTCGTTTCATGTCTACCATAATTTTCTCCACCACGGTCAGATCTCACTATCTTGATGACTTTTCCCAATTGCTTTTCTACCTCAATTTTAAAAATCTTAAATTTTTTAAGAGCATCGGATTTTTCTTTAATCAAATAAAGATAGCCAAATCGAGAAAAGTCATTAATAAAAGTGATAAAGTACCTATTACCACAGATTGTAGGAGAAAGGGGCCCGCTGATATCTATATGGATAATTTCTAAGAGACTTGAACTTCTAGTGGCCCCTTTCTTCTTACTCTTAGTAAATTTTCCTCTAATACAATCCACACAAGTCCTTAAATCGTCAAACTCTAAGGAATGTAAAATATCACTTTTAATCAATCTTTCAACTCTTTCCCTTGAAATATGACCTAAGCGCTTGTGCCATAATAAAAAGGATTTTTCTTTAATTTTAGACCTTTTGGCAACCATTTTTTCAGTATTTAAAGATGAAAAATTATTGTCAGAAACCAAAGATGGTTTACGCAAACTATCCATTAAATGTCCATAACCAATAATTTGAGAATTTAACATTAAATTTAATTTTCCATTGCCAAAAGTAAAATAAAAGCCAAATTTGTGTAAACAAGAAATGGAAATTAAATTTCTTCTAAAAGAAGGTACATAAAAAATATCTTTCAAAATCAATTCAAAACTAGTTGCCAAAATTAGACTAACGTCTCCCATTGACTTTACCACTACTTCAAGGTCATTTCCTACCCTCAACTTGCTTTCTCTCGGGTTTGGTTTCCTCAAGTTTTTGAACCCCTATAAAGACACAGCAATATGGGTTGTAGAACCACTATCAAGCCACCAAGAATTAATAGGGACATCAACTAAATTAGACTCATAACAAACAAAAACTAAGGGATTACCTCCAGATTTATGCTTATTCTCTAGCCAAGCCTTGAATTTTGTGCAATCATTCTTTTTATGCCCCTTTCCCTTACACCAGAAACACCATATGTTTTTCTTAATGAGAGTTGGTTTAGGACCTCTTGCATCATGATGTTGACCATTGCCTGGTTTCCTCAAACTTTGATTCTTATGAGGAATATTGAATTGATTTTTTTTTTTATGTTTTCCATTTACCCTTACCAGAATGGGGTTTACCGTGGGAAGTAAAAAAGGCTAGCTGACAGGATAGGTCACTCTTTTCTTTCTTCAATTTTTCTTCTTCAGCTACACACTTGGTAATGAGGTCATTAATGGTCCACTTTTCACCAAAGGTATTATAGGCAGTTTTGATTTGTGTAAATTCGGCAGGTAGACAGTTCAAGGTATATGAGACAATGAAATTCTCATTTAGGTCAATGTTATGGGCTTTCAGCTTAGTTTGGATATGAACCATCTTCAAAATGAACTCTTTTACTCTCTCATTATTGTCATACCTCATATCAGTCAACTTTTTCATAAGATATCCAAACTCAGCGTTATTAGATACTTGGTATCTTTCTCCCAATACAGTAAGAAATTCTTTAGCACTTGTGGTTTCTAGTAAGCCACTAAGTAGATGCTTGGAGATAGTTCTCTTAATGGCAATTAGACTGAGTCTATTGGATCTCTCTCATTTGGCTAAGAACTCTTTCTGTTCAGTTGTACTTTTCTCATTTACTTCAGGCTTACTCTCGCGTAATGCCAGATCAAGGTCAGCAATTCCTAAGGAGAATTCTAAGTCTTGCTTCCACTTGTTATAATTTGATCCAGTTAAAATCTCAATTGAAGCAGAAAAATTATTTATAGAAAAGGTAACTATAAAATTAGAATGCATTAAGATAAACAATAAGGGCAATTTTATACATAACTTTAATTAAAACAAGCTATCTATCTCAATGAGGCCAACATAATAGCACATTGCCCTTTGGGCAGAATGTACAAATCAATGTCACCACCTAGATCAGAACTTCAAATGTGTTAATCAGTGAGAATACATTAGGTTCAAATATCTATCCCCTTTAGGCAGATAAATATCTTAGACCAATATATTCTCTATTAACTTCATCCCAAATTAACTCCTAATTATAACATACAATAACCCCCTTTGGGCAGGTTATAGTATGAGATAATTAGAAGCCTTCCTCTAATGACAAAGGAAATTTTACGCACTAACATGAATAATTCCACTTTGATGTTAATTATCCATAATAATTTATAAAACTCCTTGCACAGGAATTACTTGCCCAAAATTATGGTACAGTATTTAAAGAGATGAAATATTATGTAACATCAAATCCCTCCGTAAATGTTTGGTTTCTCCATAAATGTCAGAAATGGGCCAGATACAAAAGGAAGTCTCTGAAATAGAAGGAATTGGGGCGAAATAAAATTATGATAAAATTTTAAATAATAGAAAATGAGGATTTGAGCCTTGAGTTGCCTAGAAATCAAGGCCAGAGTGATTCGATAAATTTGCCGAAAGGCCAGTGGCATTTTCGTAAATATGAGCACTTTTTGAAAAACTCATAGGAGGGCTTTTTAAATGAAAGTTTTGAGTTTTTCGGGGTTCTCAGAGGCCCCAAAAATCATGGGAAGCTCCGGGACTAGTGAAACCCCTCCAGTGTACTATTTCCGACATCGGTTGACCCAAACTTTGACTAATTCATTCGAAAAAGTTTTAGCTCCGATTTGAGTGATTCCAAAAGTATTTTATTAAATTTGGAATCTAAATTTTATGATAAAAAAGACAGTTCTCAAAAAGGAGCTAAAACAAAGCCAAACTGAAAATGCCATTATGAAGGGTGAAATTAGAAACCATTTTAAAAAGGAAGCTTCTTTCTTCTTCTTTATATGCCACATTCTTTCTCTCCTCTCTAAGACCAACTTAATTCTGCCAAAAACTAGAGGAGAAGTTGCCCTTCTTAGGCGCATAAGAGGACAAAGATTTTGGAGGAAGAAATTCAAGAAAAAGGTAAAAATCTTTAAGAAATTTCATATCCTTCCTTCTTGAAACTTGCTCCCCTCCTCTCAAACTTTCTTTCTATGGTTTTAGTGGAGAGTTTGGTGCTGTTTTAGGGGCAGAACAGAGAGGGAAATTTCGAAAATTGAAGGAGCAAGCCAATCAAGTGGAAGAGCAAGCAAAGAAAAGCAAAAAAATAAGGTAAAACTTCCATTCTTTGGTAGTTTCTTCCTCCCTCTCCCTCTTGCACGAATTTGGCCACCATGAGCCCAAGTCTTAAGGGCTATTTTTTGTCCAATTCATGGAGGGATTAGATGTTTTAGGTGACAAAGATTAAGAATGAACCAATAGAATCAAGAAAGGGGCATTAGGAAATAAGATGGAACCATTAGGGATCCAAATGTTCCTTTACAAATATGATTTAACATGAATGTTCTTAGGCTTAAATGAATGTTTAAATGTGCTCCTAAGATCCCTAAGAGGTCCCCCATATGTCTCTTCCTCCATGAAAACAAACAAAACCTTATTGAAAGTCATGAACCTAGAAGTTGGAAAAGTGTAGAGTACTTAAGAGGATTGTAAAAACTGATTTAATCCATAAGTTCCCTTGGCTATTTAAGTGTTCCCTTGACCTCCTACAACTCTTAACAACCTTCCTAAATGGTTCCTCCATCAAGGAAAAATCAAGAAGCCAATAAATTCCATTTATGCTCTAGGTTTCGGCCAAGTAGGGATGGCATAGTTAGGGAGAGTTTTAAATTTTTCTAAACCCATTTTTGAGTCATATATGATTAAATCCCATTTATGCTCTAAGTTTTGGCCAAGTAGGGATGGTATAGTTAGGGAGAGTTTTAAATTTTTCCAAACCCATTTTTTAGTCATATATGATGCATGAATGTGAGAGCAAGCTTTGGGAAAAATTTAGAAAGCTTAAAGAATGAGTTAGTGCTTTAGGTTCCATATTGTCACCTAAAGAAGTAACATGATGTTAGGCCCTTTTTTTTAATGATATGATGACTCCAAGAGGCTTAAAAGGAGTCAAGAATCATATTTGAAAGGAAAAGATGAGGCCTAGAAGTCATTTGAGGGGTGTTGCTTCATTATGTGCTTTTATGGACCATAATGAGGTTTATACGATAACCTAGTGTCTAAGCAAGTGGTGTGACCTTAGAAATTGTTTCATGAACCTAATTAGCTTTCTTAAATCATGTCTAGGCCAAGAGGAACCTTCCCCACACTTTTGTGGGTGTGTAGCCAAAAAGAGGAGCTTAAATTCAAAGGGAAAAGTGTGTGAATTTGTGCAAGGTAGCTCTCTCCACCTTCTCTCATGCATGGATGTGTGTTTAGCTTGTTTTATGATGTGTGTATGTATATTTTTTAGCTATGAAAAGTATGCTAGCATGCTCTTATATACCATGACTCTTGATGCCACATTATGCTTTCAAATGAACATATGATGTGTGATTGAGCTTGCTTGAGTGTGGAGAGGCCAAGAACTCTTCCCCATGGTGAGGATGAGCCAAAAACTCTTGAGCTTGGTTGAGATAAAGTAAAGAGTTTCTCAAAAGCAAAGTGGACTCCCAAAGAGTGTGGTTGAGTCTAAAGATTTCAAAGAATGGGTGAGGCAAATCCAAATACCATGGAGAGAAGTGTGAGGCCAATCCAAATACTTGGTGAGCTTTTGAATGCCTTGTATGATGTGTTTCTATGCCAAGCTTGATTTTAAATGTTCATGACTTCCATTTTTTTCACACATGCATTCATAGAACTTGCTTGCACATATTATGTGTGATGGAATGAGAGATGAGCTATTGAGATTCTTGAATCTCACTCCCTCCTCTTAAATGTCGTAACATGCTAGGTGGACCAAGCAATTATGGTGAAGGGAGCCAACCACCATGAAGAGGGACAATTGACAAGCTTATACTTATTTTGTCTATTTTGGAACCATGATAATGGTCCAAGATGTATATGATGTTATATATATATTATGAACCTTGAGATAGATGTAAACATACTATTATGTGATGTTTAGATGTATGGAAATGATAGATGATCATTAGCACATGTTTTGAGTATGAAATGCCATGGTATGAGAATGTAAAGTTTGATGAATATGTGTATAAATGTGAGTTGAATGGCCAAAATGAGATGCATAAGGTTTGGAACCGTTTGGGCAGCTCAAACAAGTCTTAAATATGCTTTTAAACTTGCCCAAAAGGTGCCAAGACCAAGGGAAATCCATTTGGCAATTTTGGTACCCAATATGGAGCCAAAATTGACCATAATGGAACCCTATGCCATTTTTTGGCCAAATGAGTTAGTCTTGCCCTGAAACTTGGCATGCAATTAGGTCTCATTAAGAGCTTTTTAGGAAGCTAAAGATCATAATTTTTCGGAGACCTAGAGAATATTTGATGAATTTTCAAAGTTAGAATTTTTCATGGACTCTGGTAAGGGTACTGTTCATACTGGCAGTTTTGAATTTTATGTCACCCGATGGCCAAATGGTGTCGAATGCTTATGAAATTTTACATGCATAAACTAGAGGTCATAAGATTTCTGTGGCCACTGAGATCACCTCATTTGGAGGTCTGAGCAATGAGTTATACATGTTTGAAGTTAACTGTCAGTATCAGTAGCGCCCCATGAGTCTAGTTACTGTTCCATATGGGCCAGCTGACTAAACGTATCTGTTTCATTTTGGAATTATTTTTACTATCAAGTTAACATTTGTAGCTTTGCAGAATGACTGAATGTGTGTAATTTTGATTTTATAGAATTAGTTATGAATTTCAGAAATTTGTATCAGTAAACTGAACAACAGCCCAGGCAGCCAGTGACTCTGGAGCTTTTTGGATGTCAAACGTCCTGTGTGATGAATTTTATGACCTAGGCGTATTTTTAGTGTGAAGTATACATCCTAAATTTCCATAATGATGAAGATTGCATGATTTCGAATTTTCTAGATTTAGTTATGATTTTCCAAAGTTGGGTTAGAAAATGAAACAAATCTGGTAAAAAATATGCTTGTTTATTTTGAGCTCCATTTCGGTTTTCAAGGTTGTATGCATGTATTTGTGATACAAATGAGTTGTAATAATGAAATTAAATATGATAAAGTATAGTATGAGCTCACACAGCCCACGTGACACTAAATTGAATTTTTTTGACATAGCGCAACGCGAAAAAAGTTTATTATTTTCATCCAATTTTCATATGATCGTGTGGGATTGATAATACAAAACTTATAAATAACATCAAATGAGTTAGAAGTTATGGTGTTACATATTACACCCTTACTATCCATAAACAAATTCTATAACATTCCCAAAGAGGCTTTATGTAGATCCAATTAAAATAAAATCATATATTTCTTAAAACAAACATATTAAGGTATATATATTAGGTTTGAGAGTAGATAAATATATATTATAATTTGTGGAGAGTGAACATTATCATAAGATTCAAAATATAATAAATTAATTTTCCAATGTATCACCTTTCAGAAAATTGTCCAAATAAATATTAAAAAATATTTTATATATTAATATTTATATAAAAAATATTTACAACAGTCAAAAAATTATAAAAAATATTTCTAAAAATCACATTTGAAATAAGGATTGCAACACAAAAAATAGCACTAAAAAATTCCATCTGTACATTGCACACTCTCCCTCACTCTCCTGGGCCGCGAGTGGGAAAATGTTTAGAGCTTCATTCCCTACCTTAGGTGGGTCAACCCAACAGCAGAACGGGTCACGCAGGACCCGCGGGTTTCTAAGCCGGATTTCACACTTTTAAGCCAATTTTCTTGCAATTTTCTTGTGGCTTTTGTTCCTAATCCTATTCTAAATCTGTTAGAATTAAAATCCCCAATTATAATCATGGATTTAGGGGCTTTCTAATGCAAGAACTTCTTCATAATATCGACGACATGGAGCTCGTGTTCAAGAGCTATTTTCATGCAATTGTTTTATGTATCTTATTTATGATCTCATGCGAAGCATATACATAGCTGAAGCCTCAATTATAATCCACAAATTGCACAATTTTAATGCAAACTAAACTCTTGAAAACCATCTCCCATGGCAGGAAATTTCGAAAGAAATTGCAACATAATCATCCAAGTTTTGATGCAATTGATGTGTGTGTTTATTTTATATTATCACAAGGAACTTTCTATTCGAAAATCATCCATCAATTTGTAGTAATTCATGAGATTAAAAATTCAATTCTACAAACTCTTACTATGGATTTCGAATTGAAATTCTCATGGAATTAAAAGATTTCGACACAATTGGTGTGTGGTTTTGTCTCCTATCATCACAAGGAACATTATATTTGAAAATTATACAACAATTTGAAGCAATTTGTGACAATTGAAAATCAAGCTTGAAACCCTAACTTAGAATTTTAAATTCAAAATTTTCCATATGTGGTTCACAATAAGTTGAATTTCAGGCACCAATTGATTCAAAATTTCAAATTTTACAAAAGTCCTAAGATTTCAAGTTTCAAATTTTTTTTTTAAAAATCATCCAATTAAGATTTCAAAATTTATATGGATGTAAATTATAAAAGGTTAAAGTTTTGAAGATTGTATTCATGTCTTTAAAACAATTATTAGATTCTAATTCATATAATCGAAGCTCTGATACCAAATGTAAGAATAAAATTTAAGACAATTATATGAAATTAGAATACTAGATTGATTATCTGTAGAAGACATGATAACAGATTTAGGATATCCCGTTGATTCTAAATGCCGAAAAGTTTGAAGAGATTAGGGCTTCCTCTGTGATTGACACTTCTTATCACAACTTATAATGAAGTAAGTTGTGGAGTTAGAATTCAACATGAACATAGAAGGGATCTAGTCAAATTTAAATAAAATTCTAGTACCCACCCATTAGAAGCTTATGAGATATGGACTCACATTTTCATCCATACTAATCAATTAAATATCCAATTCAAAATAATAAGATCACTAACAAGTAAACCCAAATGCATCTTTCATAAATCATAAATTAACTCATTTTTATTTAAAATAAAAATAATTAATTGTAACCCACTATAATTCTTACATAAATTACTTTATATATATGAAATAAAGGTATGAAATTACGACAATCAACTCTATTAATTACACGATGTTTTATTTTATTATGTTATATATAAATATATAGACAGATAGGCTTGTGCCAAATGAGCACAGACAGGTGAAGAATTGTGTGTGAGATACAGGAAGCCATGGAAATGGCTGTTAAATGTTGGTGTCTCTTGAGGGAAGACCACGCAACAGAGCCTTCTTCAGCTTCCATTGTTGCCACCTCTTGTTTTTCGGTTACTTATCTCGCTGAATAAGGTTGAACAAATTATTGTTGCGTTTCTAACCTTCCACTTTGGTTTTGATGTTTTGAATTTTGGTTCGGTGGAATTGGTTCTCTTTTTCTTTTCGTGTGAAACAATATTTGTGATGGAATAAATGTTGTTTATGTTTTCGGAATTGGATCGGTAGATTTTTATTTTTCATATGGTTTGGAATGTGAACTCGAATTACAAATTAATGGGTTCATTTGAGAGACAGAGGGAGATATATATATATATATATATATATATAATTGGACGAGGGCTCTCTAGTTATAGCTTTTCACAAGTATCTGTTTTCAGGTATTTGTTGGGTATAAGAAGCAAATTTCAGTTTTGGTGATTTGCGAATTTCGAATTTCTGCTGCTTGAAGGGGAAGCACTTGGGCGCTCTTCTTGATTTTTCAAGTTTGAAATTTAGCAAATATCGAGATCTGTGTGTTTGTTGGGATAGTAGGATTTTGGGGAAATGGAATCCTCGTTGGGGCAATCATTAGATAAAGCGGTGTAAGAGATAATGAGAATTCATAGGTCTTTACCCAGCTGACCCCGGATTGATGAAGTTGAAGTAGCGAAGGGTTTGATAATAGATGTTGACAAAGAAGACGAAGCCAGGCTTGAAGCCATCGCAAAACAAACCAAGAGCCCTGATGTGCCGGAGGAGGTCTTCATGGTTCTGCATGAGATGCAGAAGAACTTGGTTTATTTTCAAAGCAATAAGCAAAAGAGGGAGGCACCGAAACTGCTTGATCTCAAGAACGTCCACTCTCTATTTGATGGATTGATTCAGAGAACATCTAAATGTGTTTCCACCCCGCTCACTCACACTTAAATTCTCACAAGTCCATTTACTCCAACGGTTCAAATTCCACAGTTTCCACAGTTTCGGCCTCTGCTTCGAGCTCGTTCCATGCCAAGAAAGAACCTGAAAATGACTCAGAATTGTTCACAAGGGATGACAGTTATGTGAAGAAGGCCAAGCCAACATTCTTCGTGAACGGGTGTGGGATTGGACCCAATATCTCATTGAAACCCCAGATATCGGATTCGTCATCAATGTCCACAAGCGCTTCTGGTAAAGCATAAATGTGGTTCATCATTGAACATTTGAATGTGGAGAAAAGTAATATTGAAGAAACTCCACACATTCTATTGGTCAGTGTTCTTCCCTTAGAGCTTTGTGCCAATTGTAGCAGGTTTAAAGCTCTACCGGAAGCTGTAGGAAAGATTCAGAGCTTGGAGGTTTTGTCTGTGTTGTACAATAACATTAAACAACTACGTACAACAATGTCTTCCCTAACAAACCTGAAGGAACTTGATGTAAGTTTCAACAAGCTTGAGTCTGTGAGTGCTACCTCTCTGGTCAAGATGAACATAGGAAACAATTTTGCTGACTTACGATCCTTACCAAGAGCCACTGGGAACCTGGAGATGCTTGGGGAATTGGATATCAGCGATAATCAGTTAGGGTCCTTCCTGACTCATTTAGAATGCTTACTCGACTACTCATCCTACGGGTGGAAGGGAAGCCACTTGAAGTGCCATCATGACATATAATGGAATTGGGAGCAAGGTAATATGCCTTCTTTTATCTTGTTCTTTTGATATCAGTAAGCTTCTCTCTTGTTTGAATCTCAGTCTTCATGTCTTAGTGCATTTCAGGCTTTGTCCAGTACATGGCTAAACTCGAGGAGAAGAGCTGGGCTCAAATGTTCTTCTTTTCAAAGCCTAACAGAAGGAAGCGTAATGGTGTTGATTATGTGAAAGGCTCACTTAGGTACATCATGGTTGACAAGCAACAGATTTCATTTGTAATTTGAATTAGAACTGATAAAGTTGGAGTTGGGTATGTGCTAAAGAAATAGACCTAAGAATTGACATATGGTCACTACTTGTGATATGGATGGCTTTCCTTGGTTGGAATGGAATCAAAGAGTAAATGCATACTTTGAGAGAATGCCAACTGGTGGTGCAGATTGTTGAAGTTGCCATTTCATGTTGGGTTGGCTGCTGATGTTCTCTTTTCCTAGTTGACATGGTATTTCTGTGGTCAGTAAGCTGAGTAAACACGAGTAGTACCAGAATGAATTGGCTATCTGGTTTGACTATTGCGGCTTAAATTGTAGATGTTCCGTTTAATATTTTTCTTTTTCCTTCTGTACAATATATTTTTCTGTTCTCTTATTTTAGATGGTATTCCTGCCGTGTTGTAAATGGAATTGTACAATCCAACGGGCCAAATTGAAATGGTTTGTGGGGAAAAACCATAGACGATTATGTACTATTTATGTTCACCTCCCTTCCATTGTCAATCTAATTACAGATTTACAGTTACCCTTGCCCCTTTCCGCTACTTCTATTGGATACCTTGAATGAAATATGACGTCTCTTCTACTTTTTTCCTTTCCATGCTAATGCTCTCTCCTTTAAAATTTACTTTGTTGGAACTACACTAATATGAACAAAAATATGAAGCACTAACTAAGAAAATGTCAGCTGGCTGACTAATTGGGCCAGTAAAGTGCATCAGTTTTCTTCCTTATCATCTCATCATTACTTTTCAGTCTCCAGGTTCAATTATTGACGTTTGTAGCCGCAACATTTTTCAGTGAATTGTTAATTGATGTGGACAGAGGGTTTGATATGTAGTTAAATATGGTTCATAGTGTTTTCGTATAAAGAACTTAGATAATAAGAAATTAAAACCAAGATATTTATAAAATAAAGAACAATATGAACATATTGCTTTTTAGCTAGTAACGTAGTGCTAGCCAAACTTGTATTGCATAGTGAATTACTGTACTTGGTTTTGGTTGTATACTGTGGACGGCTTGGCACACATCTTGCTATATATAGGGTTACATTGATTGTTACCAATATTTTTAAAAAGAAAGTTATTTAGAATTATCCTATCTAAGAGAAATTCTTTGGTGCACATAACCTTTTGCAACAACATTTTACATTTCATCAAAGTAAGTTTTTTCTTTTTTTTTTGGTGAAAAGGGAAATAATATTTTATAAAAAGAAGAAATTATATTAAAATAAGAGTCTTGGCTATTAGAGTGCTAGTTAAAAATAATAATAAATACTTTTTAAAATGGTTTATTTAATCTATTATTTGATAGTATTTCAAATTTTGTAAATATTTCTCTTATTATTTATTTATTATTTTGGCTGATTGCTTGTGCCACTTATAAATATGACAAAATTCCCCTTAAAAAAAAACACAAAATTTGGTTGTGTTTAGGAGTTTAGAAGGAAATAGAATGAAATGACTCATAATGAAATGGAATGGAATAGAAAAATATATGCTATTCCATTGTTTGTTTTGGAGTTAAGGGAGGAAGGGAGGAACTTATAAATTAATTTTTTTTAATATTATCGTTATAACTAGAATGTGGTTCTAGCAAAATTTTTAGCTGAAAAAAATATAATTTTATCACATGTCCATTCCATTTATTTCTAAAACTCCCAATTCGAAGGGAAAAACAGATTTGAGGTATTGAGTGGTAAGGAAGAGTCTTTGAATCCATCCTTGCCTTTCTATACCATCCTAAAACAAGTTTCTTTAACAAAAAGTTATCCCTTCCTTAACAAAAATTTACCCCAAATTAATCATCCTATCAGTGGCCATCTATTCAAACATAGCCTAAATCTTTAAAATTTAAAAATATAAACCTTAACCTAATTATGAACCCTAAAACCCCTAACAAACAAAACCTTAAAATTCTAAATTCTTATTCCTTAAAAACCTACATACTAAAACTCAAAATTTTAAACTCCTATATCTTATACATTGAAACCCCCTATAATAACTAAATATTAGTAGTATAAACAAGAATATTAGGGCTATACAAACTTGAACAGTAGACCTTCTTAGCTAAGTCCATAAACAATAAATTCATAAAACTCTAAAAATGCAAACCTAATAAAAATCCGAAAATATCAAACTTCTATTTCTTAAAGGCAGTTTTGTCATTGAAAATTATAAGTAAACTAGCTTTATCATCCCTAATAATGAGTACAATTACTTCTATTTGTTAATATAATACTCTTTACACAAATCAAGACTAATTAATGCATCCTTAATCAATGCGCTAATGGCACTAGTTACCAAGACCATTTATTTAATTAGTTATCTATTCAAATTTTTTGCAAGAATTTTTTTATTGGTTGTTTATTAAACATAAACGTTCGTTCAATTTGAGTTTAGAGTTTAAAGTTTTAGAATTTTAGTATTTTAAGTTTAGGATTTAGAGTTTATGGTGAAGGGTTCATGATCTTTAGAATCAAAGTTTTAGGGTTTAGAATTTTAGAGTTTAAAGTTTCAAGGTCTAGAATCTTAATGTATAGGGCTTTAGATTCTATAGTAAGAGAGCTCAGCCTCCTCATAACATTAGCTCACTTTATATACATGTTGAAAGTAAATTATAATGATTCAAATAATAATAAAATAAGCTTATAGGATCTGGTCTAGTAATAAGGAATGTGGGTAAATTAAAAAATAAATAAATTTTGCTTCATTTTATATAAAAAAATTATAAATTAATAAGGAATAACTACTAGTGTGACAGATGGTCAACTTTGCATGTGCTAGATTGGTTTCCTAAAAAAATGTTATTTTTAATAAACTACAAGTTTGTTTGAGAATGTTGTGATTTTTCAAAAATTATTCCTAAAAAAAGTTGATATTTTATAAAGGAAAAAATAATATTTGATAATTTTTTAAATTGTTTTTAAAGAAAGATTAGTTAATAGAGATTTAGTAATATTTTTTAAAAATTATTGCAAAAAGACAATAATGATCTATGTTTTGGAGATAAAATAATGAAAGCACAAGAAGATATATAAAGGCATTTTTGGAATGGATCAAAGCATAGGTTAAGATTGGACAAGACTATTTGGGAGTCAAGAGAGAGAATGATAAAGAGATAACTTGTATTATTGGGTCTAAAAAGATAGTGATACAATGACTAAAAGAGCAAAGACTATAATTCTTAGACTTAGTGGAGTCTACATGGATAGTTCGTGGTGTAGTAAGGATGTGTGTTTCACTGATGATTTGGCTCTCGTGATCTAGTCTTGTTCCTTGGTGTAGTTGTAGGAGTCTCTATTTATGACGCTTTAAAGGCAATGAACTAATGATGACAATCAAGCCAAATTACTTAATGGGGTCATAGGAGCCAATTCTAATTGGCGGCTTATTATGTTAGAGCCATTTTGTTCAGAGCAACTTGGGAAAATTAATGTGTTAGTTCCTTTAATAAGGCTCAATGAATGGTAACTGTTGAGTGCTTCAGGCCTTCTAGAATTAAGCTTGATATGATTGGGTTGACCCAAACTCTTATAGCTTGGTAGCACTTATAATCCTTGTCCTTAAGTCTGTTAGTTGAGTGTTGAGCTAAGTAGACTTAAAGTAATGGGTGTACCTAGGTTGTCATGTGATTAAGTTGGCAACATTGTCACTTTGCATTTATGTGGTGTGCTCTATGGAACGCGAGAAGTCATGGGATATGGAGTGTCCTTTGCAAATCTTTTTAAGTCTTGTATGTTGCAATTATGTTCATTCTTTGTGTTTCTTCTTTGATTCATCTACTTCATATGCATTTTCATATGGTGCTCTTCAGTACAATCATTGTGCCTTTCCTTGGTGACATTAAAAGTAATATGTTTGAAGATGATTTTCACTAATTTCATAGGGGCTATATTTTTCCCTTGAATGTTGTTCCATCATTGCCTTCTATTAGTAAGGAGTGTTTGATAAGGAGGATAGAGCTTTCTGACATTGTAAGAGGATGTTCTTCAAAGAGAAGTTTGCTTTCCATTGGATAGGTGTTTTTGTTCCATATTAGCATCAATCAAGGTGTCTTTTTACTAGTTAACCCCATAAGTTGTTTAGTATGTGTTAGGGTTTGCAGCTTTATGCTATTATGCAAGGATAAAGCCATCTTTTACTTTGTTTAACCATTTTTTCAATGTATATGAGTATGCCACTATACATGGTATGGCCACTATCGTCAATAGACCCAGTCATCATCATCATCTATATATTGGAGGTTTTATGGATTTAAGTTCATTATGGGTTTATCACTTTTTACATGCGCTGAGTACTCATTAATATATTAACAAAGTTAGTTATGATCTTGAAGATGGCATAACTTTCCTATTGGATTTGGTTAATAGGTTTCATTTAAGTGAGATTCCTTTGGGTATAGTAACTTCAAAACTAGTATTAAGGGATGTCGAGGTTAATTATTAGTTTACTTAAGGCAACCTGACATTACCTTGACATCGTAGTGTATGGATGCAACTTTAAAGGTTCACCAATCAAGGTAGTCCTAATGTTCTTCTTATAGCTTCTCTAGATGCTCTTTTAGTTGTTGCTCCCTTTACTTTGTGCCTGTAACAAGTTCTTCATTCACGAATTCTTTATCTCCCTTTGTTAAAGATGTTACTTTGCAAAAGCATTGTCCTGAGGTGAGAGATTCATCTCATAATTCTAGGGATGATGTTGGAGGAAAAGCATTTGTGACCTTTGTCTAAGGAAGAGTTTCACGAACTTAAAAGTTCCTTGGAGGTGAAAATAGACAATGTTATAACATATAATATTCTATCAGTAATGTGGACTAAAGACAAAATAGGCTTCCAAAAGCAAGATAAGCCTATAACACCTTATTATTAATGTAAGCTAAAAACAATCATTCATATGGATTTGTAACTAAAAGCAAAATAAGCTAATTTTAGAAAATTATGAAATGATTATGACATAGTTAGAGAATTTATAATTTATGTAGACTTTCTTGCATAGATGACTCAAAGGAAATCACTTCATCTTACAGTTGTAGTTTTCCAAGACTGAATGATGAAAGAAAGCTAAGATGCCCCTTACCTAGCATGCTAAAATGTTTCTAGCATGAATGTCCTTAAAAAGTAGATCGGATTATTTAAGAGTGGAGAGTCAAAAGAAAGAACAAGATAATAAAAACACGATAAGTTGTATTAAAGGGTTTAAAGAAATAATGATACAATGACTAGTTAAAGAAAGTACTATAATGTTTAGGCTTAATGTGTAACACCATATTATTCTAGTAATCACTTTATCCTTACCTAGCTACCTTTCCTTAATTCACAAACTTCCTCAAGAAAATCAATAAAAATAATGCAATATTTTGTGTTACGTAAGGCTTTAAATTTTCATTTAACGCTTTGTGGACCCTGTGAACTCCCTAATATAATCTTCTACTCATATTCCATTTATACAAGTTATAATCTTCACCAAACATCACATACTCCTCAGATTATAAGCCACATATCAAAAAAATGCAAAGATGCTCTCGGGTTCCAGTACCAAGTTTCTATCATCAAATTTGAAAATTCATAATTAAATATAAAAAAATTGAAATCAAGTCAATGATAGCTTTCTGGAAAGCTCTAGATATCAACTATAGGTTAAAAATCATTCCAGGCCATGAAACTAGACCATGATTGACAACAGAAAAGCACCAAAGGTCTAGCTACTAAGGTTTGGTATTATAAGTTACTGATATAAATTTCAAAAATTCACAAAAAATTTTAAAAAACTCAAAACCCAGCAAACCATACTACTATAGAAAGCTATGGATGTCTAATTGAGGGTAAAAATAACTCTAGACCAAAATAGATGCGTTTAGCCTATGAAAACTTATGAAATAATACTAGAGATCCTACTGCATCCCTAATACTAATATACAACTTCAAAAATTTGGTTCTCCCTCTACCAACCTCCCAATGGCGTAATCTCAATGCTGTGGAAAGATTATCATGTTTAGTTTATGCCTGTAAAATTTCATAGCTATTGGACACCATTTGCCCATGGATGACACAGGAAAAAAAAACTAACCAAATGAATAGTACATCCTACCATTCAACATTTTTCTCCCAATTTTGAAAAATCATAATAAATTCTATAAAGCTCCAATTTAAGTGCTCTTTAGCTCTACAAAAAGCTTTAGATGAGACCTATATGCAGGCCAAATTTAATGAAAAAATTCGCTCATTTAATCACTTTGTGATGTAGGGTGCCAAAATAACCATTTTAAGCATATATAGGATCAAATGTGAACCAAATTGGCTTATACCTTGTCCATGACCCCTTGAGAACGTGAGGAAGCTTAAATACAACCTTCCAAACTTGTCCAAGAGGTCCAAATATTCATACATCACAAAACCACTACCCCACCCGTTCATATACTCAAGGTTTCATAACCCATACTAAACATATGGATGTCAATAATGCACATACTCATTTATATGGTGCCAAAATCAATACATACATCTTATATTCATACATTTACATGTGTTCAATTGTCTACATCATATATACAACTCATAGTTATAATTCTTGACATCAAAATACATTTACAAAGCTCCTTTTCCTATACATATATCAAAGTCTTGCTGCTTAGGCTTGTTGGCTCCCATTCCTTGGCCCACTTGGCTTACTTAGGCATGGTTAGATAATGGAAAGGGAAGAGTGAGATTCTATGAATCTCAATAGCTCTTAACTATTTTAATCATACATAAAACCTATGATTTCAAGTTCAAGAATGCATGTATGAACCTTTAGCTATTAGTAATCATATATATTATCATTTTCATGTTCAAAAAACTCATACATATCACATATTGGCTTTTAAGAGTATTGGTTTAGCCTTACCCCCATTTCTTAGGACTTTTGGACTTGTCTTACCCATTTTCAAGGGACTTTTGACTAAGCCTTACTTTTTTTGAGACTTTTGGCTTTGTCTTACCCAATCATAGGGGCTTTTGGCTCATCTTCACCTTTGCTAAGGAACTTTTGGCTTCACCAAGGTCATTCAAGACAAATAGCATTCATAAAACACATATTATACACATAATGGTACCATGATATGTAAAAAATAGCTATATACATTTCTCATGTCATAAAACATACATACACACAGCCAAGACAAGAAAACAACTAAGAATGCATGAGAGAAAGGTTAGAAAGCTACCTTGAATGCAAATATACACACTTTTTCTTGATTGATCTTCCCTTCCTCTAGTTAAATACTTGCAAGCAGGTGGAGTATGATTCCTTTGGCCTAGACAAACCAATTAGGACCCAATTATATTCTTGAAACAAACTCTAACACCATACACACTCAAGGGAAGCTTACTTGTTCATATGTATCAATTATGGTTCCATAAAACACCTAATGAAGCAACTACAAGAATTTAAAATCTTGGCTCCATTTTTTCCTTTAATCTATGACTCTTGACTCCATTTAAACTTCTTGGAGCCCTCACACAACCATTTTGAAGAGTTTAGCTATATGTTGCTTCATTATATCATATTATGGCATTTATAGCTCCAACTCTGAATCTATGACTTTTAAAATTTTTCCAAGACTTCCTCTCATCTTCTTCCATTATATATAAACCTAAACTAAGCTTAGAAGACTCGAAAACACTCCCTTGGTCCTTCCTTCAAGGTTGGCTGAGACTTATACATGGTTTTGGGATCATGGAGTTTTAAATTTTTCCTTGAAAGAGGAGGTACTTAGGAGACTTTTTAGGGGCCTTAGGAACTCATTTAAACTCTCACATAACCTATAACACCCTTGGATAAAATCAGAGTTTAGCCTATATCTTTGAATCCTTAGCTTTACTATCTTGAATTTCATTGGTTCTTTTTTAAATTTCTTTACACTATCTTATTTCCCACACTCTAAATCATAGGTTTCACACTTAGTTTAGGTCAAAAATAATTCCCCCTTGGCTATCCTATATGATGCTGAGAGACACACAAGAAGAAGTAACAAGAAGGAAGCATGGAAAACAAAGAAATTACCTTGATTTTTTACCTTGGTTTAACTGCTCTTTCAATTGGTAAACTCCTTTCTTTCAGACTCCAAATCTTTCTCCTCTGTACTAGACCCAAAACATTACTATATCACATACAAAAACTAAAGGAATAAAGGTAGGAAGGAGGAAAACAACTTTAAAAAAGGAAAAGGCTAGAAATTCTGAGTTTTCCTTACCTTTTTTCCTTGCTTTCCTTCTTCTTCCCTTCCTTTATGTACCTCTCTCCCTTGGTCTCTCTCTCTATTTTGGATAGAACAAAGTTGGTCAAATGATGGAGGAGAAGTGGGACGCCCTTAAGAAACTAATGGAAGAGAATTTATTCTTTAAAATGTCATTTTTGCCCTTTGTCTTGGCTCTTTCATTTTAGGTTTATTTTACCTTTTTTTTAGAACTATATTTTCCATCATAAAATTTAGGTCCTCTAATTTATAAAATAGCTTGGAATCACTTAATTGAGATTTAAAACTTTCCCGAATAAAAAGGTCAAAGTTCAGGTCAACTGATCATAAAAAAACATACATTGAAGGAGTTTTAACTGTTTCGGGGATTCCCATAATTTTTAGAACCTCTGAGAATCCCAAAAAGCTCAAATTTTTTTGTTGAAAAATCCCTCTTGTGAGTTTTTCAAAAAATGCTCATATTTACAAAAATGCCACTATACTTTTGACAATTTTATTGAACTACCTTGGCTTGAGTTTTCAGACATCTTAGACCTTCGATCCTTATTTTTTATTATTTAAAATTTTATTCTAATTTTATTCAGCCTCAAATCTTTTATTTCAAGGGACTTGCTTTTCAAATTGATTCATTTCGGTGTTTTTACAAAATACCAGATGTTACATAATGAAATGTAAGCCTAATAGTAAAGATGATAATAAAGATGTTTCTCCTTGATGGCTGCCCCTTAGGTGTGGTTGTAATAGTCTTTATTTATAGGCCCTAAGGCTAATAAGTTGATGATGATAGTCAGACTAAGAAGCCTAGTGGACTTGTAGGAGCCATTATGATTATGTAACTTGCCATGTTAAAGTCATTTTATTCAAAGTAATTTAGGCAACTTGTTATATCAATTCCTTGAATGAAACTTAATGAATAGTAGCTTTTTAGTGTTTTAAGCCTTCTAGAATTGGGCGAATCAGATTAAGTCGATTCAAACTCTTATAATTGAGTAGCACTCATAACAAATATTAATTTCAAAAAAACTATGCACGCACACAGACACACACACCTCTCATTCCCTTTTTTTCCATCTCTCATTTGTAGCATTAAACATTTCATAATGCATTTTACAAGTTTGCATCTCATTAATCATAAAAACTTAAGCATTTTCAAGCATTCTTCATGTTCCAAATAGTTCATCACCCTCTTCTTCAAGAAACATTAAATGTTAAATTATGAATATTTTTAATTAATCAACCATTCAATGCAGTTGATTTTGTATTAAACTAGTCTGATTTTGTTCAATTTTAGTAGATTGGTTAGTTTTTATTTTGTTTCAACCAATTAGATTGCTTTGGTTGATTGAAAGTGTCGAAACCAAACTAATATAAACTAATACACTCCTAGCACCTATAGCATGACAAATTTTAAAAACTATAATATCCCTAAACGAACCTTACATCATGTGTTTATAGAGCTTATTGCTATTAGTTTATTATAATATGAGGAATGAATTGGACCCTTAACTTTATTTTATATCTACTAGAAAATGGGCTATATAACACCATGAATTAATGCTACTAACATTGTTTCTTATTAGAGTAGCAAAAATTAAACAACAAAAGTTTTATTCCTTTTCATTAGCATTTTGACTCTAAACAAATTCTGTATTTAAATAACTATATAGTTGTATTTGAAATTCATAAAATTATATAATTACAAGTAATACTGTCATAGTGTTGAAATACCAGTATACAAGTATGCTTAGTTTTTAGACTGGATGTAACAACCAGAAAAAAAAAAGTTGAAAATTTTCGATGAGCTGAAAATTTTCTAAGTCCGCTAGCTATAGCGAGAAATGGCCTAACTATAGCGAATGTACCTATTCGCTATAGCGAGAAATGGTCTAACTATAGCGAGAGTGCCTTCTAGTTATAGTGAAAATACTTCTAGCTATAGCGAGTGTGGGCATCTCATACAAAAACCAAGGAGCTGCTCGTCGTAGCACGCGCCGTAGCGAAGGCAGGGGTCTGGGACTGATGCGTGCTCGCCGTAGCAAGGGTTATGCCTCACTATAGCGAGAGTTAGTCTGGAAAAATGTGAAAAAAGAGAATTTGACTTTTTAAAGCATCCAAACTCCTCCTTTCTCCTTAAACCGACTTAAGCTTCGTCCAAGCACAGAAAAAAGCTTGAGAAAGAGAGGGAAACTAGGAGAAACTAAGAGAGAAGGAAGGGAAGCTAAGGAAGAAAGGTAAGAACCTTTAAAGCTCTCCATGTTTCTTCTTCTTGATTTTATTCTTCTCCTTCTAAGCTCCCTTTCCCTGGGTTAATGAGTAAGAAAGCTTTGTTCTGACCTAGAAGGAGCAAGAAACCCTTAAAAGAGAGCGTGATGGGTTGAGAAATGCAAAGAAAAGAGAATAGTTGGAGAACTTCTAGAGAGAGAAAGAACCCCTCGTTTCTTATATGCTTGGTAGGGTTTGCTATAAAGAAACCCCTAACTTTGTGAATAATTGTTGAGTTATGAGAGAGTAATTCCATGCTCTTTGTGTGCTTAGGCTCAAGAGAAGCACTCCCATATAGTTGTGATAGTGAAATCAAGAAAGAAGAAGACAAATTGAAAGGGAAGGCTTGTGTTAGCCTATAAGGTAGCCCTCTCCCCTTTCTCTCATGCATGAATGTGTGTTTAGCTTGTTTTAGAATGTGCGTATGTGTAACAGCCAAGAAAAGGAAAAGAGAAAGTTGAAAATTTTTGAAAAGCTGAAAATTTTCTAAGTCTTCTCGCCATAGCGAGAATGCCATCTCGCAATAGCGAAAATGCTCATAGCTATAGCGAGTGCGGCATTCCATACAAAAACTAGGGAGTTGCTGGCTGTAGCGACGCTATAGCGAAGGCAAAGGTCTGGAACAGACCCGAGCTCGCCATAGCGACGCCATAGTGAAGGCAGAGGTCTGGAACAGATACGAGCTCGCCGTAGCGAGGGCAATGGCTCGCTATAGCGAGAACGGTCCAAAAAAGCGAGAAAAAGAGAATTTGACTTTTAAAAACTTCCAAATCTCTTCTTTCTTCTTCTAACTGACTCAAGCTCGCTTTAGGAGAGAGAAAAGGGCGGAGGAGAGAGAGAAGCTTAGGAGAAGAAGAAAGGACAAGAAAGGTAAGGATTCTATGGCTTTTCTTTTCACATGTTACCCTTCTCCCCTTTCCCTCTCTTTCTACAGTTTAGATAGCAAAGATAGTTAGGTTTTGAGTTTGGTTCAGAAGAGAGAGAGTGAGAAACCCCTCTTGAGAGAGGTTAGAAGTATGTAGTCTTCTCTTTCTTGCTTAAGAGCTTGTGAGTTGAGGAAAAGAGAGGATAGCTAATGAAGTCTAGTGAGAGAAGGAAACCTAGTTTAAGAAGCTCAATAGAGTTGATAAGAAGATATCCCTAGCTTAAGAATCAAGTATTAAGGAATTAATTTCATGCTTCTTATGTGGTTAGGCTCAAGAGAAGTCCCCCATCTAGAAGTGGTAGTGAAATCCACAAGGGAGGAGACAAGTGAAAGAGGAAGTAGTGAATAGCTAACAAGGTAGTTCTCTCCACCTTCTTTCATGCATAATTGTGTGTTTACATTGTCTTACTTGTATGTATGTATGATATGAGCTATGAGAAGTGTGTTAGCATGATGAGATATTATGAATTGAAATGATGATTTGTATGATTGTTTTGGTTTGCTTGAGAAATAGAAAAGCCAATAACCCCTAAGCCAAGGTGAGGATGAGCCAAACCCTTAAGTTGGTTGAGACAAGAGTAAAGAGTCTCCCAAAAGTGAGGTTAACTCCCAAAAAGTAAGTGTTGAGTCTAAGGACCTCTTAAGAATGGGTGAGGCAAGTCCAAAAGCCACAAGTGAGTGGGTGAGGCTACTCCATGTACTTAGCAAGCTTCTAAATGTTATGTATGGCTTACTCACATGTTGAGAATGTTTTTCCTTATGCATGGCCAATTCACATGTTTTAAATGCTTTCATCATGATTTTTATATGCTAACATGCCATACATGCATGGTGAGCCTTGTTTACATACTATATATGTATGACTAAATGAGAGTTGAACTACTGAGATTCTCTGAATCTCACCCTCTCTCTCCACCATCCAAACATGCCAGGTGGACCAAGTGAGGTAAGAGATGGGAACCATCATCAAGCATGAAGCTAGGGAGACTAAGAAAGACTTGTAAAGAGCTTCTTATAAATGTATTGTATATGAGACAAGAGTTGTAAATTTACAATGTATATGATGTAGCCTTTATGAATGTTGTCAAGTTAATGTATGTATGATGAATGTATGAGAATGAGGCCTATTGTGAATGAAGAGGCAAATTTGATGTGAAATGCTCAATGTTAGCATAGGCCATATGAGTGCATAAGTGGGCATGGGGTAGTGAGTTTATTCAATCTAAGTTGTCAGACACTTAAGTCATGATTGATGGCCCCTAGAGATGCTTTCTCATGTGCTCAAAGGGTCATAGAGGTAGAAGAACCAAGATTGGATCTCATGAGCCCTATTTTTAGCCAAGAAAGTGGCTTTTTGCACATGATGTCAAGAGTTAACCATATGACCTCTTCTTGTTCTGAAATTTGACATGTAACTAGATCATATTTAGAGCTTTTTGGGAAGCTAGAGTTCATGTCATTTGGAGGTCTATAGCATTTTCTATGATTTTTCAAAGTTGGCATCAGAAATTCGGATTTCAGAAAACACTGTTCATTTGGTCAGTTTAGAAATTGTGTCATCCGAGGGGCAAACGTAGTCCAATGGCTACAAAATTTTATGCACAGAAACTAGATGGTCACAGTGACTTGTAGGAACTATAAGCGCCTCATTTAGAGGTCTAGAGAGGAAGATATGCAATTTCGAAGTTCCTGCCCAGAATCAGACACCCAACCAGACCCGAAGTACTGTTTCATCGGTTTTCGGGAGTTTGGCTTGGTGAACTGATCTGGAGATATTTTTATCCTCTAGCTAACATCCACATATTTCCATAGAGATATCGTTTGTAAGCATTGGATTTTTGTAGAATTAGTTAGACATTTTCAAAGTCCATATCAGTAAACTGTGACAGCAAAGGAGCCTCCTCTGACCAGTGAACGATTTTGATGTCAAACTCAGGATATGTGAGATATTGAGACTTCTACATATTTTTAGCATGAAGAAGACGTCTTAATCTTTCTAGAATGACCAAGATCATGCAGTTACGATTTTTCTACATTTAGTTATGAATTTCCAAACTTAGCCCAGAAATGAAGCAAAATCTGCCAAGAACGAAAATGCATGTCTCAAATCCCTTTTTGCTTTCCATGAGTTTAAAGCATGTTGTTGGGATTGAAATGAGTCTTAGTAGTATAATTAAGCATGAGGATGTAGAGAAAGAGCTCACCCAGTCCATGTGACTTTCAGTGGAAATCTACCCATACATAATGCCATAGAAAAGAAGCATAAGGTAGAGCAAATAACCTCCCTTGTATGCTTAGCATTTGTATATGAGTATGTAAGGCATGATGGGTATGAGCTAGAAAGTAAGGTGTTACAGTATGTATATTTTCAAGTTATAAAAAGTATGTTAGCATGCCTTTACATTTCATGATCCCTGAGACTATGTTATGTGTTAAATGAATCCATGATGTTTGTATGAGTTTGCTTAAGTGTGGAAAGGCCAAGAACTCTTCCCTTGGATGAGGATGAGCCAAGAACCCTTAAACTTGGTTGAGATAAAACAAAGAGTCTCCCAAAAGTAATGTGGGCTCTCAAGAGTATGGTTGAGTCCAAAGTGCTCAAGAGTGGGTGAGGCAAGTCCAAAATCCATGAGGAGAAGTGTGAGGCCAATCCAAACACTTGATGAACCCTTGAATGTCTTGTATGATTGATTCACATGCCAAGGTTGTTTTAGAATGTCCATGACTTCCACTTTTCCATGCATACATTTGAAAAGTTTGCTTTGTACATAATATGTATGATTGAATGAGAGATGAGCTATTGGGATTCTTTGAATCTTATCTCCTCCTCCCCACTATCCTAACATGCTAGGTGGACTAAGTGAACAAAGACATGGGAGCCACCAAGCTTAAAGCTAGGGAAATCGGAAAGGGATATGTGAAAGAGCCATTTTGTTGTTAAGAGATGTAATCTAATGATGTACATAGTGTATGCACTTATGAATAGTTGTAAATAGATGTACTTATTGGATATGTATGAGAATTAGAATTATAATGCATGATGTAGCAAGTTTTCGGTATGAATAGTAAGATCTTGGCATTATGTACATGGTGTATGTTTTGGTGTGGGAGAGTGAGTTTTGCAAATCTGGGTTGTTAGACATTTGAGCAATGTTTAGTAGCCTATGTTGATACTTTCCCACGTGCTCATAGAGCCTTAGAAGTAGGAGAAGCCAATTTGAACCCTTGGAGTCCTCTTTAGCAAGAGAAATTGGCACTTTGCCCCCTTATGTCAAAGTCTGACCAAATGACCTCTTCTTACTTTGAAATTTGGCATGTTACTAAATCTTGCCTAGAGCTTTTTGTAAAGTAAAAGATCAGGTCATTTGGAGGTCTGTGGAATTTTCTATGATTTTTCAAAGTTAGTATCAGAATTTTGGATTTGCATAAGCACTGTTCATTTGGTTAGTTGTGTAATTGTGTCATCCGAGGGGCAAACATGGTCCAATGGCTATGAAATTTTATAAGCATAAACTAGATAGTCACAGTGACTTGTAGCAGCAACTGGAAGCACCTCATTTGGAGGTCTAGAGAGGAAGATATGAATTTTCAAAGTTTCTGTCCAGTATCAATCATCTTGCCTAACCAGAAGTACTGTTCCATCGATTTCTAAGAGTTTGGCTTGATGAAATGATCTGGAGATATTTTTTCTCTCTAGTTAACATTTACATCTTTCCATATTGGTATCATTTGCATGCATTGGATTTTTTTTGGAATTAGTTGGACATTTTTGAAGTTCATATCAGTAAACTATGATAGCATCAGAACCTAGTCCGACCTCTAAACCAATTCACATGTCAAACATCCTGTGCATCAGATGTTATGACTTGTACATATTTTTAGCATGAAGTAGACATCCCAAGTTTTCCATAATGACTAAGATTACATGTTTTCGATTTTTCTAGATTTAGTTGTGATTTTTCAAACTTTGCCCAGAAATGAGGCCAAGCCTGGCCAAAAATGAATATACATGTCCCATATCTCTTTTTGGTTTCCATGGGTTTAAAGCATGTTTTTGGGATTGAAATGAGTTGTAATGGTGCAATTAAATATGAGGATGCATAACATGAACTCACACGGTTCATGTGACACCGTGATGAATTTGTAACCATGTCACAATGCAAGAAAATGTATGAATCCAATAGAAATTCTCACTTTATCCTTACTATACCTCACATGAGCATGTGTGTGTGGGATGATGGGTATGAGTTAGAAATGATGGTGTTACACTGGACAACCAAACATATATCAATGTCTCTTTATTACTATTGTTTGTTCACATTGACTTGTTAGGGGTGACTACTGCCTACCTTGATCATATCAATCTACCACCATGCATTGCATTATTAGTACTAAAGTTCCTATCAGAATATATTATCAAGTATAGTGAGAATTTACATCCTGAACATAGTTAATCTTGAAAAATTAATAACGGTTTAATTGTCACATGCGGAGAAAACATTTTTCTATGTCATAAAAGGATAATAGGCCATTCATAGCCTATAGAAAGTCACTTATACATGGGAACATCAAGAATACAAATATTTATTTCAATGCATGTTCAGACACTTAATAAAATTATTACTGCGTATGAGATAACTTTTCAAAGGTGTCATATTCGGATATCTAATTTTATGGCATGATTAATGTAACTATGGTCATATCTCACAAATTTGCATGGCATAATTTTATTTAGATGCAATATTAGTTATATTACACATAATGGCACTCATAATTTATTTATCATTTTTACGGTCATACTTTGAAGAAATATGTTGTAACCTTAATTCATTTCTTCTAAGTACCCCATAAACTTGGTACATGCTATATTATCAAAATATTATCACATCATATCACTATGTATGCCCTTTTAAGGAGACATAGACAATCCTCCTTGAAAATGCTAGTCATATGAAAGACAATTTCCAATGTACTAGACTAAACATCTCATACTACTTAATATAGATTTAGGTTTTCATAATCATAGGTAATCCACTAAGCATCTCATATTACTTGGTGTGAGACATAGGTTTTCAATATTGTTAAAGAGGAAGAATGTTCTCCTTAGTCCTTATTATTATTGAAATAAAACATCATCAAGGATAATAGTACACATAATAAGGGTATCTCCTAGTGTGGATCCATAATTTATAACCTAAAACCTAAAACCTAAAGTCATATGAAGGTCTCCTACCCTTTAATGACCCTTTATGTCATATCTTTGTCCTTGGGAAATCAAGACTAAACCTAAAAGGGATTCTAAGCCCACTTGTTTCCATATAAGCATATGTTTCCTTTATATAGATGTAGAGCTGTCTCTTTCTATATAGTTAAGAATCGTGTGTCTATTTGAAGAGATCATCTCATTAAAATTTTATCCCTTAAGAACCTTATCTTTTAGAGACAAATTCATAAAGTCCCCTCTCTAAAGATCACCTATTCACAGGAATTCATTTCTCGAGAATCATATCTTCATCTAAATATCATTTCTCTTGTTCTAGCATCAAATTATCACCCTACTTATAATCATCTGACCATTTAATTTCATTTCAAGTTATATAGGTCATATTTCAGAGTAATCAAATAGGACAATACTAATAAATTCCAAACATGTAATAAGTTCCTATATTTAATAAATTCCAACATTTAATAATAATTTTCTAAACTATTCACACCAACATTTAATAATAAAATTTCTTAATTAAATATCCTAAATGTTTCATAATAAAATTCCTTAATTAAATAGACCAAATATTTCACAATAAAATTCCTCAATTAAATATACTATATATTTCATAATAAAATTTCTCAATTAAATATAGAACACAACCTACTCTTATTGCTCCATTAAATTCCTCAATTAAAATTTCTCACTTTTTTTTAGTGTATTAGAAGCACATAAACTACTCTTATAAACCAAACAAAGACAAATGAGTGTGTACTCATTTATTTCCCCAAGCTTTTTTCCTCCTCCTTTTCATCTTTTTTCTTTCTCCTCTCTTTCTCACTTATTCTTTCTTTCTCATGCCTCTCACTTTCTTTCTTCTCTTTCTATTATTGATGACATGAAGTGGGAAGAAAGGCTTGTGCCTTATATAGCAAAATGGAGCTGTTGAATTTTTGCCTAATGAAACTTTAATAAAGGGTGAGGATTGTTTCTTAATGGGCAAGTCAAGTGATGTAATATGATGAAAACAAACTTTTGCACATTTCTTTCCTTTCACAAAGAGTCAATTATTCCACTTTCAATGTTTGGCCAAAATCATAATTTGGCCTCTAGTAGAAATTATATATTTTATCCTAAACTTTAAATCTATTTTGACCCCAAATTTTATATAAATACTTTTATTTTCTAAATAATTCTCTCATATTTTTGGAGCCCTAATGATGGAATAAATCTCTATAAATTTGTTTTTGAGTATATATTCAATAATTATTTATTATTTGATAAATTAAAATTAATTCCAAATAAATTCCTAATAATTCATAAGCATTTTCAAAAATTCCTATGAAATTCTTAGTGGTTCCCATAAATTCTTGTGATATTCTAAACCCTATAATCTTTTAGATTTTTAAGATTCTACTAAGGATTCATATTAAACAATTTTTAATATTTATATTAGTATTTATTAATTAGTTAAGAAACTCAAGGATATTATATGCCACTCATGATGGACTGACTCATAACATGATCCAACAACCTAATCTATTTAAATTAATTAATTAATAATTATTTATACTAATTAATTAATAATAGTTAGTGTAAAAGTAATCCAAGAAGATGGTTAAATTGGATTTAAAATTATTTTCACCTTCTTTTCATTTTTATGATTCCTTTAAACAATGTTAGGTTTCTAAGGAACTAGATCCTACTTGTTAATAAAAGATTCTCTAATCAAAAAGTAAAAAGAGTAAGGAAAAGAGAGAAATATATGCAAAAGATAGTCCTTTCAAACAATTCTTCCTCCTTTGGCTATCGTCTTTTTTGTTGAGGAAAGGTGATCAAAGTTCATCTCATGATTTTGGTCAAAAACAATGTGGGATAGATGATTTGGCAAGATTTACTTTCGTAAAGATTAATACCTCACAACTTCCTTCATTGGTATCAAAGCTTTGTTGGCTTAAATTTCTATCCTTATGTGTTTTAAATATGATTATAATTTATTAATTTCATGTATTTGCTAATAAAATTGCTTAATAGCACATATGTTAATAATTGAACCTTAGAACCCCTTTAATGGTGAAATTTGATAAACCACGTTAGGTTGAGATTTTTATACCATATGTAATGTATATGATGGGGAGTATGTGATAAAAATTTAGAAGAAAATGGGTTAACAATTAGGAAGAAAATTGGATTTGAAGGTTTTAAAAGATAGTGGTGAAATGATCAACGTTCAAAGGATGGTGTTCTCATTATAGACCACCAATGGATGCAAACCATATACAAATGGAAAGTATGTTAAACAAGCATTGTAACATTACCAATTTAGTCTAATTTAGGTGAAAATTGAGTAATATATGATCAATCAAAATGGAGGCTTCAAAACTATTTTTTCTAGAAATATGTTCAAATAGCTTAATTTTTAAGGGGTTAGCTTTCCCTTTTCAAACCACAACTCTATATAAGCCTTATATATTTGGAAAGTTCACTCCATAAGCTTTCTAAAGACAAAAAAGATTTGTCCAATTTGAACAAAAAACAAAAGAGATATGACTTCACAAAGTTAGCCCCCCAAAATTGAATATATGGAAATTCCACCAAAAAAAAAAAAAGACTCCAAGTCTAGAGGTTAAAGAAGATGGACAAGGATCACATTCATGGCTAGTGCATGATGTAACACCCCATAATTAATTAAGGTGCTAATCATGGATTAGAATTAATTAAGAGTAATTAATATGGGCTCGTTGGGCAAGTTAAGTGAATGGAGACTTTAGAGAGAAATTATTAATATGGATTTGAGATTTAATTGGGATAGAAATTCTATCTAGGCCTAAATTAATAGATCATGAGAAGAGGGTAATGGAGGCCCAATGGATTATGTGCAAACTTAACATAATTTAGTGTGATGGAGGCCTAAGATTTACCTTGTATAGACTCTTCTAAGTGGCCCAATAATCCTTGTGCAAATCCACATTCTTGAGTTTCTCAAACTTGGCCCAAACTCAATTAAATTTCAGCAACCCAAATGCATAAAAACTGGCCTAGTAAATTCTGCAGCCCAACACCTCTAAACTGGCCCAACAAACTTAAAAATCTGAAGCCCAAGTGGAGATGGATCTTGGAGCAGCCCATGACCCATACTTGACCCATACTTGACCCAACTTAAACCCTAATACCCCACCCACTTACTCACTTGCTGAAACATAAGATTCAAGAGGCAAAATCGGAGGTGGAGAAGGAGGCTAGGGTTTGGGACCAAAATTCTGCATTTTCTCATACTTAGAGCAAGATTCAGTCAAGGTAATAGTTATACAACTTAATCCTCTCATCTTCCTCCTTAATTTGGTCCGATTAGTTTTTCATTTGGAGCATTTTCATCCTACCCAAAAATCTGAAATGTGAGTGTTTGGGGATTTTCTTGATGAAATTCGTAGGTTGGGATTAAGGCTGGCCTTGGGTTACTTTAAACCCTCCATTTTGATGCTTTGATGCTTAATTTGAGACCCCCATAGCTAATCTACAAAATGGGTATTAATTATGTACGAATTTGCTTAGGATTTTGGGTGGAATATTGAATTTTCTGGTGGAGGAAACTTAAATCCGAAATTGGGACTTGTTGTAGCTGGGTAAATGATTCTTGGATAGTCATTGGTATTTTAAATTCCTTGGGTACTGATTATGATTATTAATGATGAATTAGAGTAGTAATTATGTGATGTTATGGTTATAGGAGGAATTCTGCACCATTGGTGATTGTTACAAGTGTCTACAAGTGAGGTAACCGAGTTTATATCAATTCCATGTGTATATTTGATTTAATTCCATATATTGCTATATATGATTGATTGAAAAATGCTGAATGAATTGGTTGGCTATCTGTTGATTTTTGATTGGACCTTGTGAGTCCATGGTGGAGCTGTGGTGCGGCTGCCACCTGTGCATGTGCTATGATCAAGCACCGGGTTATGATCAAACCCCAGATGCACTGAGCCCCGGTTGTGCTCAATGAGGAGTAGGTGCCGTGGACGGGCCTCTCCGGTGTTAATGGCCTTTAACATGTGATAATATGATTGCTAGTATGGGATAGTAATCATGATAGCCTAATTGTTTCATTTGCTGTTATAATGGATATGATTCTGATGTTGATTTTGATTTATGCATATATGGTAATTAAACTGGATATATAATGGAATTGCCTTGGTTACTGAGATTTATATCTCACCCCGTTTTGTGGGATTAACATTTCAGGTGAAAGTTCCTCGGGTAAGGATAAGGGTAAGCAAGTGGATGAACATCCATGAGCTGAGGCCGGGTGTGGGGAGCTACACTTGGTCTGAGTAGAGTAGGATAGATGCCATTTTTGTTATTAGTTTACATAGCATCATCATGTAATCATATTGCCAAGTGTAGGCATTTATATTTTGCTTGATTGAAATGTAACCGTTAAGGATTTAGAGCACATTATAGTGGGATATCAATGTATGAACTTATAGCAATATATATATGTATGTAATTTTGCTGAAATTGTGATATGGATCACCTTATGGGAATTGTAGACATATGATGTCTTAGAGGTAAGCTAATATTGAATGGAATATTTATAAAATTTGCATGGGATGTAAATTGCTGATAATGTATGTGATCTTGCTGCCATTTATTTATGAATTTGTTGGTATGAGTTTAGTGGAACAAGTAGGAAATGACATTTGAGTTTCACAATGGTAATGGATGGATTGATGGGTAAATAGGGTAGAATAACACCATTAGGATCACTTGAAACAAGGGTAGGTAGACCTAGAGTGTTACTAAGGTGAGGATTGGAATGTAGAGGGAGAAATTCGGGTAATATGGTCACAGAAGGGAATCCCGCCGCGGCCAAGAAGGCTTGGCCGCGGCCAAAGGGGAGACAGAGCCGAAAGGCGCCGCGGCTCAACAAACCTAGCCGCGGCGCGAAGCAAAAAATTCACCCAGGGGGGTAACAGAACCAAAACCCGCCGCGGCGCAGTGTTTCCAGCCGCGGCGCGAGTCGGAAAATTAAAATTGTGTTGGACAGAGGCAAAACTCGCCGCGGCGTGAATATATTACGCCGAGGCGAGTATTCTGGGAGTCGAGTAGAAGTTCCAGGAAGCATTTCCGCCGCGGCGCCACATAGGTTGGCCGCGGCGAGATTTGTGAAATCAGGAGAATGATATAAGATTACAAGCCGGGAGATTATTGAGTATTGAAACTAATGGATGGTTGAATACAGTAAGATTTCTTTTATGCACATTTCATTTTGTTAAGGTGGCATGGTGATGACCCTAACATCAAGGTTCAAATTCCCTCACATTTTCATAATACGGTAAATTATAATGACCTCAAACCTTGATCATTAACTAATAATCTTGTATTTAACCATAATTACAATGATAACAAGGTAGGGTTGTCACACATGAGGTGCACCTTCACCTCCATTGGGACATGTAAGCACTTCAATAAAAAAAAGAGATCAAGATAAGTCTAAATGTGGCAACCCTATCATTGGAAACTACCCTTAAGATGGCCTCTAAGGCTCACGCGCCATTCTAAGTGCATAGGCTTCCACATTTTGCATGTCAACTTTTTTTTTTGAAGGCTACAACTTTGACAGGCACATAAGGGTGCATGTGGCATCCTTTTTAGGTGATTTTTGTTCATAAAAATCTCCATATTCATCCTCTATGTTTTAGTATTTGGTATGGCTATGTTTGGACAAATTTTTGTAGTGTTCAAACATGCATTAGACACTTAAAAGACCTTTTTTCATTGACCTAAAAATGAAAATTACTTTTCATGGCTCTTTGGTTTGATTAAGACACTCATAAATGATGATTATTAGGTATCAATCAAGGAAAACCTTAAGGAAAAATTCTAAAAAATTAAATAAAAACAAAGAATTTGTCATTTAATCAGTGTGCATTAAAGGCAAAGCTCCCTAATGAACATCATATTGTCACAAATGTTGATGACCTGCTTTACTTTCTCATTTTCAAACATGAGAAATACCAGTTTTTCCTTAACATAATGAACATGAAAAAAGTGTTTACTGTAAGAGGTTGATCAAATATGTGAAACATATTTTTCCAATATATGCTTATGTGACTCTTATAATTGTAAATTGGCCTTTGATGACCAAAAAGGAAAATTTCTTAAAAGATAAAATATCTTTAAGATGAGGTTCTTTTAATATGTGATCTTGATGATTAATGCAATAGATATAGATATATATATATATATATATATATCTATGCATTGAGTCAGAAATATGAGAAATGTCCTCTTAAGTGGGAGTTCATAAATTAGTAGGCTTGGGCCTATCTAAAAACTATATTTAAACAATTAAATAGGAAAATAAAAGGAACACTCTATTAAATGAGAGTTCTTAGATTAATACCCTAAGACTTATCTCAGAACTATAATTTAAACAATATTTGTAGATGAATTTAATAAAAGATAACGATGTCTTAGGATACATGTAATGAATCCTAACAATGTCATTATTCATCTAGTCAAAGTTCATTACAAATACACACACACACACACACACACACAGCATTGTGTGTATAAAGTTATTCTATGCTAAGTTTATGAATAAATCTGATTATGATTATAGCTATAAGGAACATAATTGCTTAGCTTAATAAAAGTGACAAGCTAAATGGTGTCAACTAGATTTTTTTTGACACCATAAGGTTATTATATCTTTGAAAAGAATATGATGTTAAGAAACTATTGAACAATGTCATATAAGAGTCTAAACATGGAAATATGACTTAGCAAAAGGGATATCTAAAAGTTTTTTAATTGAGAAGGAAAGGACAATATTACTCATTTAATGATGTTGAGCAATATAACTAACAACCTTATGTGTAAGTATGAGTCATATTTGACTATTCAAATCATGTAGATAGCCCTCAAGGACAAGTTGGTTATACTTCTATAACCAAATGGATAAGACTGATAATCAAGGAAATTAAGTCAGTTGGTTATATTTTTACAAATGAATAGTAAGTTTAGACTATCTTAAAATTTCTTCCTACCAGCTAGGAATATATAAAAGTAAATTTGACTTACAAAAAAGGTATTGCTATTTTTTATAATATTTCTTGACATATAAAGTTTAAGGATGAGCACTTTAAATTTCCTAGACCCTTTGGACATGCCTGTATGACTAAGACTATTGTGACTTCAAAGTTTAACTACATGAGGGACAACGCTTTCATAATAAGAAAAAGATCTAACCAACATTTTAATATGGCCAAGAAAGATTTTAAGAAGAGAGATAAATATGGTGGAAAGAAGCTTGACATAGTCAATAGCAAGTATTATATTTATTAGAAAGTGGATCACTTTGCTTATAAGCAATAAGCTAAAAAGAAAAAAAATAGGAAAAGGAATCCCATAAACCATGTATCTAAAGATCGAGGATCGTTTATGGAATACCATTGACTAACTTTCAAAAGCATATGACTTTATAAGAAAGGATGCAAGAATTGAAGTAAAAGGATTAGAACATGAAAAATTGGTTTTGTGTGGAGGATGAATCCTCATCCTACATAATGTTTTATACAATTTAGAGATCTAACAAAATTTAATCTCTATTATTTATCTCCTTAATTTGAGATTTAATGTTAATTTTCTAGAATAACTCCATTGATATTTGAAAAAGGACAATGAATACAATTCTAGTTTTTTTTTTATTATGGTTTTATTGTATTGGGCACAATCATAAACATGATTGCTTTTCTTAATATTGTGCTTCTAATCTAGTTGTGGATATGAATTATTGAAACACTAGGTTAGGCCTTATAAGCAAAGAGAAAATGAGTAAACTAGCAAAATAAGAGACGTTAGAATCCATTTCTAGTTTATAAATGTTATTATAAGAACAACCTAATGAGCAAAGTAATTATAAAACCATTTGGAAAAAGAACTAGAATTGAAAACCCATTACAATTAATTCATTTTAATATATATGGTCCAAAGAGTGTGAGGGCAAGGCAGAGAACTTAATATTTCATTTCACTTATTGACAATTCGTCATGATGCAGTCAAGTTCATTTAATCTCTTATAAGTCAGAAGCACTTAAGTGCTTTATATATTAAATAAATATGGTTAAGAATCAAATGTACAATAAAATTATAACTTTGAGGTCTAACCTTGAACATGAAAATTTGTCAAATCATTTTAAAGAGCTTTATGGAAAAAAAAATTAATGTGACAATTAATGATTCCTAATACTTCACAACAATTAGAGATGCTAAGAGAAAGAATAAGACCTTCTCAAAATGGTTAGGTAAATGATAGCTCAAGCAAATTTATCCATTTCTTATTAGGATGATGTATTATAAATTGATGTTTTCAAAATTAATTGAATACCATCTAAATTGGTTATTTCAACACTTTATGAATTATGTTCAAATAATAAGCTATTTTCAAGCATCTTAACACTATAAGAGTGGTTGCTTATATCCATGACACTTCCCACAAGTATAGGAAATTAGGCCTATAAGACAAGAAATGTATTTTTATTAGATACTCAGAATAGTCAAAGGGGTATGTCTTCATTGGTGAAAATGAATATGGAAGTGTATTTGAAATTGAATTAAGAGATATTATATTTTTAGAAAATGAATTTCCTAGTAAGGAAAATATTGATAGGAATATATCTCTCTATAAAACATATAATCAAGAAAGAGTGGAATAAACAAATATGCCAAGATCTATTGATCCAAGTGGGAGCTTTACATAACTAAATGTAAACATTGAACAAAACAAAAATGTTGCATAAACAACCCCATTATGTATAAGTAACCAAGAAAGTGTACCTAAGCATTGTCTTAAGATTGAAGGGGCAACACTTATAGTTATTCCATAGGATGATGAAAAGCCAAACACAATTCAAGAGGTTTTATTATGCCCTATTAAGGAAAAATGGAAAAGACCAATGGAAGAGGAAATGCATTCCATAAGGACAAATAATGCTTATGACTTAGTTGATCTACCATCTCGTTAAAAAGCAATTGGGAGCAAAATAAATGTCGTAATATCACCCTTTATATGGATAATATACCATTAGTTAGAAATAGTCAAGATTCTTTAATAGTGATTAAAAAATAGTTATCCTTGAATTTTAAGATAAAGAATATGGATAAAACAGAGTATATCCTTAGAGTTAAAATCTAAGGGAATCATTTGGAAAAATTAATTGCTCTTTTACACGAGAATTATATTTATAAAATCATTGAGCAGTTTAGCATGAATGACTACAAACCTATTAATATCCCTATAGTAAATATGATAGTTTAAATAGTGAGATATGTCCTTAAATTGAATATACATTAAGAATTATATAAAAAAATTCCTTTACTCCAACATTGTTAATGTATTGTATGTAATGATGTATATGAGCTTAGGTATTTATTAGTGATTGACCTTGTGAACCAGTACTTGTCAAATCCCAGTCAATAACATTAGAATATTATTAAGAGAATCCTAAGATACTTATAGGATACAATAAACTATACATTGTATTGTTAAGTAAGTGATTGTGCTTGAATCAAATGTGAATTGGAGAGAAGATCTATATATGTAAAAATTAACTTTTAGATATACATTCTTACTAAATAATAATATTATATCTTAGAATAGCAAGAACTAGATATGTATAGTGTTATTTACCATAGAAACAAAGTTTGTTTCATGTTCTACAGTAGTGCAAGAGGCTATATGAGTGAAAAGGATTGTAAAACACTGGGGATCATTGGTGGGACGTTGAATCCAACATTAAACTATTGTGGTAGACATGAAGCCATAACTTACACTAAAGTCTCTTAAATATCATAACAAGAGTAAACATATAGATATAAGAAAGGAAGAAATGAATAACACAGAAGAATGTTACTTCACAATATGTCTACCTATAAGATGTTAGTTGATCTTTTGACAAAATCCATATCTAAAAATGTATATAATGAAGATGTAAAAACACTTGATATGTGTAGAGAGTATCATGTCGTACATACAACTTAATTGTTTACTAAATAAATGTATTATGCCATAATCATAGATAGCATATACACAATGATAGTATGGCATACAAGTTGATGAAGTTAGCTTTCTCACACGAGTAATCGTCTTTGGCATTTATGAAGAGTGGATAAAGATGAGACATTTGTATTCATCATGCGAGTTAGAGAAAACACCAATATGGAAATAGAAAGAACATAACATATAAATAAAAAAAGAGGAAAAAAAAGTCAAGAAGAAATCCAAATACATAAATATATATGGATTAAATTATGGATTCCCACTATCTATAATAATTTAGCTAGATGCAAATTCTCTTTTAAGGGCCATGGGAGGCAAGCAGAATGAGAACTTGAGTTAGGTGCTCTAGGTGTCTAGGCTAAGATCTATAGAATGCTAATAAATAAATCAAATTGACATACACTCTTATGAAATAAGATAAGCAATATAACATGCAATTTATATTGCATGCGTTTAGTAACAGTAATTGAAAAGTAAGTGAATAAATTCATTTCTTCATTGTTATGTTAGTCCCAGGAAAAGAACAAATCCTTTTATAGGTGTCTTTATGACTTTGACAAGATCATGAGAAAATGAGTTAATGTTTACTACTTTAGTATACATCTTATAATCATGATAATCTGACTTAAAGGAGTATTGCTAGGAAAGTAATTGATTCTAATCTAAATGCATGGTATGTTGGTGAAAGGAAGATTACTTGAAATATATATAACTATGCTAGTATTTTAGGCATGCACATTATTAAGTTGTTTTACTAATGTCATAAGTGTGGATATAATGCATATGAAAAGGCAATCTGAATAAAATTAAACTAAAAAAGGATTATATTTGTTGTGAGTATAAAATATAGTGTATATGGGTGAATTTAAAGCATTCAAGGCACATAAATAAATATGTAATGTATATCTAAATGATGCATATCTTATGTTGGTCCTATAATGAGATGTTTACTATAAAAACTTCCAAATATTGTGTCTGAGTGGTTATAATAGAACACTTAGTATGAAAATCTAAAAGGAGCGAAAAGTTGTGTTGCTCATCCCATTGTATGTAAATGAAAGATGTTGGAAAATGGTGTGCCCATGATAAATTGACCCATAACCAGATCCAATAATACAATCTATTTAAATTAATTAATTAATAATTTTTTATAGTAATTAATTAATAATTAAGTAATTTTTTGAATTTTAAATTCAAAATTATGTAGTTGATTTGTTGGGTTGGTTATTAAGTGTTTTAATAACTTGATGAGAAAATGTTTTGTAACTCACCCTCTCCATTTGAAAAAAAGCAACACAAAATTTCTCCTACAAATAAAAAAGAGAAAAATACCACAGAGACATAGAAGAGAGTCTCTTCAAACAATTCTTCCTCCTCTAGCTATGGTGTATTTCTATTGTGGAAAGGTAATCAGAGTCCATCTTGTGATTCTAGTCCAAAACCGCATGGGATAGATGATTTGACAAGACTTACTTTCATAAAGATAAGTACCTCAAAACTTCCTTTATTGGTATCAAAGCCTAATTAGCTTTAATTTCTATCCTCATGTGTTTTAAATATGATTATAATGTGTTAATTTCTTGTATTTGCAATTAAAATTGCTTAATAACACATATGTTCATAATTGAACCTTAAAATCCCTTTAGTTGAGAAATTTGAGGAACCATCTAAGGCTAAGATTTTTATACTATATGTAGCCTATAAGATGGGAGTATGTGGTGGAAATTTGGAAGAATATTGGCTAGCCATTAAGGAGAAATTTGGATTGGAGGGTTCTAAAAAATAGTGGTGAAATGACCAATTTTCAAGGGTTGGCATTCTCACCATAGATCACTAATCGATGTAAATCATATATGAATAGAAAGTATGTTAAACAAACTTTCCAACAATACCTATTTAGTCCAATTTAGATGAAAATTAAGTGAGATATAATCCATCAAAGTAGAGGCTTTAGAATTATTTTGCTAAAAAAAGGGTTCAAAGAACCCACGGGGTTGGCTTTCCCTTTTCATACTATGACTCTTTTGTATGCCTTATATTGGAAAGTTCATTCTACAAATCATATATGGTGATTTATATTGTGGAAAAGTGATCAAAGTCTGTCTTGTGATTCTGATCCAAAATCATATGCAACAGATAATTTTACAATACTCAGCTTCCATAAAATTAAGTACCTTAGAACTTTCTTCAATATCTTTATTTACACTTATCACTTTAGTTGCTCCATATGACAAATTGTACCATTTTCCCATATATAATTAATTAACAATCCAAGAATTGGATTTTGGAAAAGAGGATGAGATGGAGTAGAAGTATAAAACGTCAAAAAAGAAAGGAAATCATAATTATTATAAAAGGAGAAATATAATAATTATAGGTAACAAAATAAAAATTTTAACCATTCCAAAATAGTAAAATATATATCTTAATAAAATGAGGCAAAAGGATGATATTCTTCTAAATTTAAATACTAAAATTGATAACTAATATCTTTTGGGGCATTATGCCCCTCCTCTTACCAAAGAAAAAAAATTGATAAATAATACTTAATATTAAATATTTTGATAAACTAATTACAAATCTTAGTTATCTCAAATAATAATTAAATCATTAATTAATAAAATAAATAATATTTATTCTCTCTCATCTTTTTTTTTTTTATGGCCAAATCCTCTCCCATCTTATTGCATTTGGAAGTTGGTCAATTGTGGCATATTGTATTTATTCTATATAAGTGGTAATAAGAACCTTCTACCAAAAAAAAAAAGAGTAAATTATGCTAATCTCTCATGAGATTTTCCCAGATTACACGTGATAACCCTTTTTTGGTCAAAAATTACATTCGAATCACTTAACATTTTAATATATATTACAAAATCCTCTTCTCCAATTTATTCTATATAAAGAAGTTAACTTTTTGCATAATATAAAACTATGATTTCTTGTTTATATAACATTAATAATAGTTAAGTGATTTTATTTTTAGAATAAATGTATATTTTGTAAAAAAATAGAAAAAAATCAAGTATACTTTTTGAAACAAAAGGAGATATCATGTATAATTTAATCAAATTTTAAAAAACTTTAGTATAATTTACTTTTGAAAAACAAAGTGCTGAGTCTCCCTAAAATTCTTAATCTTGATTTAATGGCCATGTTTAACTGATTCAGTTTTTCAGAAACTAGTCACCACAAGCAAGCATCAGGCTCCCGAGAAATTTGGCGTGGGGTCGTTAGTTTCTTTTGACTTCTAAATTTAATATTTTGAAAAGAAAGAAGGTTCCGTTACAGTTGAAGCTAAAGTAGGAGAATGATAGGGAGAGTTTTTGTTTAATTTGATGACAAAGAGAACCAATATCTGAGTTTTCAAATTTGATCTGGGAATTCGTGTGTCGTTCAAATAAGGTGGATTAATTGTCGTCTTTTTGATACAGTGCTGGGTTTGCACATTAATTGAGCTCGATGTTGATCTACTTTGAGTAGCAGTGATCAACACTTTGTTGTTGGTTTGATTCTTTGCTTTTTCAGACAGGGAAAAAAATGAGGGAAGTTGTGATTGTTGCAGTTTCTTCTACGCTTGGGAATTTGTTGATTGGATGGGATAGTTCAACCATTGCAGGTTTCATTCCTTTCTTCTTCTTCTTCTTTTTAAATATATGTTAAAGCCAAAATATAATTTTAATTTTTTTAATTTTATTTTAGATTTTACTTTCATTTTTTATCTTCATTTTTTTTTAATTTGGTTCTTAAATTTATCTCAATTTCACTTTCATTCCTTAACTTCATTTTTTTTTTCCAATTTTACTCCATTAACTTCATTTTAGGTTTTATTTTCATCTCTTAATTTTATTTATTTCAATATGGTATTATAACTTTATTTTAGACTCTACTTTCATCCATTAATTACATTTTGTTCAAATTTTCTTATTTAACTTGTAAAAACCACTAAAATATTTTTTTCCCTTAACGTGGTCAAATTAAAATGTTTAATAGAAAAGTCTTGTATAGCTTTTTAATGTTAAAGGAAAAGAAATATTTAAGAGTTTAAGAGTCAAATTAGGACAAATTAAAATATAAAGACAAAAGTAAAGTTTAAGATAAAATTAAGAGATTAAATTAGAGTCAAATAAAGTTAACAGATAAAGGTCAAACTTAAAATAAAATTAAAAAAATAAATTAAAACCAAATGATATTAAAGGATTAAAGTAGAATTTAAGATAAAGTTAAGAAACTAAATCATATGGGGTTAAAAAAGTAAAAGGAAAACCTCTAATAAAATTATCCTAAGAGTAAAAGCCCTAATAAAATTGACGAATAAAAATGCGTTTTTGCCATTGTTAATTAATGGGTATAACGTTGCAGGGGGCATGTCTTACATCAAGAAAGAGTTCAAGTTGGAAAATAATCCCAGAATGGAAGGGCTGATTGTGTCGATGACGTTTTTGGCTGGGACTTTGATGACGACATTCTCGGGAAGCGCCAGTGACATGTTTGGACGACGTACGATGTTGATAATATCATCAACGACGTATATCTCGAGCGGTCTGGTGATGTTGTGGGCTCCAAATGTGTATGTAGTTTTAGTGTCGAGGCTATTGAGTGGTGTGGCCATTGCTCTCGCCGTCACTCTCACTCCTCTCTACATATCCGAGATTTCACCTCCTGATATTAGAGGCCAACTCAATACTGTGACACAGTTGTCTTGTTCTTTGGGAATGTTCCTGGCCTACTGTTTGGTGTTCTTCATGTCTTTGAAGGAATCACCTAGTTGGAGACTCATGCTTGGCATTATTGCTCTTCCTTCTGTTGCTTATTTCCTTCTCACCATGTTCTACCTCCCTGAATCTCCACGATGGCTTGTCACCAAAGGTCGACTTCTTGATGCCAAAACCGTCTTACAAAGAATACGTGGCAACCACGATGTTTCAGGTGATCAGCTCACACACTATTTGGATTTTTTTCATGTGAAATCATACTAAAGCTAGTATCTTTCTTGATTTTAATTATTCAATTTTATGGGGTCAGCATTCTTTTTAGAAAAGCATTAATTTGAAACAGTTTACTTGCTAACGGTTTGAAACCTAAATCTCTGGGAAACTTTTTTCGATTCAGATTATGGGTTTAGAGTTTATCTTTCATTTTCTTTGACCTTCTAAACCAATGTTACTAATAGGAGGTTGGGTAATACTTAAAAAAAAACCTTGAGTTTGACCCATTTTTTAAGATGTATTACTTAAAAAAATGGGTTCTTTTTATTTGGATCTATATTAAATTTTTGTCAAACTCGGCCTGTTGAACTAAGCAGACTCTTTTACCCTGATCAAGTATACTCTAATGAAATTCAAAAAAAATTAAAATTTTACATATTTTTACACTATTAGTTTTGTTAACTTTTACACAGCAATTTTATTCTTTTTATAACGTTTAGTTATTATATACACTAAACATGTATGTTAAATAGTATGATATCTTTTATTTTGATAAAGAATATAAGATAATGGTATGTCAAACAGTTTCCTAAACTACAAAAAATAAATAAACTAAGCCAATAAAAGAGAAAAATATGTAAGCATACATGAGATATACTTTAAGTGAAATCCAATATATGTTAACATATCTTTTTATAGTTGGCTTGTTCTACTTAATATATGAAAAGATTCTTAGATAAATTCAATAATAAAAAAATAAGAATAGATCAAGGGAATGATGAAAAACACATTTTTAAACTACACATGAAAATACTTGCATTACATAGACTCTACCTAGGAATTTTTCTTAAATGCGCGTGTGTGTATTTTCTTTTCTTAAACCAAATCAATCATTAAGCGCATGAAATAGTTTAATTTACGTGGAATTCAATATGATATGTTAACACACACACACACACACACACACACATATATATATCCATATTTTGCTTGGACTATAAAAAGATAGAAAGCAAAGAATGAGATGGCGATGTTACAGGGGAGTTGGCTTTGCTAGTGGAGGGTCTAAGCCCAGGGGGTGAAAGCACATGCTTAGAAGAGTACATAGTAGCGCCAGCCACTGAGGTGAGTCTTCCCATTGAAGCAGGAGGGAAAGAGTGTATCAAGTTATACGGACCCAACGAGGGGGGATTATCAATGGTGGCCCAACCAGTAAATGCACAGGGAAGCAGCATCATGATGTCATTGTCTATGTCTCGCCAAGCAAGCATCAGCCAGAGCCCCAGTCTCAAGGACCCCATTGTCACTCTCTTCGGAAGCATGCACGTCGACGTCAATTTGTCCGAAGCCGCAGGAAGCGGCATTCTCACCGAACCCACCGGAACCAGCGACAACCTTCAGCTTCACACTCCATTGTTACTCTCACGTCAGGCTAGTGCCACAGACAGGTCCCAGGCAGTAGTACCTAGGAACACAGACATAGGTGGAGGATGGCAATTGGTGTATAAAGCAGCAGCAGGAGCAGCGGGAGGTCATCAGTATCAGAGGGTGTATTTGCATGCAGAAGCAGGAGGAGGAGGAAGTGGGGTTTCCCAGAAAGCAGCTTCGTTTCTCTCGACTTCAGGGTTGGATTTGAGTATGGATGGGGAAGCATCGGCGTTTCCCGCGTCTGCACTGGTGAGTCAGTCGGCTCTTGGGATTAGTAAGGACATGGCCAAGGCCATGAATGAAATAACTGCTGCTCAAGATGTTGCTGCTAAACCTCCTGCTTGGACACCGGGCGTCAAGCGTGCCTTGATTGTTGGAATTGGACTTCAAGTTCTTCAGCAGGTAAAACTTTAATGTCAAACTTCGTAATTTGCTGACTTAAACATTCTTTGTATATTTACTTTGTTGTCGGTAATCTCACTCAAATTTGGCATCTGAATTTGTAAAATTTAAAATTTTGAAAGGAAATATAACAAAGAGACAAAATTTGATCATTTTATAAAATATGAAGACAAGATTATTATTTAATTTAAAATTTTAGAGACTGAAGTGAAATTTGTTTGAAAATAGAGGGATCAAAATTGTTATTAAGCCAACTTTATGTCTATTTATGCTTTAAAATTATGCTTGAATGCCAAAATTCTAAGAAGAAGCTGTAGGTTATCTCTCGGTTATTAGAGACGGCTTCTAATTATGAAAATAAAAAATGATGGCAAGTTAGTGGCGCCCTTACTGATGGCGTTGATGTAGCTCGATGTTATCAATTGAACTAACCTTTGTCAACATGCACTTACTTGATTTGCATTGCATTCATCTTCAAACTTTAAGCTGTGAAATATTGGCCAGAATCCTAGGAGGTAGCAGTTCCTTATCTCTCGATTATACACCTTTTTCTTTAATCACATGTTTTAACATCAGAGAAACACAGAGAAAACCACACCACACACAGCACAAAACTCCATAAGGACAAAATATTCGATCGTTGAGCAAACCAAACATTCTTCTATGGGAGATCTTTACCTACCTCTACTCTAGGTTGGCATACTGTATGCAATACTTTCGATATCATGATGATGAAAATTGAATTAAACTAGCCGATCATACTAGAAAACTAGTGAACCAATGATGATTGTGATTTATTTTACTCTCAAGATTGAGTAAGGAAAAACTAGTTAAAAATTGGCCAAATCAATAAAAACTGATAAAAATTAATTGTTTAACATTGAATAGTCAAAACTCAAATTTTGATATTTGATTTTTTTTGGGTCTAAAAGAGAGTTTTGGCATTTTGCTAAAACGATTTATAATATTTTACATATCTGATTTAACTTATTTCATGTAGATTTGTTGTCATATATAAAATATTTTTTTTTTTATTTTTTTTATATTTTTAAATATTTATATATTTTTTAAATATTATATTATAATATATTATTAATTTAATTAATTTTAAAAATTATATATTTTTATAATTTTTTATACATATTTAAAGAAATAAATAGACCACAGTTGGATCATTGAACTATGATCTACTCCTTTATCCCAATTCAATGTCCAGTTAAATTTTTTAAGCATTGTTTAATATACATGTTTTATAATTTGACTTTGATCTTTTAGCACTTCTCTATGTATAAAAAAACGTCCCAAGACTCTTAATTGCTTGTTCTATTCTCTCCTTTCCTCATCCTGTTTTTGTTGTCATTTTACAAGATTCAAGAAAAAAAAAAGAAAATAAAAAAGGGCCAAAGGAATCATGTATCCATTGATTAACAATTTTACATTAAGCTAGCAATCAGCTTTCAACAAAATTCTTGGGTATATGCTAAGTACATAGTGTTGTCACCTGGTATTGTTTATCAAAAAGGGTATATAAGCTTGAAAATTTTTGTGATTGTGATTGTGATTCTTGAAAGGAAAATTGAAATGTGTATATTGCAGGCTGCTGGCATAAATGGGTTTCTGTACTATGGTCCTCAGGTTCTTGAAAAGGCAGGAGTCGGGGCTCTTCTTTCCAATTTGGGCATTAGTTCAACATCTGCTTCTTTACTCGTAAATGTCATCATAACATTCTGTATGCTTCCTTGTATAGCTATTTCTATGAAGCTCATGGATATTGCTGGCAGAAGGTATATATGTCTAAATTCTCTCATTTACAGCCCTTTTATAATTCGTTGTTTTGCTTAGGAAAATTTATCCCCAGAATTAAAATTTAATTATACAATACGTACATGAATTTTAAAATTTAACAAAATATTTTCTTGAACGTTTGACTAAAATAAACAGGAGAAACTACATATAAGACCCATAACTATAATTATATTTTGGCACTGCAAAGGAAACATTTCATCCCAAGAACTGTTACAAATAGTTAAAATGTCATATATTAGCTAAAATTAACATTTAAACACAACATGATTTATCATGTGACACCTTTTGTCTCCATCATCTTCCTGAATTTTCCCCAACACAAATTCTAATTTGCGTTATCTCCCAAATCACGTTGTTTTTAGACATTCATTTTTACTTATAGGTAGATTTTCACTTTTCATAATAATTTAGGGGGTAAAATGTTACATTTTAATATTTGGATATCAAAGTTATAGTTAGACTATAATTTAAGGGGGTTATTTGTAGTTTTCCAAACAAAAATTAATGTCAAGAAACCACGTGATTTTAACTATAAAGGCAATGTTTGGCTTAACTCAATGTTGGACTTGCAAAAAAGTTTTCTTTTGCTCCAAAAGTTTATTGGTAATTTACATTTTAAAATTCATATATCGTCTGCAATTAGTTTCTTAAATGCTAAACAAGTTTGAGCTCAACAGCTAAGAAGCCTTTACAATGTCAAGAGTTTGGGCACACGGACAACCTTAATGCCTTGAGCAAGATCATTATTAAGCTTTAGTTCAAATGCAGTTTCTTTTTCTAAATTATCCACTGATATGTGTCTCATGAAAATTAAATGACATGAATTGCAGGTCAATAATGCTGTACACCGTGCCCATTCTGATAGTGTGTCTGGTAGTACTAGTGGTGCGTGACTACATGAACATGAGTTCTGTGCTGAATGCAGCAATAACTGCTCTTAGTGTAGTGGTGTACGAAAGCGTGTTCTGCATGGGATTTGGAGTGATTCCAAACATCATGTGTGCAGAAATCTTCCCTACCAGTGTTCGTGGAATCTGCATTTCTATATGCTGCGTTGCCTTTTGGATCGCAACCTTGATCCTCACTTCTGTCTTCCCTTCCTTGCTTCAACTCCTTGGTCTCTCCGGTGTGTTTGAATTGTTTGTTGTTGGATGCATCATCTCCTGGCTTTTTGTTTACTTGAAAGTCCCTGAAACTAAAGGCATGCCTTTAGAAGTCATTACTGAGTTCTTCGCCATTGGTGCCAACCCTGGCTCTGATCCTGCTACTTTTGCTGGAATCAGAAACTGATTATATCGAATTTGGATTTTCTCCATTGTGGTTTTGCAGTTGGAGTGAGAAAAGAGTGGGTGCATTCTTTCTTTCTTTCCTCAACTGCACAAGGTGCAGTACATCTAACTTTATCATCCGGAGAAGAAGATCATTGACATGACTTGGTTTTGATTCTCGCATGTCAGATTGTGAGTTGCTTCTTTTTTTTGGGGGGGGGGGGGGGGTGGAAGACTGAAAGTATTTGTTTTTTTCTTTTTACAGAAATTTTGCAGTGAGAGGAAAGGAGTATCTATACATCTACTTACGTACTTGTAATTAATTGATTAGTCCTAGTGCGGAGAATTTCGTCATTACATTCTGCTTTTTCTTTCTATATTTTCAATACTCCTTGATGATGGATTTTTCTGTCTCCATTTCTGATAATCTGTTTTCTTAAAAAAAAAATATTAGTGAGGACTTCAGTAAATTTTATGAGCCTATAACAACTAAGGGAAGGAAAAAAAATCAGATGTAATCGACGATTTAGCTCAATTTAGGAGAATGAGATTGTATCTTTTGAAAAAAAAAATGCGAGTCTAATTGAATTCTCTAAAGGAGCATCTAAAAGTAAAAAAATTTAGATGCACCTTAAAGATATAGAATGTGCTTCTTAAGAAAGGAATAATTTGGAAAAAGTTCAAAGAAAAAAAAAAGTTATAGTAGCTTGGGCCTCGTATGGTGCTCTGTAGAAAAGTAGATAGAATAGTATAAACTAATTCAATGCTTGGTTATATAGCGTTCGGTGTGCGCAGAGTATTGTATCGCAATTAAGACTTCTTATACGGTTATCATTGTATAATGCACTGTCAACCCACCAAGGAATGGATATGCCATGAGAATACACCTTGTATAACTTTTTTTGATAAAAAATTGTTCTATTATCAATTGCTAATATATTATCATATCATTATCATTACTACTTTTGTCATCACTTTGCCACCACCACACTCTTTGATTGTTATCATCCCACTACCTCCATCATCACTGTTATTACCATAATTATTATTGTCTTGCTACCACCGCTACATAATATTTGATATTATGGCTGCTACCATTATTATTTTCACCTATAGAACCGTCATTATTATTATTATTATTATTATTATTATTATTATTATTATTATTATTATTATCTCTACCAATACTTTGGTATTACTACGGCCACCACTATCATTAGTAGAATTTGGAAACAAAAAACAACATAAAATAAAACAGTTTTGTATGAAACCAGTTCCAATTACCTTATGGTCTGATTTGGGTGCCTAAATCAGTTCAGTGCTGGGGGCATTTGTTCAATTGTGCGGTTCACATGTTGCTTAGTAATAAACTAATAATTCTCTTTTCTGAATAATTTAAAGTATCTTGTGTGATTCAAGGAATAATATTAATCTGTGTTTCCAAGTGCAATTCTATCAATTTTCTTCTAATACGAAGTATGAGTTAATGCAAGAGTAGTTTCCCTTGATAATAAGTTAATACTTATTCTCTTTATGCCTTAACTCTCAGTGCATCATAAATTAATTTGTGGGATAGTGAGAAGAATCTAAATAATAGAGAATATTGAAAATCCAGTCATTCAAAGGCACAGACTAAGTTTATTTACCTTTGCACAAATTTATTTAGTTCATTGATGGCAGCAGGATGCTTCTATTTGCTACTTCGTTTACTATAAGAAAATCCTTCCATCTGATGTTGTCTCCTTTTAGGCGCGACTGAAAATTGACGCCAAATGAAAGAAGAAAATTTTAGAGAAAACATAGAAAGAGAGCTCAAAATTAAGCCAAAATTTCATACTCTTGCATTTCAATAGTTGAATCAAAATGCACCATTTTGAAAGGTTTTGAATGAAGTTCATTTTTGTCCATTCATCCACAACGTTCAATTTATCAACGCAAACAAATAAGTCATGTCTCCCTAAACTAATCGAAACACATCGTTTTGTCGCAATTTAAAGGAACTTTAAATACAGCCAATTTATAGGATTTGATTTTGATTGAAATGTATTGATTTTTCGCACTTTAGAAAAAAATTAATGTTGCATAGTTAAAAGAGAAAAATATTAAAAATGTGAAATTAATATTGACAAGCAATCAACATTAAAAGTTTTTTAGTTGTTTTAGTTTTTATTGCATCTCATATAACATTGTAGAAAATTTATTTGAAAAGATTTGCAACATTATTCTGATTTGAATGTTTGGGGTTTAGATTCTCCATATTTAAGGTGAGATTGTCAATTTACGAGAATAAAAGAGAAAAGAAAAAATGATGAAAATTTTTCTATTTTATATCACTCTCCTTTTTATTGTATAATATTACAAAGATTTATACAAAAGCGTTTGGATCTTTGGCACAAAAATATAGGCACAAAAAAAAAGTATCTGAATTTTTTCTATTTAAACATGCAATATAAAAAAAATTAAAAAAAAAAGGATAAAAAAAAAACTGTTTTTGTATGTTTTTGTCACACTCGTTCTCAATAGAGCACTAGAGAAGGTAAGGGCCCAAAAAAAAATTTAATATCCAATAGAAATGACGTGGCGCAGCAGGACGGGGTAAGAGATAGAGCGCACCGATAATTCTCTACATGCTGGGGGAGGAGATCATTGCAGCACCTCTGCGAAGTACGATGAGCGGATGTTAGAATTGGGGAATCGTGGAAGGCAGTGGCAAGCTCACTCCCTAGGGATTTAGACAAGAGAATCAAAACCATTCTTCAAGAAGTGAAATTCAAACTCGGTAGTGAAAATGGATATTAGCGATTCGCAAAAGGATGCGAATGCTCTGGAGAATCGACCTGGGATCTTCGTGATCGGATCTTCCAACGTTGGCAAACGCACGCTCTTATCCCGTTAGTTGCTCTCTCTTCTCCTTATTCTATTGCCTCGAAATTTTTCAAATAGCCGTCTCAAATCTCAATAACTAAATTTAGTTACTTCTATCATATTTTACGTGAAAGCTTTAGCTATACTTCGGTTTGCATAAAATATTTACTTTTCCTCAACGATGTCCTCTGTTGGCTAATTAACCCATTAACCTGATTGCTCTCCTACTAAGATTTAATTTAGAACTGTGCCTGTCATCTAATTCATGAAATTAACTCGGGGTCAATATTTCATGTGGAGATATCACTTTTAAATTTAATGGCTCGTACAAATGTGTACTTGTTACGTTCTGGATTTTAACCAAGATGTTGTACTAAAGCCCTGATGCTTATGTTAATTCTATGTTATCGTATCCACCATTCTTGGATTACTACACGATTTGATTTTCCATGGGGCGCAAATTGATTTGATGTACTCTGTTGACTCCAGGATTGCTCTCTGTTGATTTTGAAGATGCTTCCGATTCAGCCTCTGATGTATCTGTCCATGGGTATGTTGCTTGTGAATAATTTTTTCTAACTCATTGCTTAACATATCTCTTCAGAACTTTCTCAGTGTATATTTTATACAATGAACAGGTGGACTATCAACACTAAGTACTACACCGCTGATGTTTCTGTGTGGATGGCTCATCTTAGTGATGACTTTTCTGTTGGGAACCTGCCCATATCTCACCAATTGACTGCTTTGGTGATGGTTTTTGACATGAGTGATGTTAGCATCCTTCACTTTGACTCTTTTTCAATTGTTAGTGTTACTTGTAATCCTTAAACAAAGTTTTGTGTAATCCTTAATCATGTGTTAATCTGTTCTTGAGCTATATTCTTGTTTTCCATGTGCATACATATGTGTTAGCAATGACATGTTGATGTAATATATCTTTGGTCTTTCTAAACTATGTGCAGTTATCTTCTCTAGCTGCACTTCAAGATTGGGTATCACGGACTGATATTCAAAACTTTGAGATATTATTATGTATTGGAAATAAAGTGGACCTGGTTCCAGGTCATCCAGTTCATACTGAATACAGAAGACGATTACAGAAACATGAAGACTCTACTGTTGATCCTTGTGCTGAGTTCACTGAGTATGGAATATCTGAGTCTGAAGGAACTAGTTTATTGGGGAATGAAGAATCATCATCATGGGAGTTCAGAAGATCCTATTTGGAATGGTTCACTGAGCGTAACATCGAATTCATCGAGGCGTGTGCTTCCAATGCTGATTTTGACAAATGTAAACCTTGCTTGTCCTTCTGTTGCAATGATCCAGTCCACTGTTTAATATGACGTGGGTTCCTCTAAATTTTACTGAGTTCCCATGTAGATGAGTCATAATCATAATACACGACAATGGTGGGTTTTGTGTAACAATTAATTATTGAAGGATGACAAATAATATCATTCTAGAACATCATGAACAAAGGAAAATTATTTCCAAATTGTACAATGTCAATACATGTATTGCATCACTGAAATAGAATAAACTCTTGTTGACAGGCTTGTCTGTTGATGGTGATTCACAAGGAGTTGAACGGCTATATGGTGCTCTTTCTGCTCATATGTGGCCTGGGATGATCTTAAAATCTGGTGATAGAATAGGTGAACCATCATTGCCCGAGAAAGAAGGTTTTTCTTCCATTTATTCTTCTTGTTTCTTGGAGCAGGCTGCATGCCACTTCCTGTTTTATAGTATAAATTCTTTTCTATTTATGGTTATCTTTTCTTTTTCAGAGTTTTCTTCGGAAGAATCTGATTATGAATTGGAATATGAAGTTTTATCAGCTGGTTCAGCTGATCCTTGGGATGACACAGAACAAGGTTGGGCTTGTGCTGCTGCCTTAGATGTTGGAGGATCAGTTCCGCAAAACAACCCCATCACAGACTTTGAACTCAGGGATGGAACTAAGCCTGATAAAAATTTGCAACCCTCAACCTCAAGCACCGTATTGCAGGATGAGAGTGACAAGGAAGTGGCGGATTCTGAAGGAGATGGGGAAGCAGTTAAAGGTCTTGACTTAGAGGATTTGGAACAGTTGATGTCTGAGATAGGAAATATGCGTGCTGGCTTAAGATTGATGCCTGATTTCCAGAGAAGGGAAATGGCTGCGAAGCTGGCCTTGAAAATGGCTTCCATGTTTGGGGGAGGTAGTGATGATGAAGAAAAACTTTAGAGAATATAACATGTTAGCTTGTGAGATTTCAGTTAGAAGTGTCTTATGAATGTCAATGTTGGGATTTTAATGAGCTATCCAATTGGAAGATGAGCAACCTCCCTTAGACAAAGATCGGGGACTCTTTCATGCTACTGCTCTTTGCTACTCTTGGTGACTGCAGAGCATGATTCGAGACCAATGACTCCTATTTTATAGCCCATATTTTGTGGAGCAGTACATTTTGTTCAAAAATTGAATGTGTCTAGTCATGTTTATGGTACCTATACAGGTACTACTGCTAGTGTTGCAAGATACTCATTGATAAGTTATTATACGAAGTGTTATCTATAATGCTCTAAATATCTAGTCTTGTTAGTTATGCGCTTCTTGAGATAAGATCAAACCCTAGTTGCAATGTAGAAGTTGGAAGGAAAGTGACATATTTTCTTGGATCCAGATCCACTGCAGTGGCCTCTGCAGTGGATGATCTAGACGATCCAGATTTATTTATTTTTTTAGATTTTGAAATTTTTTTTATAAGAGACATAATGTAAAAAAAAAAATTCTTAACTGTGAATTTAAAAAAAAAAATAAAGTTTTAACTAAAACAAATAAAAAAAAAATTTGAACCATTAAAATTTTAATTTGGATGGTTGAGATTTCATGGGAGAGAGGGAAAGTAGAGAAAAATAATTGAGAGGATCTATTTCCTATTTTCTTCCATGCGCACTGTGTTTTTTAATTTGCAAGTCTTATTTATAGTGGTGTAATAGCATTGTACCGCTTTTATCAGTTTAGGGGATGGTGGGTAGGATTCTTAAACAAGATAAGGTAGTCTGATATTTTGGTGCCACTTATTTGGGCAGTCAATAGAGAGAAGGCAACTAACATACGAGTGAGATGTCATGTTCTGATGAGTCAGGTACTAAAAGAAAAGGTATAATGAAGGTAGGAAAAGTAGGCGGTAAGCAACTAATTGAGTTATCAACTTGGTTGAAAACAATATAAGAGTGGCTTGAAGCTACAATTGGATGTAATTGCTGATAGTCATGCTACTCTCTAATCTAATCATGGATTCGCAAGATCAGGGAAAATATCGGCTATTACTTTTTAACATTGTTGGTGAGTTGTGTTCACACTAAATATAAAATTATAATTTAAATCTTTTTTCGTTTAAATTTATATAAAATTTTCTATCTCTTACCTGTTCTCTTAAATTGATACATATTTTAAGGAAAAAAGTATTCAATTTAAATCTTAATTGAAAAAAATTAAAATTAAAATGGTATAATCTTTTTCTTTCGCTCCATTATTCCCGAGAGTAGTCCAGAGGATAACCTAGGAAGATAAATGGTGGGTGGACCCTCACACATAATCCCACCAAAAGCCAAAAAAGTAGAAGATGGTATCAATTATCAGCTCTCTATAGGCATCAACGGTGTCTGAACTCTTGAGCGCTCCTCCACCCTCTCCCCCAATAACGGATTTTCTGTAGACAGGAATTAGGATAGATGCGGAAGAGGACCACAAAGCCGAAGGGCATCTCTGCCTTTTCCTTTACTCCAATTATGTGCTTCTTGTCTTATCTTCCCTTTAACCTTAAATTTATTTAATATTTTCCTTTTTATTTTGCCCCCTCGTTATTGGGTATTTCATTTTTTGCCAAATATTTGTTTAATGAAGATGACCAGAGGATCCACACATGGTGGAAATAAAGCTTCATGAAGGAGGATAGGTACCACCTATGAATGTTCAGCATTGAATAGTAAAAACCTTGCTCGCTCATGATTCCCTTTCAGTAATATCATTAATATGATTCCCATACATAATTACTCAATGGTACATACCACATGGTACATACGAGGTAACTGCAGTGCCGTCCAACAGAAGGGGAAAAGGCAGAATGTGAAAAGAAACAAAAGGAGAAAACGAACAAAGACTACTACATAGGAAGTGACAAAAACCAGTGCGCTGCTTGTTTAACGGAGCTATGCTGGTTGGGGTTGGGCTGGTTGGCTAACATGCAAGCCATGCTTCTCATCTCTGGTTCTGTCCAGCTTGTCTGTACACTTGTTCATTAGATGGGATCGCCTTTAATGCACAAGACACAACATATCAACAAAAAACTATATCTTTTTTTATTATTAAAATATCATCCTGAGAATAAAAGTCCTGCGGTTTGATTGTTCCGGATAATTCTTAATTCAACATTGCGATGCCCCTATCCCTTTAATTAATATAATATACTACTTGTTTTAAAAATATTCATCCTCAATGATAGAGAGAATTGTAATCTTTCTTTTGTCCTCATTTGATTTACAAGGACCAATCTCCAATCGTTTCAACCGTGGCAAAAAGTAAACAATTTGGGGAAGTGAAAATTTGAAACATGAAAATGAAAAATTGCCCAAATTTCATTCTCTTCCAATCAACTCGAAGAAAGAAAAATCTTACATAAAAAAGAAAACTAGTGTTTGTTCATGGGAGGAATCCATTATTAACTGTGTGCCTGTAATGATTGCTAATAGAGTTATTAACATAATCATTATTAGCAGCAATAGTGGCATTATCGTCTTCTCTGGACTTGAGCTCCGGTTCACTAACACTGATTCCAGTGGCTCCTTCGCCGCCAACCGCCGGGTAAAGGCCGCACTTCCGGCACATCGCTGCCACCGCAAGAATCTGTCGACAAGAAGGGCACGAAGAGTGGGACCCAAGCCACGTGTCTATGCACGCCACGTGGAATCCATGGCCACACCGTGGCAGAACTCGGATCTCGTCGCCTTCGACGAACTCGGACAAGCAAATCGCGCACTCCGACGTGGCCACCCACTTCTCTAGATTGCTGTCAATGTAAGTGAATTTGGGTATGGATTGGAGCACCTTCTTCTTCAGACCCTTGTTCGCCAGAGCTTGCCTTCGAGATCCCCCAACGGCGCCGGAGCCGCCGCGCCGGAGCCACGCACAGCGAGCTACAGCGATGAGGCCCACCATGCATATGAGAGCGCAAAGCAGAGCCGCGAGGATCACCACGAAGTCTGATTCCAAAGCCACGGCCTCCGGAGGCGGCGCCGCTGCAACGGGGGTGGTGGCGGTGGCGTTGTCTGAGGATTTGAGGATACGAGTCATGGGAAAAGTGTGTGTGTGTGATGGAGAAAAGAGAGAGAAAGCAAGAGGTATTAATATTATTGAGGGGCTTGCAGGAAGTCTGTCGAGTAGAGGGAAGTACTTTATAGTTGGAGGTGAAGGCGAATTGCAAGTAGTGCGCGAGAGGATAAGACTGGAAACACGACACTCGAGTCAAAACCCCACTAAACGCACAGCACCTGGCCAACGTGATTTGGATCGAACTATACTGTGTCTACTTATGACAAAATTTTATATTATTTATAATTAAATTATTGATTTATTTTCAGTATTATAAATACAAGAAAAATAATTTATATGTAATTATTTATAATTTTACTATTAAATTTTTTCTCATTTAAATTATATATTATTATATTTTAATTAAAAAATTATAAACTTGTTATATTTTACATTGATAAAAAAATTTGTAGATTACAAATTTTTTAATTAAAAAAATAATAATTACAGTAAAAATAAAAACTTCTCTAATTATCTTTGTGGTTATATAAAATCATGTTTGAAACTTCACATGTTCCATAGTAGATCACTCTAAATCCTCTCTCTCAAACTTTTTTATGCGCGTATAAATGTTTTCTCAAAACATATTAGAGTTCCATTATAACATCCTATTTATAGATCTCTTAAGTAAGTCTTAGTAGGATAGAATTTTTATATACCTAATAAAATATATCCAACTAATAAAATATAATTTCTCATATTAAAATTCAAATTTTAATTATCAAATGATTAATTATCTCGACTTCTTTTGAAATAATAACCAATTATCCTAATATTTAATTATTTAATATCTTAGTTTAAATATTATGATACTAATTTAGATTAAGATTTATTCTATTAATAAATCTACCATCCTCTGCCTATATGTGATAGGATAAATTCACACAAAATCTTTCCTCTTGGTTTCATATGAAGTGCCTACCCTAATTGCTTGAACACTATGGTTGAAAGCTTTTATACTAGCAATCATTTTTTATTCCCTTGTTGTATTGTTAATGTGCCTCAAATATCCTAGATCTATCTATATACACTTTACATGTAGTATCTCTAATCCCTCATTAGTTTTATTTGCCTAAAGCATTACTTTTGTAATTCCCATATGCCCTGTGTCAACACTTCTTATGCTTCTAAAAATGGGTTCATAATAGATATATCTCATACACAAGCATCTTTCGCCCATATATTACTAAGATTAGAGTTTGTTGTTTTCCTAACATTGTTCGTTTAGGTCATGTTATCACAACCCTTGGTTAAGTATTAAGGTAGAATACACTAACCCATCACCTTATAATTTTGTCAAAATTATAAAGGCATCAGTGTAAATTATTTTCTTTTATGAGACTTATATAAAGTAGGGATTCATTTATTTGCCTCCTAAATTATGGTCTTAAAGTCACATGTGATATAAAATGCATGTTAGGATGTACCTCTTATTTCATAAAAATGTATGTTGATTTTTTTTTTAAATCATTTTACACCATACAAATCTTAACCTAGGTACATCTTGTCCCTAACCTAAGTTCTCCCACTCTACTCGCCTTTCATGGCACCTAAAGGTGGTTTCACATCTAGCTACAAGTATTATAAATGGTGGGTATCCATAATTTAATCTTTTATATGACATAATTTATTTGAATCTCATCTTGATCTTCACACCAAGGTGACATTTTTTATTTTTTTGTGTTCTTATTAGTTGCTCAAACCTTTTGGCAACCTTCCCTAATACTTAAGAAATAGAAATGTCTTATATTAGCTCGCTTCTCATAAATGCCCAAGGTAGTTGCTCATGTAAGGGAGTCAATCTTACCAACTTGTATGAAATATTGCTATATTGTATATGTATTTATTGTGATGTATGGAATTAAAAACTTGTTCATTCATTAAAAAAAAATGCATCCATACATTTTAAACAAAACTGGGAGATAACTCTAAAATCTATGTACTCCTAGATAATCTACATGTTTTGTAAATACATCTCTAAGTATAGGCTTTGTTAAAGGATTACCAATAATTTGTTATGTAGTAAAGTATTGTAAGGTAATTTATTTTTCTACTATGATATCTTTGACAAAATTATACTTATCCTTATATGTTTAGTCTTTTCGTGATACTTAGGGTCCTTGGTGTAAGCTATGACTACTTGATTGTCACAATATAATACAATTGGATCTATTAGTTCACTAAAGATCCTTATGTGTTCCATAAATCTTGTTACAACTAGTTCTACTTAGTCATTCTCATATCATATGTTCTCAAATGCAATAAAAATACAACTATAGTAAAGCTTTTAGCAGTGGACTATAGCCATTCCATATGTCAAATGAACCTATGAGGGCTAAAATTAGAATTTCTCTCCATTTTAATTCATAACTGTCATAGAAACATTTATTTTAACCATGGTCATAATAGAGGAGCCATTTGCATAATGGAGCCATATAGCCAAATTTGACCTTTTTACCATATTAAGGTCTTAATTTTAAAATTTAGTTATACAACTCCAATTTATGCAAGTTAAGTATCTACAGAAATTTTATGATATGAACTTTTTGCTGTAAAAATTCCAAGTTGAAATGAATCCATTTGGCCCTTCAAAAGTTATGAAAACAAAGAACTAGATATTATGAATAGTAGCTAGTATATGGCAAATTTTTAGGGCCAACTTTGGAAGTTCCTCTAATATTCTATATAGCTTAGAAGAATGCAAACCTTAGCTTGTTAGAAAGCTCCACATATCTCTTAATTGCTTGCCAAATGTCAACTTCAAACTAGGTCATTTGGGCTATTAAGGGTAATTTTACATTTTATGACTCATTTGGACCAAATTTTGGTTCCAAAGTAATCTAATTGAACTCTAAAGTGCAATCTCTTCCTTTGAGCAAAAAGCAATCCATTCATACTTCCTTTCTATAAGGGCCAATACAAGAAACATGGCTAGCTTCTAAATATCACTATCCCACTTTCATCAAGACATATGGAACCATGCACTTTGCATATACCAAAACATGTCATATTTACATGATTCTATAACAAATTTGCATACATTCATTGTCTCAAACTTGTACATAAAGAGATATTACATATCATCATAATATACATCATAGTTGCTCACTCATTTGTCTTATAATATACATCAATAAATGTATACATAAAAAGTTTGCTAATATACTCTCTCTAAACACTAAGTCTTCTTAGTTTCCTTTTATTTACTAGTGGTGCCTTTGGAAGCTAGAAACCTTGACGTACTGCTAACTACTTCCTTCTTTTCTTTTTTCTTAGGCCTTCTTGGGTTGGCGCACACACAATGGTGGAATTGCATTAGCTTGGCCATATTTGGAAGCTCTTGAAATGGTTATTCTTTTGCTATATTTGGTTTCTTTAAATCTCCTCTTTTTCTTAAGAGGCTAGCCACAAAAATCCTCCTTTTAA